>BMAO01021698.1:0-269915 GCA_019973975.1 Trichonephila clavata
AACCTCTTAAATACAACCAGCATATATAAACTTCTCGCTCAACCAAAGCGTTACTTTCCCCTGACGTATATATTCGTCTTTCCGAAGTACGATCTTTTCTGTGCACTGCAATCCATAAAACTATTCCGAAGGCTATGGAATGCAATAAAAAGACCTTGACAGTGTGTTTCCGATGGCATTGGGAGCGAATTGCGTAACTTTTAATCGTCAGTTCAGGGATTAATTATAAGCTGAACAAATTATCAAGATAAGTGTTAATTTTTGTATATAATTTTATATATGGCAAAACCATCGGGTCACTGGTAATTTTTAAAATTGATCTTAACTTAGTATTCTTCGATTAATGATCAAATGCATTAATTTATAAGTATCAATCATAGATTCAATCAATAGATTTATAAGTATATTATATCAGTGTAAATGTGTATTTTATTTTTTGTTTTGTCAGGATGTATTTTGCATACTTTCGGTAAATTAGTAATTTTTTTAAAAATAATTTTTTGCTTTAGACTTTTTATATGCTCGCATCTCTTCCTAGAGTTGTCACTCCCCTAAAAGGGGAGGGGCGCCCCACAATTTGAGAAACGCTGTTTTAGATTGTTTTGATTTAATAATTTTAATTTAATTGTATTAAATACAATTAATCTATTATGTATCTGAAGACATATTAACTGAAGACATATTGTAATCAATTAATACAATATGTCTTGAGAATAAAATACAGTTACATGAAAAAATGAATATAAAAGGATTTAACACGGGGATATAAAGTGATTTCCTTGGAAAGTAGCAGAAACTCGAGAGAAATGCACCCCAGTAAATAAACTGGAAATAATTTAACGTTCCTTGGACGGCCCGGTGCTATTTGATCCCCGGTACCAGTCCCGGCTCGGAGGTACCACTGTTCCAAATTATTTAAAGAATGTGAGAAACACAAAAGAGTGATCAGTTCAAGGTATCTGAATGCCATATGAATGCAGGCAATAGTAAATAAATTAAAAAATACTAAAGAAACTCCCTTTTATAATTAATCGAACAAAGTAGTAACTTAATCTTTTAGTCACCAAATCTGGAAATGGGATCTGAAATGAGTCACCAGATGAGGGAGGGGGTCTGAAAATGGGAAATCGTTAATCCTGATGATCCTGATCAGGACAATGAAACAAAATTATTAAATTATTATATTGTCATCGATCCTGAACAAGTGAGCAAAATTTCGAGTTAATCTGACCTCTTAAAGTGGTCAGTTTGGGTAAAGTGGGTAAAAATTGAGTTCAAAAATTCCGTTACATATAAGTGAAGCTCATAAAAAAGGGTGTTAAAAAGGGTTCGCACTCTAGCTTAAGAGATTTGTTTATATGTTGTATCCTTTGTGTATATTTTAAACGAATAAAGATTAAAATTTGAGATATAACCTGCTAAGGAAGAGAAAATAGTGTAGTATTTCTTAAGTTATGGGTGACTGAGTGAATATTAACTTCGCGCTTTTTTCAACAACACAAGGGCTTTTGGCGACGAACCTCGTAATTTTGAACCATGGTCAAGTGACGAGGACGACACCTGAACTGGCAAACCCCTTTTCTAACTACCACACCAACGGGAGGATGTTTGAGCTCTCGGAAAATTTAACGTGCATCGCTCCCTTAAACGGTGGGTCTTTAGTGGTACTGGGCACTCATGACATGCCTGCCATGATCCGATACCTTGACCACTTGGCTACCGCGGGCACTCTTAAGTTATGGGATCATGCCATCAAAGAAATAATGTATATTAACGGACACGTAATACGCATGATATATTTAAATCGACAAACCGCTGCCTGAATAACATAGTTATTTGATATATCCTTTAGTTTAAATTTAATTTTTTTCTTTGAAATAATGCAATTTAAGAAGTGGAACTTTTAATTTAAATGTAGTCATTTATACGAATATACATTGGCGCAAATTCTTCAAAATCATCGCCAATTTATTGGTCAAAATTTAACTGAGTTTGTTCGTGTTGTTAAAATAATGGAATTTTTGTAATGAGATGTAATTTAAACTTAATTATTTACGCATTTAATGAATTTAGTTTTTTTTGGCTACATTTCCAAAAATATACATCAGTAGTTGATTTGGCAGAGATAATGCTCGTCTGATATAATTAATGCAGCATGAAGTAGTACACAAAACTGTTTTGCATTCTCATAAATAATTTTGTCTTTAAATTCGCCTTTAAGTGGATACTAATTAGATTATTTTTTAATTTGCAATCGTTGCTTATTAATATCAGCTTGTTAAAATGGTCATCAGACGAAAAAAAGATATCTCATGTCAGTGTTATCTTTAAAACTAACTTCTTAACTAGTACGTCTATTGAGTGGCTCGATCTCTAAGTGCATGTATTAAGTTTCAAGAAGGCATGTTAGCGAAACGGCTGTGAAGACAATTTTTTAATCGTTTCTTGCTGTCAACAGGGGTGACTTAAAAATAAATTTATCTTCCTGCCAGGATAAAGTACTGAGCTGGAAGAATCCTAGGTATCAACTGTCAAGTTCTCAAAACCACCGACAGACGCTCTCAGACTTAACTAGTTTTGTTGAATGATAATTAAAGAATCCGCCGTAAGCAAATCAACTTCATTCACGCTCAAACCTTTTGCCTTTTCGTCCTTACTTGAAAGAGGCGTGCTGTAATCGCGCGGTCTTTTTATTTTTTAAAAAAAGCGTAGGTTTGTCAAATTAAGATAATAAATGACCGAAATGAAAGTAGTGCGACTGCAGAAAATGACATGCTTGTCTTCTTTCTGAAAAGTGAAAAAGAGCGAATAACAAATTCTTCATATATTATTCTGGTCGACGTGAGTACACTAACCTATTTATTCGCCATTGGAACGCTGGAATAGAGTTTAATAGTAAAATAAACATAGATTTAATTAATATGTTTCAAAATCGGTTGAAATGAAAACTTCTTTAGCTGCGTTGGACACTTTTTGGTCGGGAAAAATCTTATGGGTTCGCGTCACCGACATGATCTGACTGGCGCACGCGCAGTGTGCTGTTCGCCTTAGACACTTTTTGGATGGGTGAAATCTCGTGCGTTAGCGTCACCGACATGCTTACAGCAGTATATCTGTAGCTATACAGCTGACGTATAGTGCTGTGTATATCTAATAAGTGAAATTGAATAGATTTAGTGAAAAGTTCAATGTGTATATACTGTGCATTGCTCGTTTCGATTCCGAGAATGGACAATACATATTAATGGTTGCGTGTATATTACGCCTGGAAAATCCTTGAGACAGATACTACAATTTTTATCCGAAAATTTGATGATTTATACAAAAGAAGGTTCCGCAATACTCGAAAAAAGATATGGCGAAAAATATGATAATGTACTGATAATTTTAAGTGGAGACTTCAATATTAACTTTGCAGAAGATAAAAATCTACCCCTAATTGAATTTCTAAATGAAACACTTAATTTAAATTTGTCCAATGATCGAAAACTCAGTACTACAAAATATAAAACGACGATTGATGCGGTTTTAACACACATGATAGATAAATTTGAATCAAACACTTTCCTTTCTTTCTTTATTTACCATAAGCCTATTGTATCTTTTTTAGAACAAAATGAAATAAGTGAAAGTACAAAAACTCTATAAGTATTGTTGAAATGAATGATGACAATGATGCAAACAATTAAAATAATGTTAAAAATCAAGTACATTGAAATTTAAGTAAATACAAATACTATCCATAAATAATATGATTGTATATTAATTGTTATTTCAATTGAATTGTATTAAAAATTTATCATGATCTTGTACAGCCCGTAATATATTTGAATAATAAAAAACCATATAAACATATGCCTTTAATTGTTGCTCGGAGTGTCAATAGATGAGAAAACCAGATTGATGTTGAAAATTTTAATTCAAACGTTATGAAATTTCAAATTTTAACACAAAGAGCTCTAAGTTTTCAATTCTATCGGCAGTCTCTATAACTGCCAATTTTTTTTATTTAAAGTTGAGATTAAATTTTCAAAAGAGAATATTTGTTTAAATTGTTCTGTCGAAACTGGCATAAAATAAATTACATAAAAGAAACGATAAAATAGAACCCTGACTTTAATTTAACTACATTTGACTACACATTTGTTTGCATTAGAAATTGATAAATATTAAAACTTATAAATGCTATGGAAATTTTAGAGATGGTTCGTTTCTCTGCCGAAAGGGTGTTGCGAATGGAAAAGTAGCTAAGAAGAGTAATTTTTTTTGATAATGTTGGTGAATAGGAGTGAGCTTGACGACAAACTTGTTTCCGAAATCTGGCAATATAATTTATAAAAATACTTTGAAAAATATAGAAGAATGATTAGTTGAGACAAAAACTTTAGATCAAGTGATTCCTAAAGTGGTCTATATAGACCCCTAGGGGTCTATGACAATCTGCAAGGGGTCCACGACAGCAAAACAAATAATTTGGAGATTCATGAGGTGTAAATGGGGGAGGGGGGTATGATAGTGGCTCTCATCAAACCAGATAGTGACTAATATTAAAAGGAAATTTAATAATTTAATGAGATTTATTTGCAGTTACAAGGCGACAGCATAAATTTTATTAAAACAAGGACCACATTTCACACAACCTTTCTTGCCAGGATCAAGCTAAAGGAGAATAAATTTTGGATGTCGTCAACATTTAAATGCCCTTTTTTTAGACTTTGAAACTAGGTTTGAGAATGTTTTTACACTATTGTAGCACCACAGCAGACAATCAATTCATATGGTCACTTTTTAAAAAAATATCAGATTATAAGAATTAAACTCTAGGAATATGCACAAACGAAGATCTTAAAGTAAAGTTTAGAAACGATGTCAATAATTTTAGCTTTAAAAAGATATACCTGTTATTTATTCCATATTATGGAATATTTTGAGAAAGTTTTTAATTGTTTTTCAGATTGAGAAGGAGTTTCAGTGCACTGGTCGATCTCCAAAACAAAAAAGAAAGAAGAAATTACTGGACACTATTAACCGAGGACATATATTTAGTGTTAAAACCTGATAAGATTGATGCCAAATGTTGAAAATTTATTATTGCATCCCCAGATTCCTCAATCCCTCTAAAAGCATTTGTTTGTTGCTCAGTTTAAACTTTAATTTTTAAACTTTAATTTAATTAACTAACTGATTAAATTAACTAACATGTATTTTCTTAAGTTTTAAACTCTTCTATACTTCTCTACAGTTAAAAATTTTAATCTTTTAAAGTAAATAGCTCTGTACCTGATGTCAAAAACACATTTAAGCTGATAAATTTGCACAAATTAAATATTAGAGAGGTAAGTAGCGAGTCTACCCCAAACTGAAAAACTTTTCAAGGGGTTTATGAGGCTAAAAAGTTTTTGAACCTATGTTCTAGATTGTTCTACCAACCTATATATGTTGGGACGTCAGCCCAGGGTTGAGAGTTCGACCCCGGCTGGAGTCGATTGATTTTCTGAATGCGAAAGTTGTAGGCATGCATGTCATATGATTATGTGGCATGTAAAAACTCCCGTGGGTATCATTTTGGCTCTGGTACTCTCGGCAAAATTAAAATCATGACACTATTTAGCATCCGACGAGAGTTTGAATTAAAAATTAATTCAAGCGTCCAATTTGGTAGTGAGGCCGCCACTAGATTGCGCCACCCTGAAATGTCTCTCAAATTTGGAGACTTTCAGGGTGTCTGAAAAGACCAAATTGCTGAAATGCAGCGGGAAAGAAGAATTTGGGACGATGCAAGGAAATAATAATGGAGTCAAACATTTGCCAGTGACTCTGTGTTTCATTTGCCTTCTGTGAAGTTGTGGTCACGGATTTAAATTCTTGTGCTCTGTACTTGCGTGATTTTCAATTCTGTGCTGTTACAGATTTATACTTGTATGATAATTGCTTCCCGATAAAAAAATCTACTGCAATTATAAGAGACTTTCGAAATAAATTACGATGTTTTGTTTAAGAACCTGAATATATTAATTGGTCTTTCTTACATTTAAAAGACGATCTATTACATAACAATTTATATGAGTTTTAATAAAAATCTTTACACGCTGAATCAGATGCAAAATACAAAATAAATTAAACTGTATCGCATCTCATGGGTTTGTACTGTGCTCAGAAAATATATATTGAGCCTTAAATTGAATTTTGTTCGTAAGGATTCTAAAAAACATATATAAGAAAAAACTTTATATCTTCTTATTTTTGAGCTTCCTTCGCATTTCCTATTCTTTTTTGCTTTTGTGAGCCGTAGTAAACTTTTCTCTGCAAAAAAGGTTTTTTATATTGAAAATTGTTCAAAAAGAGCAATATATTATACACAAAGAACCCAGTTCGCGTAGCAAATGCATTTTCATTTTATTTTTTTCTTAGAAAGTAGTTTTTAAAAAAAAGGATTTTCTGAAAAAATCTAAAATATAGCGCATGAATTATATGACGGCATTTTGATATCCTTTCCAACAGCCTGTTGAAAATTCTCTTGCCAATGGTTTTTGTGTGTTCCCTTCCGTCGATGCCCTTCAGGCATTTCTTCCTGACAAAAGCAATGAAAATATTTGTTCTTGAATAAAGTTACGGTGAAGTGTAGCACATTTTTCATATATTTCCATAGAATTTCTATGCAATGTACTCTTCCAATTTAAAATTAAGTTATGTGGCTTTTCCATTTTATAAAAATGGTACAATTCGCCTTCTCAAATTTTTTTTAATAAAAAAAAAAAAGTGAGAATTTTTTCATCCAAAGGATAAATTTTTTGATATTATTCTTTCGGGATATTATTTATCTCGCAGGATTCGTGTTTAAGATTTTTTGTGGTAAAATTCATGCTTAGAAGGAAATTAAATCACTTTTTAAAACATTCTCTCAATATTTTTAAGTATAAAAAAATTCGAAGGTTTTTGGCGATGAATCTCAACATTTTTTCCCAGTGAGGCTTCATTTTAACAACTTAGACTTTATAGACACATGGTAAGCCCCAAATGTGAGAGCCATTTCATGGTGGCACCCCCTAGTGGCAGCCTAGTCGCCAAATTTGGACTCTTGAATTAGTTTTTTAATTCGAGCTCTCGTCGTATGCTAAATATTGCCGTGTGAATAAATTTTCCGAGAGAATTGATACTCAAGGGATCTCTTACATGACACATAATCATATGACATTCCTGCCTACGATTCCTGCTGGGATCGAACCCGCTACCTTAGGCTTACGAAGCGAGCATGCTATCTCCAAGCTACCTATAATTTTGAACCTCTCAAGTAACGAGGTTGGCTCTACAGTGGACTTCATGGTTTTGAACTGTGATGACAAACATAAGTGTTAAGATAACTTATTTGAGGAAGAAAGGGAGAATTATATTGACTACGCATAAGAAATGAGGGCTATATTGATGACGGTCCTCCTAATTTTGCTCCTCGGTCAAGTTGTAATGAGGGACTATTCCTACATTCCTCTAAACCCCCTCCCTTGTATACTCTCGGACCCGGCTAGATGTGTGGGAGGAACTAATTGATCAGACTACATGATTCACTAAAATTGTTTTATTGTAACAATATTCAACACAGACATAATAATAATCCAATTAAGATAGTTTTGATCAAGAACTTGAGCGCGAAGGAGAGACCCATTAGCATGGGGATAATATTTACAGATATTCAACTAATTTCTACGATACAAGCTCGTTTTTAACTCGGACGCGCCTAAAAATTTACTCTCGAACTTCTATATAAATAAGGAGCACATTACCTGAGTTCTTGTAATTCTTTATCCTTTAGATGAGGCCTTGAACACTAAAGGTTGGCTTGTGATCACCACGCATCCGAGCGATCCTCACTTTGGTAATCTTCAATTCTCACTTTAACAATCTTAGATTCTCACTTCACTAACTCACAAAACTCGCGAATACAGAATTTATATAATAAACTTAATTTGCATTATCACGTTTTCTTACCTTCGGTGAAAGTTGGTTGAATTAATTATTTCCCTTAAAGAATCCCCAAGAAGTCAGTAGAGTTGTGTATAGATCTGTCACAAAGTGAGGAGGATGAAACCTGAGCTGGAACTCCACACTCCAAACTTCCATATACTGCAATTGAAATTGTAAAGCGCCCTCTAGCGCTCATAGTGATTCAGCGCTTTACAATTTCATACACGTACACTGAACAGCACCTATGGGAGTACTTTGAGCCTCTTCAAATGTCAGGTGCATTATCTTCTCTTCAGAGCGGATTTTTAATGGAACCAATAATAGATACCATGACTCGACAGAAACAGCAACACCCATGAGTTTACGAACTTGACATTTCAGCTACCCCTGCCAATAAAAATTTAGCTTTAGGAAATCAATTTGATATAAAAATATATTATTCTACTCTATACAAAAGTAAAAATTTCTAGCATTAGGCTATTTACTACGTAATAGTAATAATGAATCTTTTTATCAAACTCATCCCATTTCTGAGACTTTAAAAAAATTAAAGTTATTTCATACAAAAAGTTATATTTCATCTACTGAGATAAAGAAAAAATAATCAATTTTAAAGATATAATTTGTATGAAAATAAAATATATCTTCTGACAAAAACACTATGAATTTTAATAAGTAGTTTCTTTCCACATTTTTAAGCACAAATGTACAAAAGAAATCATAAATAATAATTAAGTCCCTGGAGCAAATCAAGAATTAATACACATTTTATTTTACGAGGAACGATGTAAAATATTTTGAGCATATAAAAATATCAAGGGATATCATTTTTTAATTTTATGTCATTTTAAGAGCTACTATCTTTCAATTTTTTGGCTTGGAAAATAATTAAATTATTAAATAAATAGGAAATCTAGAACGTATTTTGCCATTTATGTGGAATTAAATAATGGATTTTTAGTTTAATTAACTTATTTCACATTACGAGGTTTAATCCAAGAAACATGTTGAAGTGAACTTTTTGATTTATCATCTTCATTATTTGAATATTTCTTGTTTTCATTAATTTAATTAGATTATTTCATTTTATATCTGATCGTTCTTCTTAATATATGTCACTTCGACCCAAGAAAAAATTTATTAATGCAATTGTTGTATTTTGATAAAATTCTCATATTATTATTATTAAATTGATATTCATGAGCGTAAGCGAGCCTTGAGTTTTAGCTTAACTAAATAAGTTAGTTTTTTTTAAAATTCTTTTTTAAACTCAGGGACAATAAAAAGCCACGCGATATAGAGAAGAAAAATAAAAATCACGAAGCTATAATTTACTATAAGAATTCTTTGCGGTGTGCGCGCGCGTGTGTGCTAAAACACTATAAACATTGGTGACGGAGGTCAGCTTCATAAAAAGGTGGAATTTTGTGGCGAGTCCCGTGTCTGTTTACAATGCTTTGAGAGAGATCCTGAGGAAAGTCTTGGAAATCTCTCTTTAATAAAAGGGTTGCATACCTAAAGAAGCATTTGAAAACGCTTAAATGATGCTTTAATCAAAAATCAATATAAACTAGTTATTGCCAGATTCCATGATCCAAGTACAAATACAATAGTTGCAAAATAAAAAGCTGATTATAGTAGCATTCTCGATAAGAATAAAATTATATGAACTAAAAATACGAAACAAAATGAAAAATTATAAAAATAATGCTTAGAATATTTTTGTAATTTTCTACAATTCAAAACAATGTACTGGGAAATTCTTTTATGGAATTTATTAATTTTAAGAGCAACAATATCGCCCTCTATGGTTTGAGGAAGTGCTTAATTGTAGAGAAAATTCATGGAACACATGAATATTTACATTAAATTTATTAATATAAAAGCGTCTTACTGGTTTAAAAATAACAATTCACAATTTAGGATTTCATAAAACTGATAACTATAAAAAAATAAAATTGACTCCTTTTGTTCAAATTAGTAATGAGATTATTATAATTTTTGTTTCTTGTAATTATTTGAAACGAGGAATCTGTTACATCGTATATAATTTATAGCAATGTTTCCGAAAATTGAAAAATGTATATTACTTAGCCAATCAAGTACTTTGATTATAATGAAGTTAAAATCGTTTTTTTTTTGTCACTTATGATACTTATTACATTATCTTTAAATTATATATTTTAACATCTAGGAAATTATCTTGATCTGTGGTGTTGTTTGTTTGAATCATTTTAAGTTAGACTGAATGAAAAAGAAAACTTTTTGTTTGTAATACATACTGTTTTTTAAAAAAAAAAAGATAATACCATCCATACTTTTTGACCACCCAAAACATGATTCATCGGACCAGGTGACTTTCTTCCATTATACTGTACGATGCCGATACTCCATGGACCATTGCAGGGGGTGTTAATGATAACACACCGTTAGTACAAGAACACCATTTTAGCAACTACTATAGAAGCCGATACTCAACTATGTATGCTGCACTGTGTGTTGAGACACACTATCTGTGTCGCCAAAGGTTATATCTGATGATGATATCGGCCATTATAGCAGTTTGGTCGTGGTAAGCGATGCGTGTGTGTAACGGTCTCTACTCTCTTCTGGAATCAACCATATGTGGCCAACAAATCGCTGGCCGGGGACTTATTGCATCATCCACACATACCTTTCGAGAAATACTCACAACGGCTGCACGTGAGCAACTCAACAAACGCGGTGTTACTCAAATCAATATTTCCAGTCACTGAACCGTAACGATGTGACATTTATTGAAATTTGATAAATCAACAGCTTTTTTCCTTTACGCTTGGCTTTCCTCTATATTTTTGTTCCTTTACGCGTGGAAAGACAATGCATGGGCAATGCATGCACTTCAACAACAGCCGCACGTGTAACGTGATTTATGAAAGATATGTTTTAATATTTTTAATAAGAATCTGATCTAACATTACGAAAAAAAGCATAATTTCTATCAAAAAGGGAATCAGAAGTAGCAAAAAGTAATTTATATTTTGAAGTAATGAATTGCTTTTTGTGCATAACTAAATGGAATTTATAGAAAAAAAATTTTTTAATTTATATTAATTTTTTGTATTGTATATATATATATATATATATATATAGCTAAAAAGGGTCTCAGGGGTGTTAACTTTTTCTCGAGGACTCAAAATATAAACAATATTCAAATACATAACTCTTTTAAATTTAAATTAAATAATTCGAATCTTTTATACATTATTCATAAAGGAATGAGGCTTCAGAAAAGTGTAAAATATTTAAAATATAATCATAATTTTAAAAATTATAAGCATATGAAAATAAGGAATTTTTTATAAGAAATATTAATTAAGTTTAACTGCGTGCATGCTATTTTCAAAAGAATTAGCTTTAATGAATAGCAATAAAATGATTTATAAAGTTAAATGTATCCTTATTACACCGTAGTAAATTTAAATAAATAGAATAATAAATTATGTTTTTTAAAAAATAAAAATAATTATATTTTCAAAATTTTTTTCAAATATTTTGAAATACAAAAGACATATTATTCATAATTTACTAGGGCCTAAAGTGTATGACACATTTTATAATTCTATAAAGTTTTATGCATCAAAGGCTACTATTTTAGAAAATAGCACGCGCGCAGTTAAACTTAATTAATATTTCTTATAAAAAAGTTCCTCATTTTCATATGTTTATAATTTTTTAAATTATGATTATATTTTAAACATTTTACCCTTTTCTGAAGCCTTATTCCTTCATAAATAATGTGTAAAAGATTCGAATTATTTACTTTAAATTTAAAAGAGTTATATGTATTTGAATATTGTTTATATTTTCTGCCCTCCAGAAAAAGTTAACACCCATGAGACCCCTTTTATATTTCTTCAAAATTAATTATATGTCATGAAGCACAAGCTTCGACACCTAAAAAAATAAACTGAAATAGTTTCATTATTAAAAATCAAAACTAGGGAAACTTATTTTCAGAGTTACGACCAATTGAAAAAACAGGTTCAACAGGGGTTTTTTAAAAATAACACGGGTTTTTTGTTAAAATTTCGCTACTCTGATATAATAAAATAGGAATAAATTCAATCCTAAACCATGTATTTAAAAAAAGTTTTGTTCAACCCCAGTATAGATGTCCTAGATATATACAAAGGCAAACGATTATGATTATAGAAGCATTTTTCATAAAAGGAGAATGTTTCGGAACTAGGTTATTCTTTCTTCCTTTTTTTTTTTTTTTTTTTTGCCAAAAAATTATATTCAAATAATTTTTTTCTTGTAATAGTATTCATAAAACCATTTGTTATTATGTATTGTTTAATACAACAGACTCTAAATTTTAAAAAAAATATCCATTAATACGCTTTTTTAAAATCATGGTTTCATATGTAGTCAGTCACCTTAATTAACTATATTTTAACATAATCAGCCACATTACACTGCCAGACATTTCAATATGACAATAACGCTAGCATATTAACTTGGCAAATAAAATATTTCTTTTAGGAAACCTGAAGGAGATTTACTTCTTTTCATCCCTATAGTTCCCCAAATCCATTCTACGACAACCTCAAACTTTCTTTTAACTTCCTCCAGAAGTTTCCATCGTTCCGTCCTCCAAATTCGATGTGCAAACACACCCCGACAAATAAAAATGGCTCCCTTCATAAACCAGGAAATAATTTAACGAAAACCCTTTAACATTTAGGTTTGGGAATTGTTAATAAGCGCCAGCACGTTGGGGCTAACAATGCTTCGTGAGGTACAAGAACCCTTGGGGGGAGGAGAAGAGAACGTCATTGCAATTAGTAGCCAAGGAAATTGGTGACGAACTGTTCTGTGTCAGTGAACTTTTATAATTGGTAGCAAGTTGCGCCATAATTATACTAAAAGGCCTCGCATCTAATTAAGGTATTGTACTTTAGATCTAACGAAGGTCGTTCTTATTGTGAAACTTGTAGCAAAACTCCCGGATTTTTGCTCCTTCTTTTCTTAAATAGTTAGGGAAAGTTTGCCGTCAGTGCTCCTTGCGATTCCCGGAAAGTTATTCGGGAAAAGTGTAAGCTGATGCCAGAATTAAAACTAGTTTAGTATCAAAATAGGTCGAATAAGGTATTGGATGATGAAGGATATTCTCTTGTGTGGTAATATTTGGTTCCTAAAAATTTCTGTTTTTTGCAAGCTGAAATGAAGAGTATAGTGTCGTAATTAATTTCGTTTTTAATTAAGCTCCCGTAAACCTCTCTGTTGGAATAGTTCATTTTTTACTTATCACTATAATAAAATGAAGGGAATTAAAAAAGCTTTGAAGAACAAAACTAATTTCGTGCATGAGTATTAATATATCCTACCTGTGTGCATCAAACATCACATCTCCATAGTTACAAGTATGAATGTAATAAATAACACGTGTGGACGCGTGTTCATAAATTATGGACTGTTATTTTTTCAATACACCTCTAGCCTTTCGGTAAATCCCAGTGTGTCTCACAACTTCTACAGGCAGGAAAAATTCCCACCTTGACGTTTTTATCGATTGACCAAAATTTAAAACAACGAGGTCCAACACCAATAGCCCAAGAGCAGTTTCAATGTGCAACGTTAATGAAAAAAAAATCCAATCCAATCCAATTGACATATTTCAAGTAGACTAACGGAATTATCTGAATTAAAAGTAAAAGGACATACTCGAAAGAGTAAAATGCCAAAAATAAGACTCTGTTTATGGGGCATATATCTTTAAAATTTTCCAATAGAGCTTAGTTTTTTTATGATCTTAATAAAGATATTTTAATCATTCAGTAGAAATACAAAAATAATTTTTAAACTAATTTTTTTAAAATTTAACTTGGACATAATATTTGAGATTTCATATTACATGCTTATGTTTAGGTACCATTTCTTTAAAAAAAAGTATCTCTTATATGTATAAAATATTTTTCACGCGTTTTTTTAAAACAATACACAAAATATAGTGAAGCTATTTCTTAGTAAAATATTAAGAAGATTTCTTTAAATAGATTATCAAACTTTCAAATTTTAAAAATTTTTATCCCCCCCCCCTTTTTTTTTACACATACAACTATTTTTTTGCGAAACTATATACAATTTCGACTAAAAAAAACAGTTTCACTATATGCACAGGTATTCTGTATAGTATAAAAATTTGGAACCATATAGTGCAATAATTTTTTTTTTTAAGTATACCTATAAAAGCAAAAAAATATGCTTCGGCGATCAACTGAAAACACTAAACATTTGTAAACGTTTGCTTACATTTTTTGTCAGTTGTTTTATTTCATATTTTAAGGTTATTTTATCTACGAACATATAAGTGTAATACATTTTTAGATTTAAAAAAAATGGGCACTATCTTTTAATACTAAAATGAAAGATCAATTTTTTTAATGTGTAGGATGTCCTGGTTTTCTTAACGTTTATCCTGCAGAAGTCAACCGAAGCTTTCATGCTTGGAAATAATCGTCAACTGACGTAGACCTTAATCTGAACCCAGCTCTTTAAACTTTACCATCTACATCAACGTGAGAACTTTGAGCTTCAACAGATTGAATGTGCACCTACCGTTTTGCATAGCCACGAATTAGTGACTATGACTGTTGCCACTCCTAATAAGTTCAACATTTCCTGTTTTATATTATTTGATAATCGTTTTGCGTTTGTTTATTCACTTCTGAATCTGGCAACAGAATTTTAGTTAAAAAAGTTTATGGAATATTCTAAGCAGTTTACGTTTTACTCTAAGAAAAGAATTGTATTATATTTTATGTTTACGGAGCGTGTACTCAATTAATTCGTTATTTCATGTAAATAGCTTCATTTATTCTAAACTGTAAATAGCCTCATTTATCTTGCGTGTCGAAGAACAATAAAAGGAAATTGCAATTGAAGAATAGTTTTTCTGGAGTCACAACAATGACCACTCGCCTAACGTATTCATCTAGGGGAAGCCATATCATCAAACATCTAAATACACTCATGTCCATACATTAAGGATAATTCAGAATCACACAGAAATTGAACTCTAAAGTAAAAATTTCACCTGTAGAATTATCACACACATCCTGAAGAAGAATATGCAAATTACAGGAAACCACCAGATGGCGCGGATAGTACGTCACAATGACGAGAGTGTAAGAGAGGGGTATATAAGGAATGGTGGCAAAGAAGTAAAATTGTTCACAAGCGCTTTAAAAGCCTTTCAGTGCAATAACCGCATAGTTATGGCACAAAGGAAGCATTTGGATGATTTTTTACGTGGTAGAATTATCGGACGACTGGAATATGGACATACCCAGCTGGAAGTATCCGAGGAACTTGGAATCGCCCAGAGTGTCATCTCCAGGCTTTGGCAACGATTCCAAGATGATGGTAATGTGAGTAGATGTTACAGCACAGGTCGCCTCCGAGTTACAACGCCGAATGAGGACCGGTATTTGACAGTTAATGCCAAAAGAAATAAACGGAACACAGCATCAGACCTATCTCGTCAGCTCTCTTCAGCTACCGGTACGACCGTTTCAAGGCAGACCATGTACAGACGCTTAGAGCACATTGGTAAAATTTAAAACTCAATACATTTTTCAATATCAAAATTTAAAACATTTTCTAAAATTGTTTTTACATTTTCTCTGCGGAATCACTCGTAAATACGCTGCTAATGAACAGTTTATGTTTCCGATAATGTGTTATTTTTTTCTATTTGAACCTCAACTTGACACTTTTGCTCATATATTCATATAATTCTTCTATACACAAATTCTTTGATTTAGCGAGCTGTACCACCCCTCAAAATCTGTCCCTTCTGTTTTTGAATGTCAAAGAAAATTAATATCTTATAAATGAAATTTTTTTATAACTTGAATCGTAAGGTATATCTTATTGTATATCTTTGCAATAAGATTTTGGAAAAGAAACTATTATTTTTATCATCCAATCTTGTTGATACTTTTTTTCTCGAAAAAGTGCTATGTAATATTTAAAATACTAACAGTCTTCGTTAAGATTTTGAGCTAGAAATATTTTTTTATCGTATCCTTACTTACAGGATCAATTTAAGGAGATTTTCTTAGTTAAATTGCATTGATACATTATATTTTAACAAAAAAAAATAAAATTAATACAAGACCTGGGGGAAAAAAATTTCAAAAATACAACCAAATTCCTCATTACAAGTTTAACTCAGTTAATCACCTTGAATTCTCTTTACTGAAACCTTCATTTGCCGTCATTGTCTGCAAAACATGATGGCTGACCTGCAGATAAGTTTTGAAGCAGAAATTATATGACCCCAAATACTGGTTAAAGATGTGGGAGTAACTTGATTACGGCTTGATTTGCACCGCGTTACGCGTGGGGGACAATATTGACACTTTAAATATCCATTTGAATAGGCACGTCGCAGTTTTATTTACATTTATAACGCCTTGATACAATTGTTACTGTTGCTGACCATTTATTTAAGGGATTGTGTGTATCGTAGATTTCTTTAAAGAATTTTTCAGATTTAAGTGTGTGTTTAAACTGTGAAATGCTACTCATTTTAAAATCTCACATTCAATGAGCGAACCATAACATATGCATGATTTTTGCTGAATAAAGAGTATTTACTAGGCAAGAATTTTGTTGTTTGGCAGTACCAATAAATTGTCTAGCTGATCTCTTTTCTAAATTACTTATTTTATAAATCACGCTTGCCTTCACCAATAAATAACTTAATTTTAAAAGTAATGTCATACCACACACAGAAAAAAAATTTATTTTCGGTATTTATTAGTGGTATTATAAAGTATTCGTTAATATGAAGTGTGTTTTGTGCGAAATTTTTCATAGAACTATTTGAATATTTTGTGAAGTTTGGTGCTAGCTCAGTCTGTCATATTGCGGTTTTATTTTATTCATTTTATTTATTTTGTTAATTAGTTCTTTTTCTTTATTGTTACTTAAGTAAGATAATTGTACTAAAAAGGGTTTTTTTTCATTTCACGTGCTTGTGATTTTTCTGGAATAGAGAGAAATTTTAAGAAAGAGTAATCTTAATTTAAATGTACTCAAAACTAAAATGTCCTAGAAAGGTTTTATATGTAATATTCCTTTTCTCTTTCACAGCCTTTTAATATGGTTCTAAATTTTCATAATAAGAAAAAGAAAATTATATATTTTTGGAAAAATAAACATCAAAAAATTCTCCCCCATTAAAAAAAAAAAATTAGGTAATTGCGTGCTTTAAAAGCTGATTTCTACGAAACGAAATAAATGTCCTTAACTTACTAAAAAAATTTTAAACAAAAATAACTCCTTTAAGTTTAACTAATTAATAAATTTAATAAAAAGGAAAATTGTTTCTTTGAGTGAAGTATTACTATACAATTTCAAAAAATAAAGCAATAATCATGACTAGATAAAACGAATTTTTTTCATATTAATCAAGAAAAATTTGGGATATGTAATTTGGATTTGAAAGCTTCTACACTCCGTAGATTTGATCTCACCAATATCTATAACAAAAAAAAGTCTCTATACCAAACACAGACACATAAATCATATTCTAAATTACCATTAATCTAATAGAACAAAGAAATGAATAGAAATGTTAAAAAAAAAGTATAGGTGAAAAATTAGATTGCCTCTGTAATGTAATTATAAACCTTTAGCCTGGGTTCTAACGTTGGTTTAAACATAGTTTTAAGGCAAGACAATTTTCCCCTACATTTACGTATACCACTGGGTTGCAAGGAAGGGAAATTAGAGTATGAACAAAATTCCAATAATTCTAAAGATGATGATAGTGGTAACAGATTACTAAAAATACTAAAATTGAGTTACTAATGCCAAATACTAAGGGAAAAAAATTATTTTTAGCACGCTTTCATTAGCTTCATATGTGTATGTAACAGAGTCTTTGAACTCTATTTTTACCCACTTTAAAAGATCAGATTAATTTGAAATTTTCCACAGCTGTCAAGGACGGATGACAATACAATAATTTAATAATTTCATTCCATTGTCCTTATCAGGATCATCAGGATTTGGCGACTAATTCCGGATCCCATTTCCAGATTTGGGGACTAAAAGATTAAATTACAACCCTAAAGCGAAAACGCTTATGGTTAATACAAATACAACAAACAAAAAAGATTAATTCATCAATGAATAAAAGATAGTTTAAAAAACTAAAATAAGCACGCTTTTATTGTAGATCGAACTAAAAAATGAAAAATAAATTATAGTTTTAAAAAACTAAAAAAAACACGCTTTTATAGTGAATCGAACTAAAAAGTACAAAATAATTCTTAATATAAGAATAAAATGATTAACGAGAAATTCATTGTTATTGTGGTAAAACTGCAGGGTGCTCGATATAGCAATTGTTATAATTTCTTACTAGTTCTATTCCGAAATGCAGAGCTAATGTAAAAATGTAGTACAAAAGACTCCTTGCTTTTACCACAATGACATAAATTTTCTCATTAATCATTTTATTCTTATATTAAGTTTTATTTTTTTTTACTTTTTAGCTCGATTAACTATAAAAGCATGTTTTTTTTAGTTTTTTAACTATCATTTATTCATTGATGAATTAATATTAAATGCGTCATTTTTTAGATTCTGGAATACACATTGGCATCCCATCAATGCCTCGATACGGCCTGATTTGCAAAATGTAGAATCGGCCAACTGGAGGAAATCTGGAAGAGCTTAGTTTTCAATATTTCATGCGCAAAAGTAAAGTCAAAAATATTTTTCACTAAAAAGAGCTCAGTATTCCCTCTGAAACTTGCATCAGCATTAGACATAATATTACACGTTTTGAATCGAAGAGTTAGTGAGAAATTATTTAATCCAATGACCTCTGAATCAATTCTCAGCTGTGTTGGTAAAATGAAGCACTGAATGATGTTTCGTTCCACATATCTGAAAAGAGAATTTAGAAAAACAGATTTTATGACTGAGTTTAGCAATTAGAACATAATTTTTTTTCACACGCTCGAGTCTTTTTTTTTTTCCTTACATTTTCAGAAAAACTGGGCAATTGTTTATATTATGGTAAGAAATTGCTGACGTACCCTTCCCTTTTTCACATAAAGAATATTTTTTTTGTTTGTTTCATGTATCTGTATTAACCCTGAATGTTTTCGCTTCAAGCTTTTACCTTAATCTTTTATCCGCCAAATATGGAATAAGTCGCCAAATCTGGAAGTGGTATATGGAATTAGTCACCAAATCTGGAAATCGGTATTGTTGATGATCCTGATCAGGACATTGGAGCAAAACTATAAAATTATTCTATTGTCATCGGTCCTTGACAAGAATACAAAATTTCGAATGTGACCTTTCAAAAGGGGTCAAAATCGAGTTCAAAGGTTCTCTTACATACAAGTGACGCTTATCAAAACGTGTTAAGAAGATTTTTTCCATTAAAATTTTTGCATTAAGGCGTATAATTTTTTACGATTGAGGGATATTACGAGGTTTGTTTTCCATTCTTTTT
The DNA here is from genome assembly GCA_019973975.1 of Trichonephila clavata. Lineage (NCBI taxonomy): Eukaryota > Metazoa > Arthropoda > Arachnida > Araneae > Nephilidae > Trichonephila > Trichonephila clavata. Next base: position 19,490 of record BMAO01021698.1, read on the forward strand.
CATGAAAATAATTTACAGCACTATACTTACTTAAAAGGTAACATACTTCTAATTGTGAATAAAAGTTATAATGACTAACTTCTTATTTTTAAAAGATCATTTCTGTTCCTAATATAGTCTATGTAAACGCCAACCCAAAAACTAAATTGAAGGTTGGAATGGTTTGTATTTATTAAAACGTTAATTCTCAATCCCACTTTAAATTCAAAGTCACATACGAGCTTCTGGACTGTGTTTCTTTTTTCCAAGAACTGTTATTGTAAAAGTATACCTCTGAAAGTATTTTTTCTCTGCAAGAAACCAAGATCTTCTTTGGAAGTTATTTGTGCATTTGTCGTGTAATTATTCAAGTTATTATATTTGTTCTGTATTTTAACTAAAATAATTCAAATACTTCGAAATTCGTATTTTTAGGTATTGATTTAAAATCACTTGTAGGAAAATTAGAGGGCTTATGAGAGCTAGTAATTAACATTTGCTCTCACAATTTAAAGGAAAAATTCTGACCACAATTTAAAAAAAACTGTAAGTGGGGAATAATAATCATTTATATGCATATATATTTTAATAGAATGTATGTGTTGCAATATAAAATACATTCGAGACTTATATCTGTGTGTTGTTTCCTTTTTTTTAATATATAGAAATATTTTGCATTCCACTTACATATATAATTCTTTTATTGCAAACTAATTTACTTTTAATAAGACAATTAGTTGTTTGAAATTATTCATATTAAAATACCAATTTAGAAGACTACATGTTGTCATTTATTTCCTATTTCAAATTGAATAAGTCCCGTTAAAACATTTTGGACATAAGCTTTCAAAACCATCTGGGGATTTATTCTTATAGAAATATTTCAATTATCTGTTTTCTGGCAATAGATAGAAAAGTGTAGTTATAAAAAAATACTGCTCTGCATTTGGAATGAAATATTACCCTGCATTTTTGTGGTATAAGCGTAATATTTTCAAAATAACATATACATTCAAAATATAAATTGAATATACTTGGAAAAAGCGGTAGAATGGTAGTGGTCCATGCAAAGAACGTTCTGTTTTGAAAAGCAATTTGATTATTTTTGGAAGAAAGGATGGTGGTGGGGGGGGGCAAAAGAGATGCGAAATAAAATGCTTTGTGTTTTCTATTTGAAAGACGGATATAGAAACTAGTTTTAGAAAAATTCAATTCAATTTCAAAATTTTAATAATTTTTTGAGGGAAAAAATAAGTACTCTACAAGGCTCAAGGTACTTTTTATTTCATTCAAATAACCATCTGAAAAATATTTATTTCTCTTCACTCAAAATATGCAGAAGAATTCATGAGATGGGAAAAATTTATTTTAGAAAAATCGGTATATTCCCATATAACACTTTGAGCCTAGGGTTCGTTTTAAAAAAGAAGATAACATCGGTAGAGAAATACCTGAAGATAAACTAAAATATTTTAGTTTTCCATTTCATAGAGAAAATAAATGAAAATTCTAGTCATATAAAATTTGTTCAGTTTAATTACTTCCTTAAAACACTCGACCTTTAAAATTCAAAATGAAAAACATTTCAACAAGTATCAAAATATATATGAAGGGCTTTAAAGATACGTTGCTATAAAAAACTTCTTTACCAATATTAAAAAAATATATTTTTTAGATTCTTATATGTATCGCAATGTATTAAAACATGAACAATTATTAACAAAGAAATATATTGCATGTGTATATTATAATAAATAACATAGAACATAAAAATTATAATTTCCACTGATTTTGCATTTAAATTTCAAAACTTTTATCGAAATTTAATAAAAAGTTCAATATTTAAAAAAAATTAGTACTTATTTATAAAAAAATGAAAACTTATTTGATAAAGTAGATGAAAGTTAATATACACACTGATGAAATAAATTAAGATAATTTGCATATTTTATCGAATTGCATGAAAAGAACTGAACTGAATAAAAAACCACTGCTTATAGATAAAAATGCAAATCTTGTACGACAAATACGTAAGCGTATACGCATGTGTAGGTGGAGCCAGCAGAAAAACAGGCTTTATAAGCGCATGTAAGTTAAGACGTATTTTGTTCGCCAGCACACCTCGGCGAATTTCTTGGTGTTATTTTGAAGCAATCGGTTAAGTTCAATTTGTAACAGTAAAAATGAGTAACAACCAACGCTTAGATGGTGGAATTGTGGGGGGCTTAGAAGCAGGCTAATGTCATAAAGTAATTTTTGTGAGATACATTTCCGCTAAGGATAGATAACACAGATTGAGACATTTAAAAAATTTCTATAATATTTATGGATTTATAATATTTTTATAATTACTATTAGTTTATTTAAAACATTTCCGCAACATCTATCGCTAGAGAGCTTCTCTATAACAGTTATTGACTTATCGAATGACTTGACATCTTAACGCAGATCCATTATATTAGTATACAGATTATTTAGAATTCAGTAAGTTATGTGCAAAGAAACAAAAAAACCGTTAATTATGAACTAAATATATTTGCATATTTATTAAGTCAAAAAAGAATGTTTCGTCGCCCGGAAGTGTTCTTCTTTACGGAGCTAAAGTTAAAGATCTCAAGTTACTCTGCGGATGTAAAAATTGGGAACATTGTATATCTTAAAATATGGCTCAAAGTAAGTTTCCGGTTTTCTTGACAACAGTTCAGCAGCTGATAATTTCTTATTCCATTTTCACTGATGGCTTACATTCTTTAGAAAAAGTAACTTGTTTTACGATAGAATATAGTTATTTTTATTTTGAAATATATTCCTTAAGCCCATTTTTGAAGTGAAAACTTCTTTAGCTGCGTTGAGCACTTTTTGGTATGGGAAAATCTTAGGGGTTCGCGTCACCGACATGCTCTGACTGGCCCACACGCAGTGTGCTGTTCACCTTAGACACTTTTTGGATGGGTGAAAACTCGTGCGTTCGCGTCACCGACATGCTTATAGCAGTATATCTGTAGCTATGCAGCTGACGTATAGTGCTGTGTATATCTTATAAGTGAAATTCAATGGATTTAGAGTGAAAAGTTCAATGTGTATATACTGTGCATTGCTCGTTGCGATTCTGAGAATAGGCAATACAAATAAATGGTTGCCGTTTATATTTCGCCTGGAAAATCTATGAGACAGATACAACAATTTTTATTCGAAAATTTGATGATTTATACAAAAGAAGGTTCTGAAATACTCGAAAAAAGATTTGGCGAAAAATATGATAATGTACCGATGATTTTAAGTGGAGACTTCAATATTAACTTTGCAGATGATCAAAATCTACCACTAATTGAGTTTCTAAATGAAACATTTATTTTAAATATGTCCATTGATCGAAAATTCAGTACTACAAAATATAAAACAATGATCGATGCGGTTTTTACACACGTGGTACTTATATAAATTTGAATCAAACATTTTCCTTTCTTACTTTAGTTACCATAAGCCTATTGTATCTTTTTTAGAACAAAATGAAATAATTTAAAGTACAAAAAATCTAAGTACATTGTTGAAATTAATGATGACAATGATGCAAAAAATTAAATTAATGTTAAAAATCAAGTACATTGAAATTTAAGTAAATACAAATACTATCCATAAATAATATGATTGTATATTGTTATTTCAATTGAATTGTATTTATATTTTGTCATGATCTTGTACAGCCCGTAATATATTTGAATAATAAAAAACCATATAAACATGCATTTCTAGTTGTTGCTCGGAGTGTCAATAGATGAGAAAACCAGATTGATGTTGATAATTTTAATTCAAACATTATGAAATTTCAAATTTTAATACAAAAAGTTCTAAGGCACTTCTATTGGCAGTTTCTATAACTGCTAATTTTTTAATCACACACTGTATATGTATGTGATATTGCACCGCATTTCCAAGCAAGTAAACTTATAAATTTCAATAAATATTTGGTATATGATGAATCTATACGTGACCTTCAACTAACAAGTCATTTTGGGTATTCTTTTGGGCCAGCAAATTTTAACCAATCTTCTCCTAAAAGAGGGAAACGTTATATGCAAATTAAGTTTATTATATGTACAAGTATATTCCTTCTTCGCGAGTTTAAGAGCTAGTGAACTGTGAGTGGATTAGAAGTGAAGAGAATAGTAAACAGAAAGTTAGAAAGTCAGAAGTTTAGCTAACAAGAGGTTACAAGATGAGGATTACCAAAATTATTTTAAATTCCTTGTAAAAGATTATAACAAAGAAGTGTTAAGGTTAAGGTACTGTCACCTTATATTAAGTTGATGTTTAAAGTGTTAAAGCAGTAGGCGGACATTAAATATGTAAGCTCTGTGTAAAGTAATATTAAGGAGAAGAGCCGCATTATTGAACATATTCTCCCCAAACGCGAATCTCGTCTCTTCTCTTTATTGCTTGGTTGGATTATCCTATTTGAAGTGTTTTTCGTGTTTGAGTTGCTTATAGTGATAAATAGAATAAATGGAATTTATAATGTCGAATGATCCTTTAATTCCTTCCACACCTTTAGCTGGGTCACAGGGTAGAAGGGATATAAACTCGTTCCAGTTGTAGTTCAGTCTTTTAGTCAGGTGAAAATTTTGTCAATTTTGGCGATGACACACAAAATATGCTCAAATAAAAGTTACTGACTATTAGTGGCCAATAATTTTACTGAATTATCACTCTTGGTCGTACAGAAAACAACGAGAAAGGGTTGCAGCTGACAATACTTAATCTGCAATCGATTGCAGCATTTGGCGATCTATCACTTGTTCCTGCTAACTGAAAAGTACCATATACTTTTTGTATACTGACCAATATTACAATATGAGGATATAACAATCAACTTAATAAAAACTATGCAACTTATTTTTATCAACTTGAAATCGCCTGTAATCATTTAAAAACTTGCAGTATATGTAAAGAGCTAATTACAACAGTCGCTTCAATTTTTAAACTGGTTATTGCAACTTGTTTTCATTCTTTTTTTTTTCTTAAAAACTTTCTTTTTTTGCTAAAAAATAAATTTAAAATCGTGTTTATTTGGCTGGCTGTAGCCTCTGTTTTATACACCTGTTTTGAGGATCCAGTCAATTCGATACAGCGTAAACAAATCATTCAAAATGTCTAAAAAATAAAAACATTTTTTATTGTAGTCAAAATATTATTTTCTCCTGTTAATTTATAAAATATACAATCCAAACTGTCGCAGTTTAGACGAAATGTCGTAATTCTCAGGTCGTTTAAGATCAAAACATCCTCATTATAAATCTTGAGACCTAAGAATAAGAATAAAATTTACTGCGGGTTGGCAGTTGCAGCGACAAACCGGCAGCGTTGAAATGGAGTGACACATTTTTCGGTTCAAATTTTTTGAGGCCTACCGACTTGACGCATCCAATTGAGAGGTTTAAATATGCCTTTTTTTCCGTGCTAGTGTGTAGTTTTTTTAGCAGCTTTTTAGATGTGAGAATGCTTGGCAACTGTTTGTCCTAACACTCTGGTGAATAATGCGCCCAGAGATCCCTTTTATTAAAGCAACGAAGGGTGAAAATACTCAAGGTTCCAGAGCGCTGGGCTCTTGGCACATTTCCCTTCTATCGTACCTCTTCAACTTGCATTTACGATTAAAAAAAATTTTTATGCTTTACAAACATAATATTACAAACATAAAAAACTTTCTTTTTTTTTAAAGTTAGAGTACATGTACAATTTATTTTTTTCATTTGAAAGAAAGACTTACTATTAGAAATGAGTTATCAGAAAGCAATAAGAATATTGAGTATAATAGAGCGTCGTTTATCCGAATCAATTGTGGCCGTACACTGTTCGGATACGCGATTGTTCGGATAACCGAAAATCGAATGTGACCGGACACTATACGAATATTGAAAATCATCACATGCGGGAAACGTGCTTGAAGAAAAAGCAAAATAGATGCAAAATGTCGTAATTTTACCTTTATTGTGGAAAATAATCAATTTTTTTTCGCTGTGCCATTGTACACCATCGTTTCTCCACTGCAAGGTCTCTTGATTCTCTTGGGCAGCAGTAGTTGAATAGGACAGCACTTTGTTGTTCGTACTACTCCATATCTATCTTTAACGCAGAAAATCGTCAGCATTTGATGAACTCTTGCTACTTTCGTTGTTGCTGTCCTCGTCTTCATCCGTTCCATCGTCTACAGGGTTGGATTCTTCTTGCACAGTAGTCACAATCACGTCACCATTTAGCATTTGAAATCCAAATTCCTCTGAATCACTCCGCTTTCTCCCCTCGCGAAACGGTTCAATATTTCAGGTTTTGTCTCAATGTTCAAGGCGTTGCGCTTCTGTTGTGAACTCCTGTGGCTTCTAATTCAATACTCAACAAAAGAGCACGTATACACCCCCTCACTTAGAAACAAACTGATCTAATATTCCACGCAGATGTTTACCAAATCACACAACTGAAATTCCTAAAATATCCCTCACCTTGGGATTTCCCGTCACATTTGGCCTCACGTGAAACAACTGTTGCGCATAGCACTGTTCGAAAACAAATTCATAAGTAGTACATGCAGTTGACAAATATTATCTGGTTTGGATATTTGACGCTCCGGATAATAAACGTTCGGATAAACGACGCTCTACTGTATTAAAACTTGGAACAAAAATCATCAATTTTTTTATGACTATTTTTGTCGCCAAGACAAGCACAGAAAAGAAATAGCATATTTATTTGAATATAAGCCGCTATCCATTCTAAGCCACACCCCAAATTATCAGCACATTCTTGTAAAAAAATATATACAGTGTAAAATATTTGATATTTACGAAATTTTAAAATGAGAACTAAAAAAGAATGTACTCAAGCAGCATTAAAAGAACACATACATGAATCTACAATTGCTGTAACTGTCAGTATGATGTTCAATTTATCCAGTCAAAGGAATTTGATCTCCTTAGGTTAAAAGCCGCAACCGATTTTCCCTAAAATGAACATTGGAGAAAAAACGCGGCTTAGATTCGAATAAATGCGGTATATTCTTAAAGTATATAGTAACTGCTTGATAGTTAATTAAGCTAAGAAACTGTGTAATTAAAAACATTCACTTGATGAGAGAAAGAGCTTTTTCAACATCTGAACTAATTTTCTAATGGTTTTATGAAATATACAGCTATAAAAGCTACCATATCCTTAAAAAAACGCTTGACCTCTCGACAGATTGAATGTGCATCGCTTCCCTACGGGACGGGTCTTCAGAGGTACTGGGCTCGAACTCATGACAAGCCAACCACGAGTTCTATACCTTGACCACTTGGCTACCAAAGCCACAATTTTTTTTTTTTTAGAAAAAGTAGCACACAAACACATATAAATGTTTTTGTATGTATGTTATATTACAAAATTTTTCCACGTCCTCAGTCCGGTAACTTTTGAATCATAATAGTAAATATTAACGTAAAAATAAAGTATAAATAAAATATGATATCTGAAGCAATATTTATTCAAATTAAAACTTCTGCATTAAAATATAGAAATACATTTTTTCTTGTCAATGAGATAAGTGAACCAATGAGATATTTATCTTCATATGAATACTATTGCTTTCTGTTCAAAACTTAGACAAATGTTTTTCATTCACTTCACCTACCGGGAACATACGTAAAAAAACTAAACTGTTGATTCGATGTACGACTCTTGCATACTGCCGTATTTTAGATGAGTTATTGTATGGTGAGGCGAAATTTCGTTTCTGTTTTAATCTGCATAGACGGCGCCCCCTACGATCGACCCGACTTCCACCTTGCGGCACTCGTCATTACTCTTGTGTGGCCGCGGTAGCCAAGTGGTCAAGGTATCGGATCATGGCTAGCGTGTCATGAGTTCGATTCCAGTACCACTGAAGACCCGCCGTGTAGGGGAGCGATGAATGTTAAATCTGTCAAGAGCTCAAACTTCCTCCCGTTGGTGTGGTGGAGTAGTTAGGCGAGAGGGGTGCCAGCTCAGATGTCGTTCGCGTCACTTGAACATAGTTCAAAATTACGCAGTCCGTCACTAAAAGCCCTCGTGTAGCTGAACAGAGGGACGTTAATATTCATTCTTGTTCTATTACTGTTGTACTTTATGTAACTGCATAAAAAATTTGTTCTAACATTTTTACTTGTAAATCTAGTAATGATTTTCACTTTTTAAAAAAATTTAGTCTATTTTAACTTTTATAAGAATGGAAATAGATTGCACATATTTTAATTATATTAAACTATTCGTGGACCCTTACGCTGTCCAAACACTCCCAAAATTATAATTTTCCACGGACCCTCTCAGCAGTCCTAAGGACTTCCAAGAGTTCGAAGAAACTACTTTGGGAACCTTTATTCTAGAGCAGGGGATTGCAACTTCGTTCCAGTGGTGTGCCAAACCAATCTACTTATATAATTCAGAGTGCCACACAGAAGGAAAATTTTTGAAACAATTCAATTCCCGGGTCAGTGCGTGCAGAGTTAGGGGATAGAAATCAATAACAGAAATTTAGAGTTTAGTTATACATTAAATATGCATTATTAACATAAAAATAAACATAAAAGCTATTCCTTCAATATAAATTTAAAAAAGTTAAAATTGTACACATATTTTGTATTATGTATCTTTTAAACTCAATTATTAAAATAAGAAATAAAAACAGTACACATATTATATATTCCTTTAGCATACTTAAGTATTTTAATGCGAACTTTTTGTCCCACCACATCTTTATTTTATCCGCTAAAAATATCCTTACTTATAGTTAAATATAGAAGAAAAATATCTGCGTCATGAAAGAAGTATAAAACTTGTGGTTCCGATTTTTCTTATTGAGTGTAAGTTAAAATGTAAAGTTTAAAATGTTTTAATCGAATACAGTTTAAAGATAACATTCAATCCAAATGTTGCCACAGTCAGTAGATAAATACAATGATTACACATGCATGGACCTTTTTATAGAAAAAAAGGAGGCTTTGTGTAAGTCTTGTATGTTCAATATGCGCCTTACTTACACTACTTATACTAAAAGACTAGTACTTTTTTCGGGTACTAGTACTCGAAGTATGCTACGAGGACATTGAATATTCTTCAACTCAATATTAATGGAACACAGAGGAAAATCGACGAATTATCCTGTCTTCTCCCTATGACAACAATGTTCATGTTGCTTGTCTTCAGGAGACTAAACTCAATCTCTCTCTCTCTCTCTCTCCCAATTTGAATCTCAAGATCAAGGAATGTACAGAGTTACGGAGAAACCGAACGATAAGCCCTGGAGGAGGCCTGGCATTTCTGATCAAAACCCCAACAATCAAGTACACCGAGGTTTTACTATCTAGCGCCTTTGTCGTGCACGACAACAACAACGAGTACTTTTTAAACCCTCAACTTTTCGGCCTAAAATGTTGCGAAAGGGCACATTATTTTTTGCACAGGATGCGGCGCTCATTAATTTTATTTTTAAGCTTCCACTTAATTTAACTAACATCTTAAAAACTACCCAGGTTCGCTTATTTAACTTAGTCCGCAGGAACATAGTGGCTAGTACTTTTAATCAAATTCAAAGCAAAATTAATTAAATTACTCGGATTAAAATTAAAATAAATTAGTTTATTACAATTAGAATACATTACGAAATTATAATTTAGATTAAAAACTATAACAAATGAAGAATAAGAGAATTATGAACAAACATTAAGAATTTCACTTATCTGAAGCGGAGGCGAGGGGATGGGGGCTGGCATTGTCCACCGGACAAGGAGACCTAGAGTTTTTTTTTTCCTAGTTGGAATTCAAGAGTCAGAATGCTAGCTGTCGAAAATTGTCACGCGGTGCCTTTTTAAGGGAGGGCAAATCCCTCCATTTGTGCCTACACGCACTATTTGACCAAACAACCCCATTGGTCGGTCCCTAAGCACAAAGTTACAAAAGTTGCAATTTTAATTAAATTTATGCGTTCGTTCACCCTTGCGTACCCGATGACACCATCCCGGGTCGCTGAACTAAGGAATTTCAACAACATCCCCTGTAAACAAGGGGAATATACAAATTACTGATTGTTTGGGGACCAACTCCATTGCCGGCCTCCCATCACATATAACCAAGCATTAACCGAATGTAAAAATGAAAGAATTTTATTTTAACTTTCAACTTTAAAGTTTCCACACAAATTTTATTTTATAATTGTGGAGCACAAAAACCCTTAAATGTCTGCTTTTTAACATGATTTATAAGTTTCACTTGCATGTAACGGAATCTTGGAGCTCGATTTTCACCCACTTAAAAAGGTCAGATTAATTCGAAATTTTGCACACTTGTCAAGGCCCGATGACAATACAATAATTTCATAATTTTGTTCCATTGTCCTCATCAGGATCGTCAGGAATCACGATAATCAGATTTGGCGACAATTAAATATATCACTTCCAGATTTGGCAACTTATTGCACATACAATTTTCAGATTTGGCGACTAATTCGATATACCACTTCCAGATTTGGCGACTAATTCCATTTAACATTTCCAGATTTGGCGACTAATTCCAGATTTAGCGACTAAAGGAAAAAGGTGTAACCCTACAGTGAGTGTTTTTAATTAATACACTTGTGGCTTATAAAAATAAAACAAACAAAAAAAAAGTGTTCTGTATGTGAGAAAGTGGAGAGTGGGTGTGTGTTATCAATTTCTTACTAAAATATAAACATTTTTCTGAAAATCAAAATCAAAAAATAGGCTCGTGATGTGAAAAAAATAGTTTATGTTCTAACTGCTAAATATTTTTTTTATTTTTACAAAGCAATACGTTTAGAAGTGATGATACGAATTAACACTATGGCAATACGTTTAAAAAGTGAGAATACGATTGACACTTAATATTACCATGTTTTTATTAACTCGCTTTCTTTAATGTCTGTACGGGTGGAATTTTGTTATTGATTTTAAACTGTGTGACTTTCCGATGAGCTAGAGACTTGAAATTTGGACCATATATCAGAAGTGGATGACAATGCATGGAAATGTGAAAAAGAAGAAGAAGAAAAAACGAAAAAGAGGAATTTTATACCTTTTAGTCCGTTATAAAAACATGTAGTATATTAAATTTTTTTTAATTCGAACTTTTTTTTCTTCTTACCACACATTTTATTTGTTTGGCCTGTTCTTTTGAAACGGAATCTAATATAAAGATACGGGACTCACCCGAGGCCCCGTAAACAGAGAGCATAAATACACTTCAGACCCTTTAATTAAAATCCATTGAAGAGCAAGACTTATTCCAGCAGCCACGTGATTCTGGCTCCAAATATCAAACTCAAGGATAAATTCAACAATAAAAAAATGACAGTTTAAAAAAAACTAAAAAACACTCTTTTATTGTGGATTGAACTAAAAAATGAAAAATAAAATATAATTTAAAAAAACTAAAGAACACGCTTTTATACTGAATCGAACTAAAAAGTAAAAAAATAATTCTTAATATAAGAATAAAATGATGAACGAGAAAATTAATGTCATTGGGGTAAAAGCGTGGGGTGTTCTATAAATATATCAATTGTTATAGTTTTTAACTTCTTTCAATCCCGAAATTGCACCCCACGCTTCTACCCCCAATGACATTAATTTCCTCGTTCATCATTTTATTCTTATATTAAGAATTATTTTTTTACTTTTTAGTTCGATTCAGTATAAAAGCGTGTTCTTTAGTTTTTTTAATTATAATTTTTATAAGTACACTCTGCATGGTATGAAGAATGTTTCCCATGTCTTGAAAGAATTTCTCTCATACTTACAAAAAAATTTCATGTTCGTACAACTTTTTCAAATGGTTGAGGATTTTGTGTGTATGTGTGCATACAACATATATGTACACACACAATTTGAACAATTTGAAGGATGGTGTAATACTAAGTCTTACATTACAATGGGATGTAATCATATCGGCTTTTTTTAATTATATTTCAACTTTTATTTCTTTCCAAGCAACATATTGCACATTGCCTTTCCAATCACTGTTCTTTGTCGAATATTTTCAAGAATCTAAATTTCTGCCTTCAATGAAAAATTCCTGCCATCACCTCAAAGAAAATACCGCATGAGAAGTATTTCAGTACCATGGATAAACATAAAAAAACACTTAACTGAACCCTGGAAAAACACTTGTAAGGAATTATTATTCCTTCTTCCCTCTAAGCCGGCTAGATGTGTAGGAGGAACTAATTGATCAAACGACATGGATTCACTACAATTGTTTATTTGTCCCAGTATTCAACACAGACGCAATAATAATTCAATTAAGATAAATTTGATCAACAACTAGAGAACTAAGGTGAGACAAGATAGCGCGGGGATAATATATACAATAACTTATACAAGCTTGTTTTACCTCGGACGTGCGCTAACAATTTAACTCTCTAGCTTCTACTTAAAATATGAGCACGGTATCTGAACTATTGTAATTCTTTATTCGTTAGACGAGGCCTTGAACACTAATAGTTGACTTGAGAACTTATTAGAGATTTCAACTTCACACGTCCTACACTGTTTACGTAGTACTGCCGGATTGCTAGCTTCTCATTAATTCGCTTCACATCCGAGCTATCCTCACTTCAGTAAACTTCAATTCTCACTTTACTAATCTTCGATTCTCACTTCACTAACTCTCTAAAGCTCGCGAACGCAGAATATATATATTAAACTTAATTTGCATAATCACGTTTTCTCGTCTTCTGTGAAAGTTTGTTGATAGAATTCTTGCCCTAAAGGAATCCCCGAAGAGTTAGTAAGAGGACGCGTATAGATCCGTCACACACTCTATCACTGATAATCTCACTATAAGAATGAAAAATCAATGGAAAATCAAAGAAAGGAAGACGAAAATATCAGTGTCCGTACAAAGTACGGGCAAACCGGTTGTTTCCAGCTTTCGGTAGCTCATATGGTATACGGGCAAACCAGTTAAGGAGTTAATTTACCAAAAATCCGGTCGAGGCGTATGATCTCATATCCAATTAATTTTATAAAATTGTATTTTAATAAGAGTAATTATTATCTTTTTACCATCACCAATCTTTTGAAACGATCCTTGTACATATTTAATTGTCCCAGCAAGTTGTTTCATCTCGCAAACTAAGAAAGCTGTGTCTTACAAAAACATCTCGCAGCATCCGTTGAAAGACGCTTGTAAAAACATTCACTTATATATATATATATATATATATATATATATATATATATATAATATATATATATATATATATATAAAACAACAAGAATCAAACATAGTCGCCACTCCTGGTAAATACTAAACAAATGACTCCTCTTATCTCGTAACACTAACAAAACATTCGGTTGTTCCATAACATTTCACACACACCTAAAAAAAGGTCTTTTCTTTTTTCAAACTGTAAGTCATACATACCCCTTTCTCAGGCGGCACTTACGAGAATGCTAATTCTTCCCTCTGCAGAGCCGAGATAGCGAATGACGAAACACGATGAGTGTCATTTAGATAGGGTGAGTCCCTAATTTGAATCTTGTCACTCAAGCAGGTCATATTTCTTCATTCACACAAGAGGTTCTGTGTGGTGGAGGAAAGCATTTAACTTGCGAACGGACGTGCTGAACAATCACAGCATTTTTGAACTGCTTGCTAAACTCATTTGAGATCGTCGGTCGGAAATACTGTTAGTAACTCAAAGCAGCTTAAAATTAGAGAGAAAAAAATATACATTTAATTTTGAAGATTTTGGAAAAACTTTTGAGTTTTCAATCTGGAAACACAATTTGTAAGTATTTTTTATAATTTGTATGGAATTTTCTTGAAATCTTAATAATTTGGTATATAATTGAGAAAATGGTACAAAAAAATTTAATAACGCAAAGGCAAAAATAAATTGAGTTAAATAACAAATTCTCTGAGATTAATTTCCTAGTATCTATGAATCACGCCACTACCACTTACAAAAAAAAATCAAATATAAGTTTCTATAATTTTTTAAGTCACATAACACGTTTGTTGTGAATTATGGACCAGGTGGTCTGAGTGGGTGAAGTGTAGTTGACACCACCCTCAGACCCCACATGGTCTACCTCGATAGAAACCATATGTAACGGATTCTGTCTCACAGAATCTTGAATTGGGCTTCGGCATAACTAGATGTGCTATTGTTTACTCTTATATTTTTAAGTCTCAATCTTCTTGGCTTCGACGTACCAGGTACCGTTGTTTACTAGGATTTTTATCTCGAATATTAGAATTTATCTTCTCTAATATTTTCAGTCTAGTATTTTAATTTCGCAATTTAATTTGTTAAAGATTGTTAGGTTTATTGTTGAATGTTATTGTTACCAATAAATCCAGGAAAAAGACAAATTTTAGTACTCCAGAATATCATTATTTTATAACACTACACACACGCAACAGTATTTATTATAACGTTAGCAGTTACCTATCTATTTCACTGAGTATTTCATGATATAGGCCAGAGGTTCCCAAATTTTTTTTCTCACAGACCCCCTTGCTCCGTTTTTCGGTTTGGGGTTGACCCCTGCTTTCTAATATTGAATTTTCATAAATTTATCAAATTAAATGTCTTTTTGACAACTGGTATAAAGCTACTTATTTTTAAAGACCTATATTTCTAACTCTATTGAAGTATAGTGTTTAAAACTTATAAGAAACACATGATAATTAAATTAAAATTCAATTTATATATAAAATAACTGATCAACAAACAAATGCATATAATAGAGGGGATGAATCTGGTGCTCCAAACAAATTTTCAACATTTGGCATCATTTTTGTCAGATTTAGTCTTAAATCTCCTCGGTTAGTAGAGTCGTCTCTTGTTTCTTTTTTTTTATTTTGGAGATTGGCAACCCCGCTTGAACTCCTTCTCATTCGGAAAAGCAATTAAAATATTTTTCACAATTCTCCATAATTTGGGATAAATAACAGGTATGTTTTTTCGAAGCCAAAATTGCTGGCATCCGTTTCTAAACTTTAAGATCTCTGCTACTGCTTTTCCCAATCAGTTCCTATTGTAATACGGCATTTTTTATTTCAATGTGTTCATTGCCTGCTGTGGTAATTACCATAGTCAAAACATTCTCAAACCTAATTTTAAAATATGAATATAGGGCATTTAAATGTCGAACGTATATATAGATTAAAACGTCATTTTCCTGGAAGAATGTCTGTGAATAATTGAGAAACTAGCAAAATTCGCGACGTCCGTTATTATAGTCCTTTGGCTTAGTTCTGGCAAGAAACATTGAAATGGTTGTTCTTGTTGTAAGAAAACTTATGCTACCTTGTTGTTGCAAATTAATCTCATTAAATTTAGTAAATAAATGTGTTAAATAGGTAAAATCTGGTTTCCATTTGATTAAATTTCCTTTTAAACTTATAGTCACGATCTTGTTTAATAAGAGACACTATCGTAGACCCTTTTTTACACCTCATGGACCCCCAAATTATTTTTTGCTGGCTTGGACCTTTTCCATAGACCCCTGGGGGTCTGTATAGACCACTTTGGGAATCACTGATGTAGACTATTGATTTTATTTAAGTTATTGATATTTAAGTCTCAAACTTAAGCTTCCGATTGTTCACAGAAAAGCATTCTTATAGCGCTCAAATTTTAATTTAAAAAAGACAGGAGTTCAATTTCTGAAGCGACCCTCATTCTCGAAGTTCATTTTCGCAAAATGCGTTCTTAGCGGATCTCTGATCAACAAAAGAAACATGCTTCTCAAGTTTCTAGTATATAGGTGTTATATTATAAAGGGGGAGTTTGTATCCATAATGTCTTCGTAGACCACCTTGAGAGTTAATTTTAGAAAATCCCGTTTTTAACGGATTTCCACTCAACAAAATAAAGCTGCTTGCCAAATTTCTAGTTTGTAGGACTAATAGTACAAAAATTGGAGGTTTTCTATTTTTTACCTATAATGCCACTTTAATCCTCTAGAACTTCATTGGGAAACGATTTTCACAAAGTCTGCTCTTAGTGAATTTTTACTTAACAGGAAAAACACACCTTCCAAATTTCAAATTGGTAGGTTTAAAAGTTCGAAAACATGATATTTTATCAATAAAGCCCCGTTAGACCCCTCCCCCTCTGGGAGTTGATTTTTGCCCATTTCATTTTTAGCATTTTTAGCTCAACAAATAAAGGTGCTTCTTGAATTTCTTGTCCGTAGGTTTAATGGTTCAAAAATAATAGTGTTATCCATTACTTCCCCTTATCCACAACGCCTCGAACATCAATTTGTAGACGATTGCTGCAAAGTCTGTTCTTAGCAAACTTTACTAAACAGAAAAAATATGATTGCCAAATTTCTAGTTTGTTCAAAAACGGAAAGTTCTGACTATAACGCCCCCTAAAACCTCTTGGGAGTCGATTTACACAAGACTTGTTCTTAGCGGATCTCTGCTCAATTAAAGAAACGTGCCAACCAAATATCAGGTATGTAGGTCTAATAAATCTAAAGATTTTAAACAAATAAACATTAATAACTGTAATTTACAGCATTATACACATGAAGATCAATTCACATGTGGTGAAAATCCATCTATGTATCTCATTTACTAATATGTACAGTAGAACGTCGTTTATCCGAACGTTTATTATCCGAAGCGTCAAATATCCAAACCAAAGTCCAAATACGTTTTTGAACAGTGCAATGCCAAATATTTGTTTCCTGTCAGGCCAAAAGTGACCGGAAAACCCAAGGTGAGAGATATTTGGGGAAATTCAGTTGTGTGATTTGCTAAACATCTGCGCGGAATATTAGGTCAGTTTGCGAGGGGGTGTATATGTGCTCTTGTGTTGATGTAGAAACCTGGATAGCATGTGATGCAGAATACTGTGGATTTCATATGCTAAATAATGACAAGATAGTGACTTCCATGCAAGAAGAATCCGACCCTGTCGACGATGAAACGGATGAAGACGAGGACAACTACACCAACAACGAAAGTAGCAAGGGTCCATCAAATGCTGACACGTTTTTCTGCGTTAGAGATAGCTAAATGCATGCAGGCATGAGGCAAAGTCAGACTTCAAATTTTGATGCCTCACGGTCTTGGACCCCATGAAGCTGCATCTTGCACCCTTCATCATGACTCGTTTGTTAAAGAGTTCATGTACTTGATCTAGATGTTTCTGTCTGTCAAGTAGGATAAGAAACAACAACAGAGATAGCTATAGAGTGGCACGAACAACAATCAGAGTGCTGTTCTACTCAACTACTGCTGCTCAAGAGTATCAGAGACCTTGCAGTGGAAAAACGAAGGTGTACAATGGTACAGCGAAAAATAAGTGATTATTTTCCACAATCAAAATAAAATTGCGACATTTTACACTTATTTGGCTTTTTCTTCAAACACGTTTCCCGCATGTGATGATTTTCAATATTTGTATAGTGTCCAGTATCATATACTGCATGGATCGCATTCGGTTTTCGGTTATCCGAACAATCGCGTATCCGAACGGTGTCCAGTCCTAATTGATTCGGATAAACCACGTTCAACTGAATAGTAATAATTAAAAATTTAAAATGCTCCAACATATATAAAAACATTTATAATGCATAGAGAGAAAATGGTTGTCATCCTACACGAATGCGTTCACACTCTTTGACAAACTTTGAGGTAGTGTGTTTATTCAAGTGCGCGTGAGGTGGAGTCTATTCATTTGACTGTAGCTCAACATTTGAAGAATATTGGTTGCGATTTAACGAATTCTGGCAGTAATCGTTCCAAGAGCTTCATTAACATTCTTAAATATTTTCTAAACCACTAATAAGAAAAGTAAGAACTTCTTTTCTCTTAGGTCTGATACAATACTTGTGTTCCATTACCTAAATTGCAGGAAAAGCTTTTTTTTTAATCTGAAACACTTTTCGAGAAACTCGAAATGTCTCCTACTATTATCGTGGAAAATACAAGAACTTTCTTTCCTATAATGGCGCGGAAACTAAAGAGAAATGTTCCCAATTCTTCCAAAATGCTTTATACGGGATTATCTTCTTAAAATGTGCAATCCTTTAACTGAAAATATAAGTCGTAAAGCGGACACGGCCTCCCATTTTTCCGGCAGACATAACAATTCCCAAGTTCACGTTTTCGAAGAAATGAGAAAAGCAGGCAATACCTTCCCAAAAGAAATTGAGTTTACGCTCTGTCTGATAAAATCCCCATTGTTTATCTCAATTGCCATAACTGAATGCACTATTGTCTGTTGCATTTGCCCAAATGGGTTGCTGGTGTGCATTTTGGAAAAGAAAAATTTGTCTCGCTGCGGAAGAAAAATGATATTTTTTACGATTTGTTTGTTTGGGAAAGTATGGGCGTAGGCTTCATTTCTTTTTTACTGACTCTTAATAAATAAAGAAACACAAAAAAACCTATTATTCTCCGTTCCTATTCTGGAAAACCCACGAACAATAGCTTGCAAATTGATATTAAAGACTTTATGGGAAGGTAGGCTCGAGGCGGGAATGCTGTCCGGCGTTCTCTCGTTAGGGTGACAAACGTTAGAAGACGGTTTTATAGGAGGAATACAACGTGCTTTTATAGTTCCATTGAAACATTCCTTTCAGATGAAGCATATTTTTTTAAAGGGCAAAGATTCTTAGTGCGAGATTCAAGGTGTCCTTGAACAGGGAAGCTCAAAAATCCCTTTCCAAAGATGATTAAAACAATTTTTTCTTATAATTTGAATTCAATTTCCTCTGTTTAGTTATACAACTTCTTACTTGAATTTTAAATGAACTCTTAGAAGCAGATTATGTCATTTTAAATCATATTAACTTTGTGTTCGGTGAATGTAAGCAGCAAGAAACAAATTAGAAACACCTTTTCAGATAGAAAAAGAAAAAATGTTTAAATACTCATAGAAATTTGGGTATTAAATTTATAACTTTAACATGCAAGGTAAATTTATTAAGCATCGATTTATCTCCCTTCATGTTTCAGTACATATCTTATGTATTCTTATATTCATAAGAAATTAATGATTTCCATACTCTATATATTTTCAGAATTTACAATTGTAGTTGTATTTAGGAGATTATTGTATTTATGATACTGGAATGCATTCTACAAATATAATTTTCCAGCAATAAATAATAAATTCAAAACGGCCAACTTAAGTTAGAAAAACCTCCCTTTTTTGTCCTTGTTATCTGTCATGTGTTTCGCATTATTATTAGCCAAATTACTTAATCTTCTATCTGTTTGATTACAAATTTAATATTCTTCATTTTGCTAGCAGAAGTGTTATCCTTAGACCTTTACAAAATACCTTCAAACTTATTTGTTAAAAAAAACTACGTAGTTTAATTCTTTTTGGGGGGGGGGGGGTAGAATAACTATTGAAGATACGTTTATGTATGAATGGCTCACAATGCATATAAGCTATCAAGAGGTCGAAGTATCATGATGTTGAGAACTAGGCTAGTTCTAGCTAGGTGAAAACATTTCCATATCAACAGTACGAAAAGTACTTTATTGTGGATTTTTTTTTATTGTACTAATAAATAAATCAATTTTAGTTGCTCTTGCATATAAAAATTTGGAATTTTTTATTTAAATGTGTAATTTATCTCATTTTTATATGAAATCGTTATTGATTTTTCTTACACTTAAGTCACATTTTTAAGTAGCCCTTATTTAGATTCCCCTGGTCAAGATACTGTGTTCACCAATGTACAATGGTGCACACAAGGGGGGGGGGGTGTCCTAGGAGTCCGGACCCCCCTCCCCTAAAGATTTTGAATTTTTTTCGATTGATGATAATCCTATATATATATACATATATATATATATATATATAACGTAAAACTTAAGTACCTGTAATTAACAATTTATTTAATTAATTAATGCCAATTATTAATTTAATAATTTATTTTTTACTGTTTTTTGTTGACAAAATCAGAAGAATCAATTGGTGTTGTCTTGAGGTATGATACGAGTTGGGGGACTTTCAACCATGGACCCCCACCCCCTTAAAATAAATTTGTGTGCGCTATTGCCGATGTATGAATATTTAAATACAGTTGGACTTCCATTTTACGAACCTCCATTTAGCAAATTTTTCTATTTAGCGAACTTTCACCTCTGTACAAGAACATTTTACTATTTTTTTTCATAAAATAACCTACAAATAGTGAAGTGCATTTTCTATTCAATGAAGTTTTTCTCTTGTGATTCGATTTTTTTCTCTCTCTATTTTAAAAATATCTCTGGATATTTCAAATAATTCCCCCTTTCAACACAATATTTGGTGATCAATAGCCTTGAATTGGTTTTACTGTTCACTTAGAACAATAAAATTGCTTTATTTTTCGAAATAAAAATGAAATAAAACTGATAGATTTTATCTGTAATTAAATTTAAGGATGCATGTCGTAATGTTATCTTAAAACAGGATATAAAATAACGTATGTTTAAAATTACTTGCAGGCTTAAAATTCGAAAATGTCATTAAAATTCATTAATTGTAATATAAAATAATTTTTATAGTTATTATTCGTACAGTGGAGCATGTTTCTATTTTTTTCTTCTTGTTTTCCTAGTAAATTTCTTTTTAATGAATAAAATTTTAAAATAAATACATGTAAATTTACAAAAAATATATAGTATTAATTTAAAAATAATACATAAAAGTAATATATAGTATTTTTAATAATATATAGTGTTCATGAATTTAAAATTTGTTTTATGTGGTTTCTAAAGTTCATTAAAAGATGGCTCTCTATTTAAAGAATTGTCTACATAACGAACTGTTTTTCGGGATTTAGTGGCTTCGTTAAATAGAGCTCTGACTGCCTTTTTATGGAGTAAAAAATTATGATAAATACAATAGTTTTTATTTAAAACTTGGTTCGAACAGTGGTTTTGCATTGCTTTTTAAAGTATTATTGTACCTGGCAAATAGATAATTGTCTTCTATTTTAAATGTAAAAATATAAATTATTGCTTGTTAAGTTACTTCTTGGCTTATTTTTGATTCATGGAAAAAAATGTTTGTTCGCATGAATATGCTAAGCCCAATCTGGTGAGAACAGCAAAAACTAGTTTTTTTATTGTGTCATGTGTTTCAGAGGCAAGTTGTTCTGTATGTCAAATCTTAATGTTTCTGTTTTAGGTAGTTTCATATTTGTCCACGTGTGCTGATAAATTAAATTTCTTGATTAAAATGCATTAAATACTTTAATTAGATTTTGTAATAGAAAAAGGGAAATGGAAATATATATAAAAGGATTTGTGCTTATTTTTTGATAATTAGTTAAGGTATAAGTCTGGAGAGTCTCATGCGACTCGGAGCCTCTATCTGTCAACCCCGGTCCTAGATCAATCTATTATGTGTAATCCAGTTGAAGAACACTCATAGTTTTATGTCCAGTCATATCTGACATGAATATTTTGAATAATATTTCTTTCATATTAATTTCTAGACAGAAATTAAAAGAAAACAAGTAATATAAAAAAAATTAAGCCAATTCCTACTTCATTATGAAAACCAACTGGCGCCATCTGTGGCATATAAGTTTAACTTCGTCAGAAATAACGTAGAATAAATTTAAAATTAAAAAATAAAATTTAATTAATGTATATACTTGAAAAGATTATATTAATACCATTTGTCATCCACTACAAGTTTCAAAAAATGTATTTAAACTTCAGAGGATGAAAAAAAGGTATTTTATTAACAACTGAAAATTTGAACAAGATATATATATATATAAATATATATATAGGGAGAGAGTGAACTAATAGTAGGAATAGAATGAAGAATAGTTATTGGTTTATTTTCTCTCTTGTAACGTTCTTGACACGACATTGAAATTAATTGAGTAATTTTTTAGAAATCCTGAATTTATCAGACGTTTATTATCAGCATCTCTTTTGTCTTTTTCTTGTAATAGCGGGGAAGATCCATTTCTGTGGGGGTTTATGCAATATCTCTGTAAGTTATACCCTGTTCTATTGAAATTATAACACATGTATTTTCCAGTTCGTACTTTCTTTTTACCACGTTGTACTTTTGAAAATACTGTCAATTAATTTCACATTCTTAACTCTGAAGCCTCGAAATTTTATTTAAAAAAAATAGGATATAAAGATAGTCAGTATTTTAAAATACAAATTTTTTAGATTTGGGTATAATTGAAACGCTTTATTTCTATCAAAGAGATTTAATTTTATGGAAGTTCTGCTCATATATTCGTTTCAGATTTGATTTCATACATGTGTGGCGTTTAATATATTTTGTTTCTAAACTTGTAAACTTAAACATGCTGCTATGCTTCCTTCTTTTGTTTATTTTTATTGTTTGTTTATTGTTGAAGTTATTTATTTCTTATGTAATTTACTTTATTGCTTGACTACTTTTTAAAAAAAATTCTTAGAAGCTACTGCAAAATAAAAATTCTATGTGAGCCTTTAAATTTAATTGTGATCATTTTACAAAATTACTTCGAAGTTCAATGCTGAAATTTTTGAACGGATTATATATTTAGTTTACAATTAGTTAGATCCTAAGAAAATCTACACAATTATTTTCAGCTCACTATTTAACATTGTAATTTTTCAAAACTATTTTTTTAGTAAAACACTCGATTATAATAAAAAAAGCAGATAAGCACAACTACACACATAAATACAGCTTCTGCAGTCAATTTGAATTACTTATGCAAACTAATATATTACTGTGTGTTTGTACTTATATAAAAAGTAAATCTTCCTGAAAGTGTATCTCCTTTGCCCCCTTTAGAATAACCAAGCAGCAGATCTGATTTATTCAAAATTAAATAAAATAAAATAAGGAAGAAAATGGAAACCACAGAGTTCAACGTTCATCTTCCATTCTAAATCCGACATAACGAAAGAAGACTATAACACTTTTACCGAAACGAATTGCCACAACCTGCAACCAAACTATTTTATCAAAAGCAAAATTTTATCGTTTGGCTTCATAAAGAGAAACGAAGTATAAAATTCGTCTGGGCTTCTAATACACTGAGTAGCATAAAGATTTATTCCAAAGGAAAAGAAAAAAAAATGTCTCTTAAACATTTGATTTTTTTCCCTTGACTCGGGGACGTAAAACGAAAGAACATATTTCGATGTGGATTGTCCACGATTACGCATTCCCTTTTTTTTTACGCTTGTTTTACACGTATGCTGTCACTAACCTTGAAGTAGTATCTTCTTTACAAAGTTGAGGACACGGAACATTTCCGGTCGAAGCATCAAAATACTGAGTGAAAAAACGCCCTTTTTTTCCAAAGCCCTGACGTGTCAAAACGCAGCAGTTTAGAATCATAGAAATCTCTGAAACAAGCTTAGATATGTAAAGAGATAATATTTATCTCATTATCTTCCAGTTTTAAATTAAAGACTGATTTTGTTGAAATGGAACGCAGTGAGAACAGATTTGGGTTAAAATCTTGGCTTTCCAAAAATCGTCTTTGTTTCTAGGACAATCAGAAACGAAAATATCATGGATTCTATCGAATCCAATCCCGATGTAACCATTGAAGTGACTAGAAGAGAGTAATTGATCGTTGGAGAGAGTTCGTGGTGTACATAGTTCAGTAGTATATATTATTGGTATCTGGACTAAACACTATCGAAACATTTTTTGTTGGTAGCTGGATTAAAAAATTAATTGATTTCAAACTAACTTTAAAAATGTTTTCAAATGCCTTCAGTAGACTGTGCTTTGCTTAAAGAATAATTCCTTTAAAAATAAACGATTAAAAATCGCATTTTACTTTTAAAAACAGAATTTATTGTATTCGAATCAATTTTAAGTTATGTCAGAATTTTGTTTCAAAATATTGTAATATATGGTATTACAAGCTTTTGATTTCTTCAATACGTGGTGCTTTGCTTAAAGAATAATTCCTTTAAAAATAAATTATTAAAAATCATATTTTATTTATTTTTTTTAAAAAAGAACTTGTATTCGAAATCAACTTTAAGTTATGTCAGAAATTTGTTTAAAGAAATTTTTAATATAATAGTATTACAAGCTTTTCGTATTTGCATGATATATTTTGTAAAAAAAGAAAAAATTATTCCCTCAATATTAGTGTTGTTTGTGCAAAATCAGAGTGAGAGACCCGAGACAAATAACACAGACACGCATGTAGTAAACTATTTTTATTTCATTAACTAACTTATTACAATAAATATTGTATTACATATAATGAACAAAAGAAGATTCAAGCACTATGAAATTACATTTACATTTCAATAGAAACATTTCCGTAGGCTAAACATTCAAATTGGTTAACCAAATACATTTTATCGTAGAAACTACTTAAGCTTATTTTGTTTTGTTTTATTGTTGATATGATGTGATTTTTAGAAATTATGCTTGATTGCTTACTTTTTATCAAGTGATCGTTTTTTAATACATTTAAATACATATCATGGTGTAAAATATTTTGCACGACAGTTTTCTTAGTTCCTTTTGCAGTTTTCTTATTTTCTTTTCCAAATATATAAGAATACATCTTTGGTCGTAGGGCACAAAATTCCGTTATAGGAATACCTTTGGTTTCATCCTTTAGATATCCCAATAAGGATTGATATTTTTTCGAATAATACCGATGAGATGCATCATAATTGGATGCCTGACAGATCTTGTAAAACGTATGTGGGAGGATTTGTTGGATATCGTTTGTAAATTGTAAACGTTTCTTCTGTCCAACCAGGTAGATAGCCTTTTTTAAACACTTTACGAGCTTTTGAAATCCTCACTACATCATTCATCGAAAAGCGAAACTTGATTGGTGAACTTATGTTGTACAAAGACTTATATATCAAGTGTTCATCAGCTTCTGTGATGTTAGCAGGTGCAAATGCATGACTTCGATGTACTGAATGGTTGTAAGAATCAACTAAATGTTGTAAAATATCTAAATATTTGTATGAATTTTGATATGTAAAAACTCTATACATTCTATTTTTTAACGTTCTGTGTGCTCTTTCTAAAACAGCACATTTAGCTTCACTTTTTGTTGAATAATGGTGTACTTTATGTTTCTTAAACAGAGCACTAAGTCTTTTGTTGTAAAATTCACTACCCTTATCGGTTTGGATATTCTTAGGTTTTACCTCTTTAAAGATTTTACTGAAAACCTTAGCAATTGTGTTTGCCTTTTTATCTTTAATCGGATAAACTCTTAAATATCTTGACATAACGTCTATAATAGTTAAAATATATCGATAGCCTTTGTTAAAGCGTGACAGTTTTTATAAATCCACCGAATCGCTTTGTCATAACTCATTCTTAGAAAAACCCTCTAATAAAAAACTCGAGGGAAAAATAATTTTAACGAAAATGTAAATAACTTTTTTAGATTTAGATAGTATAGAATCAATGGCATGGAAGCAAAGAACTCGAATTTCTATGTAATCGATTCTTTTTCTTGTGGTTCAATCCTGACAGTCACAACGTGGTTGGAATGTCTATGCAATCGATTGAAAAAATGTAGGATGATTAGATAAGAAGCGTATTTTATGAATATATAAGTAAGTTCTCACCATAATTATATTCATTCAAGAATAAGTTTTCTAAAGAGGTACATAATGAAACAAAACTGGTCTAATATTATTGTTTTGTTGACAGTTGTGATTGTTGAGCTTGTAGTGTTTTTTATATATTTACAAGCACAAACATCTTTGGAATCGTTTCAATTAGTGAATATCACTAACACGTCATGCATATTTTCCAAACATATTGGAAGAAAAATTTTCCTTCATGTTTGTTTTAAAAATAAAGAACATCGACTTGCGATATTTTTTCTCCAGCCGAACTCTGAATCCCATCACTGAGATTCTTGGGATTCAATTAACAAAAAAGGAATTCAAAAAAGTGTGTGAAGTTTGTTGAAATTCGAAACTGCTTCAGTTAGAACAAGTGTTTAAACAATGTTTCTGCGACTCAAATTCCTATTTTCAATGATAATAAATGGGCCGAGTCAAAGCGGAAAAACTCATTTAGCTCGAAAAATTATTTCTGAGCAAGTTTATGAACTTCCGATTAAAAAAGTGGTATGGTGTTATAAGATTTTTCAGCTATGGTTCTGCACCGAGAAAAATATCAAATTCGTATCTGGATTACCAACAGCCGACGAAAAATTTGATCTTTTGATTCTTGATGATCTTATGAATAATTTGTCGTCAGATATATCACAAATGTTTACTGTAGAATCTCATCATAAAAATTTTAGTTTCTACAATAAAATGTATTTGGTTAACCAATTTGAATGTTTAGCCTACGAAAATGTTTCTATTGAAATGTAAAAGTAATTTCATAGTGCTTGAATCTTCTTTTGTTCATTATATGTAATACAATATTTATTGTAATAAGTTAGTTAATGAAATAAAAATAGTTTACTACATGCGTGTCTGTGTTATTTGTCTCGGGTCTCTCACTCTGATTTTGCACAAACAACACTAATATTGAGGGAATAACATTTTTTTTTTACAAACTATATCATGCAAATACGAAAAGCTTGTAATACTATTATATTAAAAATTTCTTTAAACAAATTTCTGACATAACTTAAAGTTGATTTCGAATACAAGTTCTTTTTTAAAAAAAATAAATAAAATATGATTTTTAATAATTTATTTTTAAAGGAATTATTCTTTAAGCAAAGCACCACGTATTGAAGAAATCAAAAGCTTGTAATACCATATATTACAATATTTTGAAACAAAATTCTGACATAACTTAAAATTGATTCGAATACAACAAATTCTGTTTTTAAAAGTAAAATGCGATTTTTAATCGTTTATTTTTAAAGGAATCATTCTTTAAGCAAAGCACAGTCTATTGAAGGCATTTGAAAACATTTTTAAAGTTAGTTTGAAATCAATTAATTTTTTAATCCAGCTACCAACAAAAAAATTTTCGATAGTATTTAGTCCAGATACCAACAATATATACTACTTAGTTCTGCCCGGCTTTTATTCTCCCGTATTTACGTTTAAGATCATTGTGATAAATTCTAGAAGATGACTATTAATATCCTTAAATTATCAGAAATGCATTAAAAAATTATTTTTCTTCATTTAACCTGTTCAAGACCATAGTCACATGTATGTGATCACTTCAGGGCTCACCGTATCATATATGATATTGTTTTTCCCCGTTTTTAAGACCCGCGTGATTACACCAGGGCCTCGCACCAGCTACCGCCATATCAATGATACTGGGCCGCCAAGTTACAGGGGGCCTCTACTGAGTAATTACAGTCCCACTAACAAGGGTCTCATATTTAGAAAGGGCCCCGAAAGAATTTTGATCCAGGTCCCACGTAGAGTGATCTGAATTTGGAATGATTATCAACTAATAATTTTGGCTTATTTTATTACTGTAATGGTTTTATACGAATTTTTAGATTGAGTTAGCATTAACAGGAAAAATCGCTTGGTCCTAGACGTGTTACGCCAATTTCCTTTTTAATGAATATACAAGCGAAAGGCTATTGGTTAAATAACTCCCTCATTCATCTGGAGATTTTCAAAACTCTATCAGGTCTACAATCTTGAAATTTGGCAAGAATATTTCTTTTAATGTGTAGAGATCCGCTAAGATTGGGTTGAATGGAAATCCACATCCATGAGGGGTTCTAAGGGTTAAAGTGTCATTGTAGTTAAAGCTCTAGTTTTTGTATTATTAGACCTGCACACTTGAAATTTGGTAAGCATTTTTCCTTTGTTGAGAATATGTCCGCTAAGAAAGTATTTGGCAGAAATTGAATCTTAAGAAGGGGTTTACGGAGGCGTTGTAGATAAGAATAAAATTTTCCGTTTTTATATTATATTTACAGACATGGAATTTGGGAAGAATATTTCTTTTAATGCGTCGAGATTCGTTAAAAATGGTGTTTGAGGAAATCGACTACACAAAAAAAAGAGTTCAGGGGCGTAAATGATAAATATATTTCTTTTCAAATCAAGAGCGAATTTCAATAAGAATATTTTCAATACAATTGAAGAACTTAGAGAGCAATAACATAAAAAAAGGATATATAGTCTTACAATGCCTTGAAATACCCAGCAAAGCGGCTAGTCAATATAAATAAAGAGTTTTGTGCCAGAATTATATGCTACATATTTTTTCACGCGAAAAAATCATTTACAGTTTTGGTTACTCCATAATATTGAAAACTTACTTTTATGTAAAATTGCTAAACTAAAATCACAATAACTCAAAGAATTACCCGGCATTATAGTGCTTGGAAATGCATTTTCATCGTGGAATAATTTACCATATGTTTTAAATAATGTAAAATGCTCAAAATTCATGTATTTATTTTTAAAACTTATGTTAAGTTTTTTTGGTAATATCTTATTTGTAGTTAAGTACATAGTACAAAAATTAGTAATTAAGTTTAGTGATGAAATTTCTCAAAAAGTTAAAGTGTCATTCGAATCAGTTTTAGAGTTCTTTTAAAAAATTCTTTAAAAAAAATAGTCTTAATAAAGTTTGTCCTTTTTGTCGAGTTGTAGATATTATGGTCTTAAGCTATTTTTGGATGAAATTAAATTGAAAAATAATGTAGAATTCAATTTAATTCCTATTTTTATTATGAGAGAGAAAAAAGAGCTTTCCTAATAAATTTTCCTTAACTATATCTTTACGAGATTTTGTTAATAAAAGCATCTTTCTTTCAATAAATACAGGGTCCATAAAAATAAAGTTGGTTCGATAAATCAAAGTTTGTTGCACATATAAACTGCAGTTTTAACTGATTTTATAAACTACAGTTGCAGTGAGAAATTTTTCCCATCTAAAGTATAAATAATATGCTTAGAAAATGTGCTTGTGAATTTTTCGTATATTATAATAAAACTAGACAGCAACTTTTCCCCATAAAGTCTTTTTAAAGACAGCAATATTAAATACAATTTATAATTTTCAGATTATATTATTGAACTAGCTTTCATGGCCCGGCATTGCACGGGCTTATACCGAGGGTATAACTTAATCCCCCCATGTTAATTTCCTCCTTTTATTCTAACGCCAACACTTTTGTGGGGTTTGACGCGTACGATGTGAGTGCATGTCCCGTGAGTGCGTGCCATGGCTTTGTTGCTTAACATTTTCCCTTTTCTTCACAAATTCTCGATCCTAGTACCACTGAAGACCCGCAGTGTAGGGGAAAGATGCACGTAAAATCTCTCGAGAGCACAAACGTCCTCCCGTTAGTGTGGTGGTGTAGTTAGGAGAGGGGGTGCCAGCTCAGGTGTCGTCCGCGTCACTTGACCATGGTTCAAAATTACGTGGACCGTCCCCAAAAGGCCTCGTGTAGCTGAAAGGTGGGACGTTAATATTCACTCAATCTTCACAAATTCAGCACTTCCAATATTATTTTCCGAAATTACTTTGATTTCTTTGTTTCTTTCCTCTCCGCTTAGCCCGGCGTTGCACGGGCTTTTACCGAAAGAATAACTTAACCCTCATGGAAATTTCCCTCAGGCCGATAGCACTTGTGTGTGTCTGTGTAAGTGTGTGTGTGTGTGTGTGTGCGCGCGATGTGAGTGATTTCTTTAACAATGTCATAAAAACTCCCTTTTTCGAAATTTGTTCTTGCTTTGGTGTGGTGTGGTAATTATTAAAGATGGTTGAAAGCTCAGGTGTCGTCCTCGTCACTTGAGCATGGTTGAAAATTTCGAGGTCCGTCACCAAAAACCCTCGAATAGGCAAACAGTCCGAATTTAAAAATCACCCACTCACTTTCCAATTATTTCGTTGCAATTTTTTATTTCCCGGAAACGAAAATTTAGCCTTTTTAGAAATAGTTAGAAAATTAGAACTTTTTAAAAATAGTTGTATGCTGAAAAAAAGACAGAAAGTATAAATTTTTCAAATTACAAAATTTCACTACTATTTTAATTCTTGAAGTAAAATTGTGCGAATTTTTTGAAATATTCGACATGGGGGAAAAAGGTTTCATGCAATTACCTTTATAAAAGAAGAAATTATTAAATGATTGATTTAAGTATTTTGAGTGTTTTATTAAATTTTGTTCAAAAAAGTTTTTGGCTTTTTTTAAAAAAATCACTGATTCTAAAAGTTTTAAAAATCATTTTTATTTAAAAGTAACGAGGTTGATTCATTATAGAAAAATTCATAAAATATGCAAAATATCTTTGTTTTGTAAAAAAAAAAGTTTTTTTTTTAATTATTAAAAAAAAAAGATAGTTTTCGGCATTTTATTTTTTTAATCACTGTTGAAACGTTTGGATGTTTGATTAAACATATGTAAGTGTTAAAAATCCACTTTTGGGGGAAAACCTAGTTATATGCTAACATTCACTGAAAAAAACATAAAAATGTCTCTAGAACATATTTTTATCCTAAATAATAGGCGATATACTTTTTATGAACAAATAATTAATTTAATAATAAAATAATAGAAACATTCCTTTGATTTTAAAAAAATATATTAATTTAAATCCATTATCAATAAATACTAATAAAAAAAATTCTACAGATAGCTCTTGAAATGTTTGGATGTTTGATTAAACATATGTAAGTGTTAAAAATCCACTTTTGGGGGAAAACATAGTTATATGATAACATTCACTGAGAAAAAACATTCAAAAAGAAAATAATACTATTTGATAAAAACATTTGATTTTTTTAAATTTAATTTTATAGTTTTTCATTCCACTCTGTGTTAATTAAATTATTTAAACACGTATCTGCGAAAAAAAGTATATTATACAAAACTAACTTATTAATTTGCTAATAAAATTGATTAAAATTGTTCATTTAGCAATTAATTGTGACATACCATTTGCTTACATAATGGCAGCACTGAAAATGAAGCAAAATTCAGATCAGTGGGGATGCAGCAAGTGAATTCAATCATTGAAGAAGAGAGAATTAATTTACGGGGGGGGGGTGAGAAAAATAAGCAGAAATGAACAAAATCGAGTTCTCTACATTCGAACCCAGACATACGAATTAGACACTCTGCGGCCTAGCGGAAGCGACGCTCTATCCAACTGCGCCACACAGACCCGTAGCGGAAAATACAAATAGGCAACAATAATGAATAGGAGGTTCAAATTGAAATTAATTTTTAATTGGAGGGAATCCACAGGATATTCACATAACGATTGAAATATTTTGATTGAAGATTACATTTAAATGTATTACAAAAAATTTATTGATTTTTGATATTTTAATAAAAAGCAATTAATACTAAAGAATATATAATATGAACATAGCTTTTTTTTTCTAAGGAATTTATGCCTATTTAACTGACTATTTCCAAAAAAAAAAATTCGAAATGGGCAAATTTTTTGTTTATTACAGAATTATATGTCAAAAAAAGAAATATACATTAGGCATTATTTAAAATAAACTATAAGTTTTATGAAAGAGAACAAAAATTTCGATACTGATAAATATTTTAAATGAATCTCAGAAATTGAATGCATTTTATCATCTTAATCTGACATATATAGTTATTTAATTTTGAAAATTATATAAAGAAAAATTGACGAAAAAATAACTTTTTCACTCACATTTTTTTTTTTACTCGCCACAGTTACTGGTTTCCCCCTGTTTATATAAGGCAGAATTTTTTAGAGTAACCCTTGAGTTAGATGCGGTCGACGGCGAAACAGGTCAAAAGTCTTTGGCGCAAAGCTAATTTTCGACGCCAATGTTTGGCTAAATGTAAAATCGCTTATTTTTAATTATTTTAAAAATCATTACCTTCATTTTTAGGGCATAATTTTTAAGTTAATGCTTTCAAACTTCACAAACTATTTTCAAAAATAACGTACTTTGAAATAAAAAATGTACAAAAACTACTGTTTAAGTTATTTCTCAGAAAAACAGCAGTTTACGAAAATCACAAAATGTTTTTTAAAATCCGTAATTTTAAAGCAATTTTTTCAATCTTCATATATATTACGGATAATATCGCTTTACACACAGAAAAAAAGTTTCGTGCAATATTTTTAATAAATAATGAAGTTATTCAATGTCGAGTAAAAAATGTGAGTAATGTTTAAAAAACCGCAGGAAAAATTTTTTTGTCATTTTATTTTTTAAATGAATGGATCTAAAAGAGAAAGGCTTGAAGTTAATTAGTGTAGAATATCGATTTAATAACACGAAAAGAAATTCATACGCAATGATTAAGAAATAATTTTCATAAAAACGCATCAGTTTTAACACTATTTTAAAAAATTCGAAAAAAATAGAAAATATCCTTATTTTACAAAAAAAAAAAATTATAGCGTATCGTGGTGAAATAGATGATCTTTCCGATTCTGTAATTATTTTTTGTCTGATTTCAACACCGAAAATTGGATGACAATTTTAAAATGGTGGAAAACGTAAGATCCACCATTCGCTCGGCCGAAACGGAATGGAAGTTCCGCCAAGTAAACAACCAGCAGGAGTAAAACAATTAGTCGTTTTAAGGTTTTTAATTAATATCTTTTCAACTAATTACATTATCATAAAATAAAGGGGCAATACGGCTTTCCCGGAAAATTCCCGATGTTTTGGTACCTTCCGCGACTTTCTGCGTCGTACTGTTCGTGAGAAGATAGACGCACATACATACATACATAGATAGAAAGATAGATAAGTTTGTGTTTACCTTCAGATTTTAATAGTGCAAGAAAGATTGATTTTGGAGATAAGTCAACGTATTTAGCCTGACTCCTATATTAGTGGTAATAAAATTAGTATGAATTGAAAATTTGACGTTCTGTTGATTTTTTATTATTTCTGTAGTTAAGCCCGAAAAAATAAAAATGTTAAAGATACTAATTATGACCTTTTTTAAGAAATAACTGAGATTAGATTCAAAAATCCCAGTTACCTCCTTTTTTGAAGTGAAAACTTCTTTAGCAGCGTTGGACACTTTTTGGTAGGGGAAAATCTTATGGGTTCGCGTCACCGACATGCTCTGACTGGCGCACAAGCAGTGTGCTTTTCACCTTAGACACTTTTTGGATGGGTGAAATCTCGTGCGTTCGCGTCACCGACATGCTTATAGCAGTATATTTGTAGCTTTACAGCTGACGTATAGTGCTGTGTATATCTTATAAGTGAAATTCAATGGATTTAGTGAAAAGTTCAATGTGTATATACTGTGCATTGTTCGTTGCGATTCCGAGAATGGACAATATATATTAATGGTTGCCGTTTATATTTCGCCTGAAAAATCTATGAGACAGATACAACAAATTTTATTCGAAAATTTAATGATTTATACAAAAGAAGGTTCTGAATTCCTCAAAAAAATATTTGGCGAAAAATATGATGATGTACCGATGATTTTAAGTGGAGACTTCAATATTAACTTTGCAGATGATCAAAATCTACCACTAATTGAGTTTCTAAATGAAACATTTATTTTAAATATGTCCATTGATCGAAAATTCAGTACTACAAAATATAAAACAATGATCGATGCGGTTTTTACACACGTGGTACTTATATAAATTTGAATCAAACATTTTCCTTTCTTACTTTAGTTACCATAAGCCTATTGTATCTTTTTTAGAACAAAATGAAATAATTTAAAGTACAAAAAATCTAAGTACATTGTTGAAATTAATGATGACAATGATGCAAAAAATTAAATTAATGTTAAAAATCAAGTACATTGAAATTTAAGTAAATACAAATACTATCCATAAATAATATGATTGTATATTGTTATTTCAATTGAATTGTATTTATATTTTGTCATGATCTTGTACAGCCCGTAATATATTTGAATAATAAAAAACCATATAAACATGCATTTCTAGTTGTTGCTCGGAGTGTCAATAAATGTTAAAACCAGATTGATGTTGATAATTTTAATTCAAACATTATGAAATTTCAAATTTTAATACTAAAATTTCTAAGTTTACACTTCTATCAGCAGTCTCTATATAACAGCCAATTTTTTTTTATTGTTTATATACATGAAAGTATTCTTAAAAAGTTTCAAGACTACTTAGTACATTTAAGCAGTAGTCTTTAAATTGCTGACTAATGAAACCCTTGAAAGTAAGTTGTTTCTGAAGGACCTCATAAAAGAAAAAAAAACCTTAGAAGAATATATCTCAAAATAATTTTTAAAGTAGAACAACATGTATAGGTACTTTTGAGAGTGTTTTTCAGCGATGGACTCCAAAACTACTCAACCAATCATAATATAATTTTGCATACTGTGTGTCATTTCGTCCAAATTAAAACATAGGATACTTTTTATTTCAATTAATCACGCCATAATTTTTTTATTGCTGGAAATGTGAAGAATTCGGAAAGCACATTGCCAGATTTTGCGAATATTTCCCGTAAGGGAATAATCGCAAAAAGTGGCAATGCTCATGTGTCTGTGGAAGCAGATATTGCAAGCCAAAATGCACGAAAATTAAGTGCCTGGCGTATTTCGGGGTGTGAAATCCGATTTTCGAGTCAGTTTCCAAAAATAATCGTAACTTTGCCGGATAAAGCCGGTCGACCGTATTTTAGACACACCATAACAGGGGCTTACATTAAAAGCCTTGAATCGTGAAAACTTGGACCCTGGCGTACTTCAAAATGGATAATCCGAATCTGATATCCAATCTGAGAAATAACTGTAACTTTGCCGGATAATTCTGGACGACCATTTATTACGCAAACCGTGGCAGGAGCTTACCTTAATGCCTTGGTGCGGGAAAAGTGCGTTTCTGTTGTAATTCGGGATGGTGAACGAGAGTTTGAAATCGATTTTTAGAAATTCCTGTTAAATCATATTTTAGAAACTCCACTGAACTTGCCGGATATTGTCTGAATTAGGAGAAAAGGCATATGATTCGAGTCCCGCGTCCAGATTTTCATTCTCTCTAGCGACTGAACTTGTTCGCGCTGGAGCATCAAAAGTCAGCTCCGTGTACATTTCGGAGTGTGAAATGAGAGTCTGAAATTGAATTTTAGGAGTTTCGATAACACAGGGGGAAAAGTGCTTAAAAGTGAGAAGATACGACATCGAATTTCGAGCAGCTTACAAAAAAATCATAAAGTTTTGGGGGTCTAATTTTTTTAATCATCGGGTCTAAAAAACCAAAGTTTGCCCTTTTAGGACATAAGCTCGATTGGTCACAACTGTGAGAAAGAGATACATAACGATTTGAACATTCTGTCCATGAAATCGCGTCGAAATCGACTCATTTGAAAAAAAACCGGCAAGAAATGCAAAATATTGTTGCTTTGGGGGGAGGAGACTATAACGTGTCTTGAGAAAATAAACGGTCTGCCCTATTCCTGAATTATTTTCAGCCTAATTTCGATACGGAAGGAAGAATAGCAGTTTTGAAAACAACGGAAATGTCTGAAGTTCTTTAGCCCTGCCTTCCTTCGGAGTCTTTACACGATAGATGGTGTACAAGAGTAGGCCAATCATACATTTCAATGTTCGGAATTTTCTTGCTGAAAAAGGGTTCCTCGGATTATTTCTCGGTGTTTTAACATCTTCGAAGCGTTTGTGTGTTCAGCAGTTAGTGAGAAGATAGCCTCACATAGATAGATGCATACATGCATACGTTTATTTTCTCTTGAATTTTAATAGTGTAGATGCACCGTAGAGCAGCTTTTCTCAAACTATGAGGCACGCACCCTAGGGGGACGTGATAACTCTACAAGGGGGGGAGGGGGCGAGTAGAATGAAATATTGAAAACAAAAGATTATTTAAAAGAATTATTAATTTACTGAAAGTAAACAAAATACATTCTGACATAATAAAATAACACACATTTACACTGATATAATTTTATGGATAGCAGCGCACAGAAAAGATCTTACTTCGGAAAGACGTATATACACGTCCGGGGACTTTGGCTGACCGAGACGTTTATATACGCAGGTGGCATTTAAGAGGTTAAAGTCGTATTGTAGCCTTAGCGTCCAAAGTATAGTATTATTGAAAT
This sequence comes from Trichonephila clavata, assembly GCA_019973975.1. Lineage (NCBI taxonomy): Eukaryota > Metazoa > Arthropoda > Arachnida > Araneae > Nephilidae > Trichonephila > Trichonephila clavata. The sequence continues at coordinate 55,476 of BMAO01021698.1, forward strand.
AAATAGATTGTTATTGTATAGAGGGGGCGCGGTGAAAACTATGATTGAATGTTGGGTCCCGAATATTGAAAGTTTGAGAAGCACTGCCCTAGAGAGAGATCGAATGAAAGAACTAATCACGCCTGATTCAACTTGACAATCTACTGCATATTTCAGTGTATCTCGTAACTTAATCTCTTTACGATCATTCTCCTTTTTAAAAAAAAACAAGTGTTACGAGATAAATTTTGCTACATTCTGATTAATACAGAAATATTACGCGCCGAAAACACGTAAATACTACATTTCACGTTCTTTATTTTTCTTTTATTTAAATAATTTTCTTCAAAAATGAGCTTTAAATTGGCTCCATTCAAACGACAATCGTATGATTAAAAAAATTTATAAAATTTTTTGTGTAAATATTATTTAATGCTTGTTATCTAAGATAAACTTCCTAAAAGAAGTACCTCAAAATGAAAAAAAAACTTCCTCTTGAAAAAAAAATTACCATTTGTACCTATCACACAAAGGTGTGGCCACCTGCTTCAGATAACACTTCCGTAGCGTAAGGATTAGCGCTAAATTGTTGATGTTCCAACACGTACAATTCTGTTTTATCTAATCTTAAGGAAAGTGACGTAACGTCACTTGTGATCCAATGTGGGTGAAAACAATTTAGTTCATAAAAAACGGCTGTTACACTCAAGATATGAAACAATACTGCTTTAAAATGTTTTTTTTTTAAATGGGAAAATAAGAACTTGAAGCTTACGTTTAAATTTTACTCGTAAAATAATTGCTAAAGTGAAATAATTTGGATATAAAGTGAAATAAATGGATACCTTCGATTTTTGTTGACTTCTCTAAGAGGTAAGTTATAATTTAAACATGTTTGTTTCTCTTGTGTAATTCTAAGCCTCTATGAACAAGATATTAAATATAAGTTTTTACGCAATATAAAATGTATGCAATTCATCAAAATGTATAAATGCTATGTTTTGAATATTTTCAGCTTTACTGGCATCTCGATTTTTTTTCATGTTCTATTGAATAAAATCATAACATTTAAGAACAAGAATATATTTCTCCATTTACTATTCTGCCCAAATCAGTCTCATTCTTCACAATCACATAGATACACAATTATTTTTAAAAATAAATACTAAAAGAAATAATTTATTCCATCACATGTTCAATCAAATCTCTCGACTGAAAGTTGTTTCCACGTGTTTCGTATATGTCGTTGAAAAAGATAAATTCCTCTCTTCTTGTGATAAGATTGCATACATTATAAAGCTTTTCAAGTTATCATAGAGCTGTAGGACATAATGTTTCCTTTATACCGAAACTAAAACGTCCGGGATTTCGATTACCCTTATGTGGCCGCGGTAGCCGAGTAGTCTAGGCATCGGATCATGGCTAGCGTGTCATGAGTTCGATCCCAGTACCACTGAAGATCCGCCGTGTAGGGGAGTAATGCCCGTTAAATCTGTCGAGAGCTCAAACGTCCTCCCGTGGTGTGGTGTGGTAGTTAGGAGAGGGGGTACCAGCTCAGGTGTCGTCCACGTCACTTGCCCATGGTTCAAAATTACGCGGACCGTCGCCAAAAGCCCTCGTGTTGCTAATCAGTGCGACGTTAATATTCTCTCACTCACTCACTCCACCGGTGTCATTTCAACACCGCAATATAAAATGTATAAAGTAATTGTTTGAACTAAATAGTTGCAGGACTACTGTTCAGTAGGATTTAGTTTTAAGACTTTTTAATAATTGTTTCATGTAATTATCATATATTATGACCCCTTATATCATAAAAACTGACATTGTGACATTATGTTTCACGAAATTAGTTGGACCACTGCTTTGTCGCAAAACATTTCGAGTCGCAAACTGCTTGTCGTACTCCTAAGTGGCGTGAGTCATTATGACGGCCTGAAAGGATCATTGTTGCGTTCGACGACCCCATTTGCCACAGGGTAGTAGCGGTTATTCATGAACCACGAGATACTTCTCCAAATTAGATATAAATCGACTTTCGAACCCCGATTTCGAACCCCATATCTATCAATCCAGCCCCTGTGGAAGTCCACACATCAAAAGGATTGCCCCAAGTTTCAACGAGTTTATATTTAAACACCTTGCACGAATCTTGTTTAGGTAGATCTCCCAAAGATCTGCAGTTCTAAATCCAGAGCTAAGATCACAGAATGATATTAAGTTTCCCGATATTAGCTTCGTGGACTCCATTTGAATGAACCCTGATACCCTAGCTACATCGACATTGGCTACCCGATCAAGCATTATATATACGATACAGGCAAAAAACAAGGAAACTATGTACTACAATACTTCAAAATTGGAAGAGTAAGTATACAGAAAAGGCGACTAGAATGACCTAAAAAAAGTGACGGTTTATTTTCTTTAAATTGAATTTTCCCTTATGCCTTTTAGTTACTCCAATTCTCTCAGATTGAGCCATGGAATGATTTTAAGCCTTAAGGTTGGCGTTTAATTTATGTCCTATTCGAATTCTTAAAAGAATGAGCACGATTTGATTACTTTGTTTAAAATTCTATAAGGAACAGATAGTTTTAGGCATTCATAAGTCCTTATGGTAGTGGTGTAGATGGACATCGAACACGAAGTCGTTGAGGTTTCAATAGAGACACTGGTTCAAATCCCGTTACAGAACTTGCATGTAATGGAGCTGACATTTGTTCAAATTGTTTTTCACATTGGTGTAGCATAGATTAGGAAAGTAGGATTTTAGATCGGGTATCAGTCTCGCCTTTTTGTTGTGGCTCAGAATTAAAAAGCAGACCACGGAAGTGAAACAAATCCATTATCGGAAAAATTCGATTTAGAATCAACTCTGGGTGATGATTTAAAATGTTACCAACATGGTGCCAAAGTGTAGCTTACAGAATCGAACATGTAACAAGATTGCATCCAGTCTGAAAATGAAAGACGACATTGTTGGGATAATGTAGGGGAAAACGTGAATTAAACGTCCAATTTAGCAAAAAAGTAAAATAGGGGAGAAAAGGATTACCTAAACAGCCTTACGATAGGTTTTCTAATAACTCCGATTTAACTTTTACAAAAACGGAATTTAGTTCCCGTCCGTCATTTTGCATTGCTATGAAACTTCTAACAAATTTAGATTCTCCTCTCACATGTCATTTCCAGTAATAGGGTAAAAGGTAACGAAGTCGTTTTTGGCACAGATTTTTTTTCAAACGAGAATTCAAGTTCAGTGTAAAAAAAAAACGCTCTTGAGAAGTGGACTCTAGATGCCGTATCCTCTGGCGTAAAGTAAGGCATGGCACAATTTATCGCTGTTATAACAGTAGAGTTAATACGCTATATGTCTTATTTCATAAAAGATGTAAAATTTCCTTTTCTGTTTTGGGTGAAGATTGTATATTTAATTGTATATTTCTGAAACTTGTGTTTCAAATTTTCCAAGCCATGTAATACACAAGTCAACATATACTTACTAAAACAAGTGTCCAAGAAAATATTTTCTTAAACAATCAGCAGTGTTACATTTCATAAATTAAAAAAGAATCAAATTAAGGTATTCGACTGGTTGCGACAACGTTGTTTTTTTTTAAAAAAAAGAGACATGGGGATTTTTTTGTTATTTTTGGATTTATTTAGTGCATTTTAAGAAAAATGTGCTAAAATTAAGAAGAGAAAAAGAAATTATTATTACTAAAATGGAAAATATAGGTAAAAATTGACAAAAGATAGCATAAACGCACCCCATTCTGCTCCAAAGGTTTATAAACAAATTTTCAATTTTTTCAACCGAATCTGTTACTATATTATTCAATTTTTAAATGACCTTCAGGATAAGAGATATTTTCTTTTTTTACAAAAACTAAAGCACTTTATCTCGGTTACTATATGAAAATGCTTAAAAAGACAGTGATTATATTCACATAAGGGACTGTAAATTTTGTAATAAAACAGTGATTGATAAATATGAAGATAAAAACACTTCTACTGTTATACAAAACTGGCCCCGTTTGATTATTTTCAAAAAATCACATTTCGAGTAAAACGCATTTTAAAGTGTGACAACTTGCTTAAAGTAATGGCATCTGCTTTTACTAAAACACTTACAGTTTTTGTTCTAGTGAACGGAAAATGATAAACATGGTATTGATATAAAGCTAATAAGATGGCCTATAAAATAAAATCATAAAAAAAATTTGTAAATTTTCGGCAAAATTCATAGTTTTAAGGTAGTCGGATACCTTAAGCCAGGGTGGGCAAACCTTTACTTGACACGGTCTACTAATTTTTTCAAGGTGTTGCGGTTCACTCTGTGGCGTAGGTGTGATAATCAAAATAAAAAAAAGCTCAACTATATTTATATTATAGCAATAATAAAAACAGAATATGTACTTATCTCTACAAATCTACAGTAAAAAACTTACACTTTTAAAACTGTGTTTTAAGTAAAACGCAAAATAGAAACAATTTAATATCAAATGATGCATTTATTATCAAACAATTCAAAATATATCAAAAATAAATCATTTTAATTTATAGTTAGTTCTCGTAGTTAAAGTCTCAGTAGAAGATTTAGTCTGCATACTATCCGTACCAATCTTGAATATCTCGGAATATAATTACTAACTGTTAATCTTGCAATGGATTCTAAGTGGTCGTCTGTGAAACGGGATTGATACGTTGTTTTAATTATGTCTGTCGTTGAAAATGTAGATTCACATTGGCAGGTAGAGCGAAAGAACGATGTTAAATGAATTTCAGCTTTTTTTGAGTTAGGATACTTTACTTCGTCCATTAAATTCCAAAAGTTATTCTTCTAAAATTGCGTCCTTTTGAAGAGGAAAAAATTTTGTGTTTCAAGAGAGATAAAGAGAATATTTAACACATATTTCTCTTTCCACTATTTTGCTTTGACAAGCTTGTCTTGCAGTGTGTAAGCAGTCAGGACTTCAAACACCGTACCTCTAGAAACCTCTACATACTGGGATGTTTTGGTCACACTTGCTCCAGCTAGACGGGTTCCCACAATTTGGCCTCTTTGAAAATCTGAGAGATCCAACATTTTATGATTTTGAAAAAAAAATCCAAGTCTTACATAACTTCAATAAAGTTATATATATATAACGAATACTATCAGAATATATACATTTCTATTTATAAAAAAAATCTGGTAGCTATTATTATACTGTAATGCTTACGAAGTGCATTCAGAAATATCACTTTTACTCACAGGTGTTTCCAGTATTTTGATAACCTCCTGTGTTTCTTTTAGTATGCACGACTAAGATCTTATGTGAAGGCGGTCACCCCAAAATGTCTTGGAGGTCCACCTGTCGATCGCGATCGACTTAATGCCCACCCCGGCCTTAAGCAATAAAACTAAATTACATCTATAGAATATTCAAAATATAAAATTCCCGTCTCAAAAATCTATGTATGGGAAGTTCCTTTGTAGAATGTTGCATCCCGACTTAAACAGAAACGAATCCCCATTACTCACAATACCTTGAACAGTAAATCTAAAATGTACTCTAAGTAATTTGGATTATTCCAGTCGAAGTGATTCGGGCACAGGAGGATAGTTGGGTTGAACATTCGAAATTTTATATTCAAGGTAATGTTACACATTTATGCCGATATTGCAAGATAGTTTGGAAAGTCGAGACACTTTTCCGAACTATTATAAGGATATTCGAACCTAGGCATTTTAACAAACCTCGTAGTAGGTGGTGAAAGGTTTTAAATGATGGAAAACTCTAACAATAATGAGAAAATTGAGAAGTTGAATCTGAAATCATATCGGTTGCTTAGCTAATGAATAGGTTGCTGTGGCAACTAGGAGTATAAATAGGGAAACAGTTCGAAGAATCATCTTTCAATTAGAAGGGTTCCATGGCAGAGTTCTGGGTAGAAAACCCGATATCTAGAGTAATTTTCGATGAAAGGCCGAGCTTTGCAAATAAATATATCCATGAGGATTTTAATTTGTTAAATTGCCTTTTACCAATGAGAGCACATATAATGCTTAAGGTATCTGACTACCTTAAAACTGTGAATTTTGCCAAAAATTGAAAAAAAAAATGTTATGATTTTATTTTATAGGTCATCCTATTAGCTTTATAAAAATACCAAGTTTATCATTTTCCGTTTACTAGAACAAAAACTACAAGTGTTTTAGTAAAAGCAGATGCTATTACTTTAAGCAAGATGTCATACTTTAAAATGCGTTTTACTTGAAATATTAATTTTCGAAAATAATCAAACGAGGTCAGCGATTGCTAAAAAAGTTTTGAACATTATTAACTGAAATTTTTTCTGTAAGTTCTGTATGATAGTAGAATTGTTTTAACCTTCATATTTATATATCTCTATTTATTACAAAATTTACAGTCCCTTATGTGATTATAATCACTGTCTTTTTAAGCATTTTCATATAGCAACCGAGATAAAGTGTTCTAGTTATTGTAAAAAAGAAAATATCTCTTATCCTGAAGGTCATTTCGAGAATGAATAACATAACATCACATCAGAATTTAAAATTTGTTCATAAACCTTTGGTACAGAATGTACCACGTTTATGCTATTTTTTGTCAATTTTTAACCTATTTTTTCCCATTTTAGTGATAATAATTTATTTTTCTCTTCTTAATTTTAGCACATTTTTCTTAAAATGACTAAACAAATCTAAAAATAACAAAAAAATCTCCATGTCTCCTTTTTTTTTTTTATAAAGTTATCGCAACCAGTGGATGCAACCAGTAAGTAATTCATGTTGTAAAATTTGGCGGTTCAAAAAAAATAATAAATCATTGTCTATACTTGCTAAAACCTAAAACACTGATTATTATTATTTATTGTCTCGTCAGTTTAAAGGGTTTTATAAAGATGAACTTTAGAATTATTTGCCCAACTCTAACTATTGATTTCCGCTGTCAACCATTAATTGTGCTGTTGTTGCTACCTATACTTTAAAAAACCGATTTATTACGAAAATCAAAACCACTTTACTTTTATTTATAATATTCGCGGAGAACCTCCATAATCCACATAAAATTATTTTTTCCATACTATAGAAGTAATTAAGTTATTCGTCACAAATTTTAAGACAACATGAATGTTTATGGGAAATCCTCATATTTTCAATCTTTGAAAAATTGAGAATACAGAAAATACTTAATCATAACTTCAATATCTTACTACTTAAATAATTTAGAGATGTGTATTTGTACTTAATTTTTACTTGAAACTTGAATAAACAGGTACCTAAGTATCTTTTAATTTCAGCTATTATGCACAGGACACAGCACAAAAATATAAGTATATTATTGTAACTTAGAATTATTATTGCACAGAAATAAATGACTATAGACATAGAGCTACTACGTTTGTATAAATGCTCGTCGACGCCGCTCTATGATAGAACATCTGTCTATTAATTACCCTCATGTCAATAAATTAAGGATAATGAAGTTCAGGCAAAGAAAGAGACAGAATCAAAACAAATTTGACTTATTTGTAAAGTCCATTTATTAAACAAAAGGTAAAGAGCAAAAAAGATGCTATATGTCTGACATAATTAATAAAAATTGCGATTTTTACACCCTGAAGCAAATTTCAAAAAAGAACCTATTTACAAAAAACAGTATAACATGGTTAGTATGATGGTTAATACGGAGTATGTCTCCCGGACGATGCAATACAGGCCTTACAATCCCTACGCATGCTGAGTATCAAATTATCAATCTGATCTTAAGGAATATTACACCACTCATCAAGCAATGCCCTCCGAAGTTCCAATAGACAGGTGGGAGGGGGTTGACGGGCTGCATTTCGTCGGCCAAGCATATCCCACACATGTTCTATTGGATTCAAGTCCGATGAGTATGCTGGCCAATCCATACGGGTGATATCCTCCGATTGAAGGCATTCGTCTACAATGTTTGCACGGTGAGGACGGGCGTTGTCATCCATAAACAGAAATTCAGCACCCATGGTGCCCCGAAACAAACGTACATGTTGTTCCAGAATGACATCCCGATAGATGTGGCCTGTCATCATTACACTCTGAACATGCAGGTCACTTCTGAAACCAAGAATAATTCCTCCCCAAACGAGCCATCTTGCACCACCGTAACCGTGTCGTTTAATGGTGTTCTCTTGGTGGTAATGGGTACCTGGCGCTCTCCATATGAAAGTCCAGCAAGAATCAGACTGCAAACTAAACCTGGACTCGTTGGAAAACATCACACAAGACGACTGTTGTGGTGTCCACAATGCATGCTCTCTACTCCAGGTTAATCGCAGGCGACAGTGAGTTGCGGTAAGGGGAACACATCTGACAGGCCTACGAGCATATAGACCAATGTGCCCTAAGGGTCTGTACACGGTCTGCCTTGAAACTATCGTACCGGTAGCTGACGAGACAGGTCTCATGCTGTGTTCCGTTTATTTCTTTTGGCATTAACTGTCAAATACCGGTCCTCATTCGGCGTTGTAACTCGGAGGCGACCTGTGCTGTAACATCTACTCACATTACCATCATCTTGGAATCGTTGCCAAAGCCTGGAGATGACACTCTGGGCGATTCCAAGTTCCTCGGATACTTCCAGCTGGGTATGTCCATATTCCAGTCGTCCGATAATTCTACCACGTAAAAAATCATCCAAATGCTTCCTTTGTGCCATAACTATGCGGTTATTGCACTGAAAGGCTTTTAAAGCGCTTGTGAACAATTTTACTTCTTTGCCAACATTCCTTATATACCCCTCTCTTACACTCTCGTCATTGTGACGTACTATCCGCGCCATCTAGTGGTTTCCTGTAATTTGCATATTCTTCTTCAGGATGTGTGTGATAATTCTACAGGTGAAATTTTTACTTTAGAGTTCAATTTCTGTGTGATTCTGAATTATCCTTAATTTATGGACATGAGTGTATTAATTTCCGCGTATTCGGTGGTAAGGCGGATGAACAAAAGTAAAATGCTCTTGCTCTCGAAAATAAAAATAAATTTGATATAGTATTTCGGGTACTTTATTTTTTATTTGTGTATTTTTACTCATTTATTTTATATATCTTATTACTATTTTGATTATAAGCATCTATTTCCGTTATATTTAAGGAGGGACGGGGGTCCCTAGAACTCAGGGGAACCTTAAGGCCATACGTAGATCCGGCTTTGCCATGCAAGGGGTCTGCGAGATAAAAGGTTGGGGAGACTCTGGCCTAAAACATTGCAAGCTGTGATAGATTTATTTTGGCCAAGCTATGCACTATTGAATTATTTTTTTAATACATGCTATGCTGGGTTTTTATCTCATAATTTTCCTTTGATGTGTCAATACAGTTAGATTATGCTATTTTCACGAAATTATTTTTTCATTTACTGGTTTGAAAAAATTATTAATAATGCGTTACTGAGTTCTGGATCATATCATCGGTAACAGGAAGTAAACCTCTAACGTCCCATCAAGAAATACCATTGATATTTTAATCTTCGAGAGAAAAATGTTCCCAAGCGATGAAAGCGACTTGCTGGTTACATCTTGGTAACCAATGCGTCTTGACCGGAATCCCTTCCAAAAAAAGGCTACAGAGAAATTTAGGATGAATCAAGTTATTCAGTTTTCATATATTTTTTACGAGAACAAACCAAGAGCCCTCTTATTCGTAGAGTCACATCTGTTGAGTAACCTACCTGAAAGGGAGCCAAACCAACAGCAATCCCAGATTATTCAATTATTTTCAGTTTCTCATTTACCCCAGCGATTGATTATTAATGTAGCACTACGAAACTACCCAAGAACTACAAGGCACTAACTATAGAGGCGTAAATTCTATATACAGTCTGTCAAAAAAGTACTGGGATACACTACCAGTTCACAGATTTTTATCGTAATATTTTACTTAAAACATACAAATGAAACCAAAAAAAGAAATAAATGTTATTTTGGTAAATACAAATAATAATAATTTGAACAAAACTTGTCCATTAAGGCAATTATGGTTAAAATTGAAAATAAAAGAAATTGAGTTTAAAAACATTCTCAAAAAAGTATTGGGACACTTCCCAATAAATTAAGAAAAACAATTCAAACTTATAAATTAATATATTGTTGGGCCACTCTTGCTTTTTATGTGACCTCTCAAATTCTATTTGGCATGCATTGGATCAATGTTTTTGCAAAACGATCTATCGATTTTGGTCCACTTTTCGACCAAATATTTTCTTAAATCCAGCTTGTTAGAAATGTGGTACGCATATAGTTTTGGCTGCAAATAATCCCGTATATGTTCAACGAGATTAAGGTCTGAGCATTGTGCTGGAGTCTTAATTATACTAAAACAGTGTGGTAGAGGGCCCATAACTCGCAAATATCTCCAGTGTGTTTCAGGTCATTATCTTGGTACAATTTAAAATGTCCTGAGATTCCCAGCTTGCTCGCACTTTGCTTTAAATTTCACTTAGAATGTCAAGATAGACCTATTTATTCATTATACCATCATTAAAATGTAAGTTTCCGACACCAGAGCTTGCCGTGCTGCCTCAGACAATTTGGTTACCCCCTCCATATGACAGTAGGCCGTAAATTTTTTATATGCATTGCTGTTGATTTTCGCCAATCTTTTTACTTGCCATCTGAAAATGCTATATTTGCTTATATCAACAAAAATTACATTTTCCGAAAATCCTGATAGCTGTCTTACATACATTTTAGGAAATGCCAACCTAGCTGGTCTATTTGTTTTGCTGATGTAGGGATTTGTTTGAGGTACTCGGCTATGATACTTATGTTTTCTTAAAACATTTCTGACAGTTTCAGGGTTTACTGAATTTCTGAACCTATTTTTGCATTGTAAAGCTGTTTTTAAGAGCACTGGGGGGGGGGCATGTGCGGTTCATTTGGGACATTACACAAGAGCCAAAGTTTCACAATTTCAGTGGTATGCTTAGGATCGCTATCGTGTAGGAAATGAAACGACGATCCTAGGCCGAGTTTGGTAGCACTTTCCTTTAAATTGTTTTTAGGACACAAAGGTAATTATATTTGTTCATAATTAACTCGATGTACTCCAGCTTGCCAACACTATTACTCGCCGTACATTTCCCACGACATGACTCTACCGCCGCCGTGCTTACCGTTCGTAATAAATGCTCTTTTTGAAGCTCTGTGCAAGGTTTTCTGCATAACAATTTACGATTTTCTATGCCGAAGATACAAAATTTGCTCGTATTGCATTCCTCCAGAACTTCGGAGGCTTATGTATATGCCCTGTTTTAAAAGCTTATGTCGGTTGGTCATCGAAATACAAGACTTTCTGCGAGCCACTTAACTACGGTATCCAGCCTTTTTCCAAGATTTTTCTTGCAACATATGCACAAATGTTTTTGTACAATTTCTGGTAAATGTCTGTTGCCATTTGAGTTGCAGTCAAACCCGGATTTTTTTCACCGTGGATATCATACTTTGTTTTTCTCTGAAGGCGAGTTTAGATGAACGACTTGGACGAGGTTTGGATGTTTAAATTCCTATAGTGAGTGAGTGAGTGAATATTAACGTCGCACTGTTCAGCAACTCGAGGGCTTTTGGCGACGGTCCGCGTAATTTTGAACCACGGTCAAGTGACGCGGACGACACCTGAACTGGCACCCCCTCTCCTAACTACCACACCACACCAACGGGAAGACGTTTGAGCTCTCGACAGATTTAACGTGCATCGCGCCCCTACACGGCGGGCTACAGTGATACTGGGATCGAACTCAAGACACGCTAGCCTTGATCCGATGCCTAGACCACTTCGCTACCGCAGCCACTAAATTCCTATAGTTTTTAAGTTTTAATAACACGATAACTAATTAAATGCTGCCGTTCAACGGATCTGGCTATATCCCGACGACTTTTTCCATCTTTCCATATTTTCATAATGATTTTACGCTCACTGATTTCCTTTCTTTTATTTTCCATGACCTTAAATAGTTTCGTGACTCACAAAAACGTTAAAATTATTGCATCACAACTTTTTTAAGCTTTTTTATGTGATAACTAAGTGAAAAAACTATGTTAACTTTTAACACCTGTTAATAAAAATTCCAGGAATCAAGAATATTCAAATAAGGAACGCACTCTTTTCTGCCTACTATTTGTGTGCTTTTCTATAAAACTCCCGTTATCTTAAGTAGTTTTAATTCAAAATTAACGAATTCTTGCATGTGCTCAATATTTAAATAATAGTAAACAAATTCATGACATTTTGTTAGAAAGAAAACTATATGTATTAAATTTTACCTTTGCTGTATGTTTGTTATGGGTGAACGCAGACTTTTTCTAGCAAGTGTATCTTCATCAACAGGAAAACTATATCTACCATCCTATAAAACTTGAACTACACTGGTGTCTAAAAGTTAAGCATAATTGATAATTATGTGAATAAAGAAGGAACTGTAAATCAGAAAGGCGGGAAACGTAAAATGCGAATGTAAAAGGGTTATAAAATAAGAAATCAAATCAAAAGAATGATAATAATTAATTTTATTATCCAAAGTAGCAGTTTGAAAGAAAACTGAGCATAGCAAGGATTCACACTTTAAAGAAAAAAATAAAAGAAAACAATAAATAAAATATTCATGCTGCAGTTTAATAAGGTGTGTGGTCACCTCTCTCTGACAGCCAGGCACGCTGCACAGCGATTTACCATACATGCTATGAGATGATGAATGAGTTGTAGGCTCAAACGGTTCAAAGCTTCTTTGAGAGCTCTCTTCAGTTCTATAACGGAGCTTGGTGGACGCGAAAGGGCTGCAATTTGTCTCCCGATCATATCCCACACATGCTCTAAAGGATTTAAATCAGCGGAGTTCGCAGGCCATGACATGCGCAGGATGTTTTCCGTTTCAAGGAAGTCATCAATCAGCACCGCTCGGTGACATGGCGCACTATCATCCATGAATATGAAGTCAGGACCAACAGCACCTCGAAACAAGCGAACATAAGGCTCAAGAACTTCGTCTCTGTATTTTTGAGCAGTCACAGACACCGTATCAAAGAAATGGGGGTCTGTGCGGCCGTCCATCATGATGCCTGCCCATACCATTACTCCCCTTGATGGAAAATGATGTCTTTCCGTTATGTTTCTTGGTTCAAAACATGTTCCACGTTCTCTCCATATCGTTACACACCGAGAATCACTACTCAGACTAAACCAGGACTCGTCACTGAACATCACATTGGCCCACACTCCCACACTCCAATGTTGGTGTTTCAAACTCCAGTTCAAACGAGCGCATTTATGCGCAGACGTGAGGAGAATGCAAACTGCTGGTCTTCTGGCACATAGGCCAGCATGATTGAGTCTCCTGTAAACAGTTTGTCTCGAAATTCGTATTCCTGTGGCGACTGTGAGCGCCGAACCCAGTGCTCTGGCAGTACTGTCCCTCTGACGTCGCGCCCTTATTACCAGATATCGGTCTTGGCGAGGGGTTGTGACTCTTGGTCGACCTGATACTGATTGTCGGGTAACATCTCCCGTTCTTTGGAACCTCTGCAACAGTCTTGAGATCACAGATTGGTCCACATTCAGAATTCGAGACACTTCGGTTTGTGATCGTGAGGATTCCAGCATTCCAACGGTTCTTCCTTTCGTAAACATGTCCAATTGGCGTCTTTGTGCCATTATTCAGCTTGTTTGATGGTTAACAACGTTTCTTCGCACAGCAGTTGCACGAAACTTGTCTGAACTGCCTATGATGTGTGAATCGGTTTCTCCGTGTTCCGACATGCACCCGTGTTTCGCGCAGGACGTAGTCCACTGAAAAATTTTGCATAAACCAAATGTTTCTTCTTCAAGCAATTGATATCCGCAAGAAATTTTGAATAATTTTACGAATATTTACTCCATGTTTTCTGCATTTTATGATTTATGCTTAACTTTTGGACACCAATGTAAATCAGTGACCCCAAGACCTTGCATTCTCCTTGTTAAATTAATTTTATAATGAGATATGTGGCTTCCCGAACTATTAGTATCGGGGAATGAAGAATTGGGGGAAATATTTAGTACATAGTACTCATAGAATCAAATTGGAGTAGACAACATTACACAAGAAGTAAAATATTATTACATACATATTTAACATAGGTAAAATAAAATTACATACTTCTTCATCTTGTCAATGGGAACACTCGGAGATATTTTCACGACATTGTTGACCATTGCATTTAAGGCAGAGAAAAATTGAAATATCTGACTTAATTAAAATAGACAGACTCTGGTAGCCATCCCGGGAGTGTGCAGCTGGATTTCGAGTGAGTGAGTGAGTGAATATTAACCACGCACTTATTCAGCTACGCGAGGGCTTTGGCAATGGATGTCGTGATTTTGAACCATTGTCAAGTGACGAGAACGACACATGAGCTGGCACCCTCCCTCTTCTAACTTCCACACTTCACCATCGGGAGGACGTTTGAACTCTTTACAGGATTAACGTGCATTGCGCCCCTACACGGCGGGTCTTTAGTGGTGCTGGGCTCGAACTCATGACATGCTAGCCACGATCCTATACCTTGACCACTAGGCTATCGCGGCTCACATAGAGAAGAGCTCTTCTTCAGCGAGAAGAAACTGCTGTGAACAGCAAAGAACCGGTTTTTTGGAAGAGCAATATGAACAAGGAATTCTCTCTTTTTAACATAAAGTTCTTCTAGCGCTCCCAATTCTTAATTGTAGTCCTAGAACTTCATTCTATAAATGCGATATTTTAAATATCCAGGGTAAATGAAAATTTAAATATTCACGGTCTTCCATAATCAATCGAGTCCATATATTAGTTAGATTCTGATTAAAAAAAAGGATTACAAAGGATATTTAGCTAATTTTGAGTTTAGAACTAATTAAAGAAGATGCGTCGAAAACATTCAATCGCGCTTATCCAACAGAGTTGGTTTTCTTCGGCAAGGCGAATATCCGTAAGAAAACCTCATCTCAAGGTAAAAGCAGAGGACGGTCTCTGCCTTCACATCGAATAAATGCTCCATCAAAATATCAGCGGTGCATGATAATAAGATCATAAATAAGGTAGAAATTTGCGAAACGCATTTTTCAGATGCCAGTGCTACGGAGATAGACGCTGCAGCCCGTACTACTGGTACAGCAATATCTTTTTCTACAGTTGTAACATTATGTTTAGAAATTGGGAGTCTATATCTCAGCTCTAAACAGTTCAACACTACTCGTGCGCTTCCGTTAGACTGCACAATTTTATTGTATTGTTTGCATTGAGAGAGAAATACCCGGAACGTTCGTTTTGCTATTTAAAGTTTTAAGAAAATTATTTCCACGCATAATTCGTTTCAATTTAATAGAACATTGAATTCATTTTTTATTAAACTTTTTCAATTTATTTGTCTTTTGCAAAATTCCCTCTAACCCAGCGTTTCTCAAACTGAGAGGCGTGCCCTCCTAGGATGGGGGGGGGGGCGTGATAGCTCTACGAGGGGGAGCGAATGTGTTGAAAAGTCGAAAACAAAATATTTTTAAAGTTATTTATTTACTGAAAGCAAATAAAACGTAAAATACGCATCTACACACTGATATAATACACTAAATGTATCAGTATACTGCACAACGTATTTTATAATTAGTTTAACAATACTAAGTTACGAACAAGTTTAGTATTTACCAGTGACAGCAAAGGGCTTGTCCTATGTAAAATTATTTGTGAAAATGAACATTTATCTTGATAATTTGTGTATGGTTTATTATTAATCCTTGAACTGCCGATTGAAATTTAGGAATTCGATCACCAATGCCACCGTTTTCACGTAGATACGTGTATGTGAAATATTAAGGGGGGGGGAGGAATAAATAATCAAATCGTCTGGTATCCTTCGTAAACACTGCCAAGGTCCTTTTAATGCATTCCAAAGCCTTTGGAATTTTATGGATAGCAGTGCACAGAAAAAAACGCTCTTCAGAAAGACGTATATATACGTCTAGAAAATTAATGTTTTGGCTCAGATGAGACGTTTATATACGCCGGTGTTTAGCTTTAGATAAATTGTAATTACGAGGTTCTTCATCAATGCCTTCCTATTGATTTCGCATTTCATGTTAATAAACAGGAGCACGTAAGAAATTTGATACACAAACTAATTTTTAGCTTTAGAACTAACATCACAAAAAAAACACAAGGTTTTTTCGAATTTTCATATTGTTATATATGCAATTATAATACAAATTTCAAAAGCATTCAATATAAAAATTTGTAACATCCAATTCCATGTATAAAATCTCTATGTTAGAGACCATAGGAAACGAACTGTAGATTTTGTTTAGTTATGTGTGTATTATTCACATAGCAACATGCAAACTATTATTTAGCAATATGCATACTAGAACAGTAGTGAAATCCAAGTAACTTAGCAAAGGTCTTCGGCTTTTACGCAAAATTTAAATTTTAATATTTAAATAAAAATTATAATTTTAATATTGAAAGAGAGAAAAAAACCCATACACACACCCAAAAATAACATGTTTCTACGGTTAAACATTAAAGTTAGAATAGTAAGAGAATTACGAGAAGCTATTACGTTGAAAGAAAAGGTTTCAAAATAGTAATTAAAAATTAAAAATGTAGTACCTTTTACAGATGCATTAAGAATTCTTGCATATTTTCTCGATG
This sequence comes from Trichonephila clavata, assembly GCA_019973975.1. Classification (NCBI taxonomy): domain Eukaryota; kingdom Metazoa; phylum Arthropoda; class Arachnida; order Araneae; family Nephilidae; genus Trichonephila; species Trichonephila clavata. The sequence goes on from BMAO01021698.1 coordinate 72,160, forward strand.
CTTCTAGATATGTCTTTATAACTTGCTGTTTACTTCGTTTTCGTCTAATTCTATCATCGATAGGAGTTACTACGATACAAAGTATTTTAGAACTCAAATTGGCGATTTGAGAGATTTTTTAAAAAGATTTCCAAACAATCCATGTTTATTGCAAGTTGTTTATTTATCCTAAATATTACGTGCACCCTATAATTTAGTTTATCTGTCATTCTTAACCATTTTTTTCAATGTTTACTATTAGTTCACTCTCCCTATATATACTTATTTATATATATCCTGTTCAAATTTTCTCATTTTCAAAATTCATTAATAAAATGTTTTTTTCATCCACTGAAGTTCAAATATATTTCAGTTCCTTTTCTTAGTTCACTCTCTCTCTATCTCTCTCTCTCTTTCTCTCTCTCTCTCCCTATGTATACTTATATATATATATATATATATATATCTTGTAAATTTTCAATCGTTAATAAAATACTTTTTATTCCTCCACTGAAGCTCAAACATTTTTTAAACTTGTAGTGGATAACACTTGATGTTAATACAGTTTTTTTCAAATATTCAATTATTAATTAAATTTTATTTTTTAATTTTAAATTTAATCTGCGTTATTTCTTACGTAGTTAGAGATAGCGCCAGTACGTTGTTCTAATGAATTTTTTCTTGGCTTCAAATACATTTTTTAAGCTTGTAGCGGATGGCACTTGATGTTAATACAGTTTTTTCAAATGTTTATTCATTAATTAATATAAAAAACGAAAAAAATTCTTTGTTGATCTAAGTAGGAATCGACTAAAAAAAACAAATTTTTTTTGTACATTAATTGTTATCTGACTTCTTCAATGGTAAATTGTTTACGTTATTTGTAAAATGCAATTTTTGCAACCAAGATCTCTCGCGCCAGATAATATTAATATATTCATTTTCTCTTGAACGAGTGAGATAAATTATTTCAAAAGAATATTGTACTATAAAAATTTAATGCTGCAAACTTAATTATCTATCTATGAACAATTAATGAAGAGGCATTTGAATGCTAAATTTAATCGTAATTCTATTTTCTAGGTAATATAAATGTTTCGATCTCAGATATACATTCTGGGTTAAGATTTATTTTGGAATTCACACCATTGGAACTGAAATGAACTTTGTTTTCCTTTGCAGAAGCGATGCGAGCAGTGCCGAGGCAAGGGTAGGGAGTATGCAGAAGGCCCTCCTACCCACCTCTTCCCTGGATACCCCCGCCAAGAACCACCTCACCAGGATCTGCACAGATGACGGATACTGCTCTTCTGCCAGCACGCCCAAGTCCTCAGGTAGACATCGCTCTAAAGTTTAGTTTTTTTTTCTTATAATGTTTCATTGTAACCTCAACTGCAATTCCCACATAAACAAATCAAAATAATCATAAAATAGGGTTCGATAAATCAAATGATCGTGCAAGGAGATAGTCTAGTTTATAATGGAAAAAAACCTTGTTAATTGCAAAGATTCCAAGAGCGGGAGTGCATGCAATGATCTCTTTAGCAGTAAGAATAGCTAAGCTTATGACACTTTTTGTGTGCTTATAACCATTTATCTGTCGAAACATAATAACATTTACTTAGGGCTATTGTCGGTGGATCTGTTAAAATTAGTTTTTAAAGTTACTATCGACCTTCTCCCAGTTCCTGCCCCATGCCATTAATGGACTTTTAAGTTCAATTGAGCTTACAGCAATGATAATTATTCTCCAAAGAGGTATGCTTGAATCTAAGAATTTGTTTTAATCCTATGACCGCATCTCGCTTTTCGATTATAAGTGTACGAGCTTTCCAAAGCAATATAGAACGAGAAAAATAATCACTAAAGAATCAGTCAACAACATTCAAAGAAATACAGCAGCGTTTATCAAACTGTGGGGCGCGAGCATGTTTCAAAGTTGTAAGCAAAAGATTGTTCTAAAAAATCATTAATTTTGTGAAAGTAAACAAACAAATTCTGACAAAAAAAAAAAAACAATACGCATTTATACTGGTATAATGCACTTTTAAATGTTTCAGTACTGCACAATGTACTTTATAATTAATTTAACAATACTTAGTCAAGAACAAGTTTAATAATTACCAGTGACTATATATGGGCTTGTCACACACATGCACAAAAATATATACAAATATTAACACGTATCTTGATAATTTGTATGGCTTATTATTAATCCTTGAACTGCTGATTGAAATTTAGGAATTTGCTCCTCAATGCCACCGTTTTCTCCTTAGATGCGTGTATGTGAAGTATTGAAGGGGGTGGGGAGGAATAAATAAGCAAATCGTCTGGCATAAGTAAATCCTTCGCAAGCCCTCTCAAGGCCCTGTTATTGTATTCCAAAACTTTGGAATAATTTTATGGAAATCAGTGCACTTTGTACTTCGGAAAGACGTATATATACGTCCGGGGCAATCAATGCTTTCGCTGAGTGAGACGTTTATATACGGCGGTGGCACTTAAGAGGTTAAAGTCGTTTTGTACATTTAGTATCAAAGTATAGTATTATTGAATTCATAACATTGTTATTGTATGGAGATGAAAATTATGATTCAATATTGGGTCGCGTGCCGTAGGGACTGGGTTCGAATCCCGGAGAAGTCATGGATGTTTGTGTTGTAATCCTTTCTTCTGTCTGTGTTGTATGCCCCCGTGTTATACATTGCGTGGTGCACGGGGTTTATAAATGTTTTTAAAAAAATATTGGGTCGCAAATATTGAAATTTTGAGAAGTGCTGAAATACAGTTTGATATAGCAGTATATGTATTAAAGGAATCCCCAGTCATAGGTAAGTTATGGTAACAATGTAGGCAGGAATATGAGAATCTGCGATTGCCATTCTTTACAGGTAATCCTGGAAAAAGTCATGACTAGTAGCAAATATAAAATAGGTCACGCTAACTGCTATAGGCAAGGAACCAGAAATTCTTGTTGACGTCCTTCCGAAAGGAGACCCATTTCTTACCCAAAGTTATGGAACGTTTTGATTTTGTGGAGCAGGATTTATAAAGCTTTGAATCCACACAAGCATAATCACTGTGCTACGCTTTTTGATACAAGAGCAAAAAGTATAAAATACAGAGCAACAAATACTCAATTAACATCACCTTGGATCAATCAGTCTTGTGGGATTCAGATTGACCAGATGTCGATGTAGAGAATAGGGTCCCGACTCAGATATCGATCTCGTCAACTTATCATGAATCATGCCATGACCCTCAGAGAAACAAATTACTGAATCTGTGTATGCCTGACTAGACACCTTGCGTTTAAGACACAGAACCCCAAATAGATTCCATGCCACCATCCTCATTCTTGACTATTTTCTTTCATAGAATCGAAATCAAGATCCATGGTCTTTGCAACAAGGCTACATTTCTCTAGGAACATAGCTAAACAAGTATTATCTGGCAATAAATCGTATAATCGCATTAGTACTGTTTTTATACGAACACATGTAATCAATTATTTTTATAGTTAAGTAATATTTAATTCGGGAAAAATACATCCTTATAGTCTAGCTCTTTTAAATAAATATGGGGGTGCCGGAATGATCTTCCTTTTCCCTCTGAGTGAGTTGCCTTTGGTAAATACAGGTAATTCGCCCGTAGTTTGCCTTAGAAATTCTTCACTATTTTCGAAACTGCTCTTTTTAATCTCTTCAATTTTTAACACTCTTTTATAAGCTTCACTTGTATGTAACGGAATCTTTGAACTCACAATTCTTACCCATTTTAAAAAGTCAGATTTATTCGAAATTTTGCTCACTTGTCCAGGACCGATGACAGTACAATAATTTAATAGTTTTGTTCATTGTCTGATAAGGAGGATTAACTACAGTAGAACGTCGTTTATCCGAATTAATTGGTACCGGACACCGTTCGGATACGCGATTGTTCGGATAACCGAATACGATCCTTGCAGTATGTGATACCGGACACTATACGAATTTTGAAAATCATCACATGTGGGAAAAGTGCTTGAAGAAAAGCAAAATAGGTACAAAATGTCGCAATTTTACCTTGATTGCAGAAAATAATTCTTTTTTTTTTCCGCTGTACTATGTACACCTTTCTTTTTTCGCTGCAAGGTTTCTGATTCTCCTGAGCAGCGGCAGTTGAGTAGGACAGCACTCTGTTGTTCGTATCACTCCATAGCCGTCTCTAATGCAGAAAACACGTCAGCATTTGCTACTTTCGTTGTTGTTGTCATCGTCTTCATCCGTTTCATCGTCGACAGGATCGGGTTCTTCTTGCACGGAAGTCACAATCTCGTCATCATTTAGCATTTGAAATCCACAGTTTTCTGCATCGCTTGCCATCCAGGTTTCTACATCAACAAAACTCTACAAAAGAGCACGTATGCACCCCCTCACTTTGAAACAATCTGACCTAATATTCCAAGCAGATGTTTACCAAATCACACAACTAAAATTCCTAACTATCCCTCATCTTGGGTTTTCCCGTCACTTTTGGCCTCACGCGAAACAACTGTTGAGCATTGCACTGTTCCGGACTTGGTATCCGGACATTGATCTGGATATTTGACCCTCCGGATGATAAACGTTCGGAGAAACGACGTTCTACTGTATTTCCCATATTCAGATCCCATCCCGCATTTGGCGACGAATTTCAGATCCCGTTTCCAGATTTGACAACTAAAAGATTAAGTTACAAATTAGTTAGATTAACTATGAAAGGGTGCTTTTTAGTTTTTTAAAACTATTATTTATTATTTTCTATGGTTCTTACTTTGGCATTCTTTTGCTTAAATAATAAAATACGTTTTTTCGTAAATTATCGAATGATTGGTGCCTATAGTCAAGTATGACCCATACGTTAAGCTTCAGGCATATTTGACCGTACAAACCTTGAGTTTATTTGCCATGCAGACTTGTTGCTTCAGACCAGACATTGTCGCAATGTATTTTTGCGGACGTGTGATCAATGGTCACGACCTACCGATGCTTCCGTCAAATTATGGGTTCGAGTCTGATGCCATTAAAAATTCATTAGTGTAAACGGGTTGAGATGCATGTTAAATCTTTCGAAACTCAAAATACTTACGTTAACGTGGTGTGTAAGCCAGCAGCTAAAGTGTTCAGCTTGTGTCATCCACTTTTCTTGGTCTTAATTCAAAATTACAAGGCCTGTTGACAACCGCCTTTGCGTTCCTTCTAAGTGTGATGTTCGTGAGCAATCAGTCAATCAAAAATCCATGTTCCAATAAAGCCAATTAGCTGGCACGTGTGAATGTTTATTAACGCCGTAGGTTTATAAGGCGAAAGTGGCCACGGTAACGGACTCGTGGCCAGTGTGTCATGAGTTCGCGCCTTGTACCGCTGAAGACCCACCTTGTAGGGGTGCGATGCACACGTTAAATCTGTAAAGATCTCAAACGTCCACCCACTGGTGTGATGTGGTAGTTAGGAGTGGGGTGCCATCTCAGGTGTCATCCTCGTCACTTAACCATGGTTCAAAATTGCAAGAAGGATCTCGTAATTTTTACTCACGGTCGGATGACAAGTACTACACCTGATCTGGCATCCCACTCTCCATACTACCACACCGCACAAACGGGAGCCCTTGCACGTTGAATGTACTGAGGCTCAACGACCCTTCTAGACGGCGAGTCTTCACTGTCACTAGGGTTCTAACCCATGACTCACTGACCATTAGGCTACCGGGTTTATACAAATTAATTGGTTGAAAACATATTCATAAAAAATTATAGTTGTCTTTGCGTTATTGTTTCTAATCCCAGATTGTGTCTAGCAATGTAAGACAATCTCCATGAATCCAAAAAAAAATTCTAAAAATAGAAGAGGGTCAAGAAGGACCTCGTCTTTTTTAAAATCCAAACAAGTCAAGATGTGGGCAGGAGAGACCAGCTCGGAATAATACCAGTGGCTCACCGGAAATATCTTTTGACTCTGACGAAAAGTGAGAGCTTTTATACGGCCGCTCACAAAGCGTGAGAAGGCAGTCTGGTTATTTCCTAGGAAAATGCCTGAATGAACTTCCTAGCTTTCTTCCGAAGTGTACTAAGGAGGAGTTCTTCCAAGTTGATGGAGTTCAATCTTCTTAAGGGAACTGAACGTATGAGACCCACTTCTCAGCCGCAGTCCTGGCAAAGAAATTGGCTTTCTCATTACCATCCATCTCCACGTGGATTGATGGTATCTCATGTTATCTTTGTGACATTACTTTGTTGAGTTTCGTCCAAAAATAATCTAAGCTCAGTAACTGTTGTACCCAAGTGTTTCTGGAATTGAACTTGTGACCGAAGCTGTTTCATTCGAACTGCGTATTCTAGTATTGATTTTATCTAACTCGTGCGTGTGCGTTTGAGTCCATTGTCCACTTAAGGTCCCCAGTTTAAAAAAAGAGTTGAGGCTCAAAGTTCTCCTATAGGTGTGATGTGGAGGTTTGGAGAGTTGGATGACCTATCTGACGTTGTTCTAGTCATGATATAAAACTATGAAGTCAGCTTAGAAGTGTGAGATTAATAATCAATCAATCAATCTCGGACGTGGTTAAAGCATAAAATAATTGTTGTTTTAAAAGTAGGGGCAAAATGTACTATACTAAAGCTGTCATGCGATGAGCATGAGTTGCTATGGATAGTTTTCCAGTTAGGTTCAAATAACTGCCTTAAGGAAATACTTTATTTAGTTGCACACGGAAAACTTGGCCTGAATTGATACGTCATTTGTTTATACTAGTCGTTAGAGGGCGCTTTTGTTGCATGGAGCAGTCAGTATAAAATCATTACAAAGAGAGTGGCTACAAAATAATATAAATGTAAACGCGAAATGTATTTCCTTGGTCTTTTCCGAAAAAAAATCGTTTGGAAGAGTTGCAGATCTTTTTCCCCCTTTTTTAATTTTTTTTGGTTTTTATTTTAACTTCTAAGAATTTTTAATTTAATTCATGGAACGGGCTCAAAGTTCTCACATAGTGGAAAATTTGGAGAGTGCAGTTCCAGCTTCGGTGTCGTCCTGGTCATGTGACCGTGTTTCAAAAATACCAGGTCCATCTATAAGAGCCTTAGTGCTGCTTCAAAGGGCGTCCTTAATAAACGAATCAATCTTTTTATAGTTTCAATATTTTAAAACGATTTCTAATTTTATTTTCTGTAACCAGTTCATATTATTTATTTTATTATGTGTTATAAAGAACACTGCATTGCTTCAAAATTTATTTTTAAAAATTTAGACTGATACAATGTGATTGGAATGTTATTTATGTAATAATAATAAATTTTGAAACACCAATTCAGAATTAGTATTTAAATATGCTTCTTATTTCATTAAATTCATATTTTTATTCATAATCATTACGAAAGTTCTGCACTCTAAAAAATGTCAAAAGTATCTTAAACTATAAAAACAGGAATAATAAGTAGATACTAAAGTTTTAAAAAAATGAACTCTAACATACATCATAATCTGCATTAATTAAAGATCATTTGGATTCATGTTTCTAATTTCTCATAATTTTTTAAAATTCCAAACTCTAATAATTAAAAGTTTTACTACGGCTCTCGACGAAATAAGAAAATAAAATGCAGCATTAAATCTTTATCCGCATGCCAAGAAATAATTAATTGCTTCCACAACAAATAGTTATTTCTTAAGAATTTGTTATACTTTTCAAAAAGTCTTAAGATTCTAGTTTTCATCATTAGCAAACTAAGCCTAACGTGGAGAAACTCAAATTCTTCTCCCCCTCTCATTTTCTTAAATTTTAAAACATTTTTCCCTTCCATTGCAAATTCATTAACACGGGACGAATTTTTTTGTCGTATTATACAATCAGACTTTGAAAGGAAATTATTAAAATCTATCGTTAAGCTATAAAATGTTACATTTCTTTCAAAATTCTATACCGGAATTTTTAATGCTCCTCTCAAATGACAAAGAATCGAATATATGCTTACGCTGAAAGTTTAATTAATTCGCTAAAGAAGCAAAGTGGATGAAAGTTATGCTGATTATTGTAAAAATTAAAGAGAAGGATTTATAAATAAAGTTAAGATTCTTACTTATTAAAAATTTTATGTGCTTAATTAGTTGTTTACATAAATTTCACATCAAGATAATTTTATTATTAATAACATTGTTTGAACAATTAAAAATTGTAAAATAATACTGAATATTTGTGTTTATTTTTAATAATGAACAAGACTGCTTTTTATTCAGAACTGGAGAACTTACTAACAAAACAATAAGGCAATTGAAAAGTCTTTATTGTTATCATCAATCAAGTTTTAAAAGAAGCAAATTATTAATTAGTTTCAGTTTCGTTTTGAAAATGAGGCTTATGTGAGATTCTAATTGCATAAAGTTTACATAAAAAGTATTTGAGTAATTATGTTACTAGTATATCTTTTGATTGAGATTATTAGTTAACGTTACATACTTCAGAAGCAACGCGCATGCACTTGTGGCTGGAATGTCGCAGATTTAAGTCACTGGACTCGCCGTGCATGACTGAGCAAGGCACGGCGACTGAGACTCAAATTTTTCCCGTTGGTGTGGTAGTTAGGAGTGGGGGGGTTCATTAGCTCAACGTTAATAAAACTCTCACGCTCAGAAGCATCATGAAGGTTTTTTTGGCGATGGATCTCAAAATTTCGAATCTAGGACAAATGATGAGGATGAGCTGGAATCCCACTCTTTAAACTTTTATACCACGCCATTGTGAGACCTTTGTTCATCTAGTTTGTGATTATATATAACAACATTTGTGTACATCAAATTGCAAAATAGAACTATTCTATGAAAGCAAAGTTTTCATAGATTTAACCCTTTTATCCAATCTGGAACTGGAACTCATGTATTTGAATGAACGATCGCATAAAAATATCTTAAAAATTGTTTTGATAATGATTCCGAACTGCCTAAATTCAAGCTGAAACTTATTTCAAGTCCCCAATCAATCCGAAAACATTATGTGCAGATGAAGTCGGCCTCAAAGTTCCCGTATGGAATATAGTATACGCTCAGTGTCATCTTTGTCATCTAACCAAATTGCGAAAATAGGGATTCTAAAACCAATAGCCTGTTGTAGTGGTGTGATAGTTTTGAGAGGAAGCGTCAGCTCAGATATTGTCCTCGTCTCTTGATCGAGGCTCAAAATTGCGAGGTCCGTCCCTAATAACTTTCGTGTAGCTTTTTCGTACGACGTTAATAGCTTATTAACGACATTAGCACTGACATCAATAGGTTATATATATGTATATAGTAAACGTCGTTTATCCGAACGTTTTTTGTCCGGAGCGTCAAATATCCGAACCGTTTTCGAACTCAATAGTTGTTTCCTGTGAGGCCAAAAGTGACGGGGAAACCCAAGGTGAGGAACATTTGGGGGATTTCATCTGTGTGTGATTTGGTAAACATATGCGCGTAATATTAGGTCAGTTGGTTTCCAAGTGAGGAGGTGTATACGTGCTCTTTTGTTGAGTTTTGTTGATGTAGAAACCTGGATGGCATGTGATGCAGAAGACTGGATTTCAAATGCTAATTGATGACTAGATTGTGACTTCTGTGCAAGAAGAATCCGACCCTGTCGACGATGAAGTGGATGAAGACGAGGACAGCAACGTTAGTGGCAAATTCTGACGCGTTTCTGCGTTAGAAACCGCTATGGAGTGGTACGAACAACAATCAGAGTGCTGCCCTACTGAACTACTGCTGCTGAAGAGAATCAGATATCTTGCATTGGAAAAACGAAGGTGTAAAATAGTACAGCGAAAAATAAGTGATTATTTTCCAGAATCAAGATAAAATTGCGACATTTTGCACCTATTTTGCTTTTTCTTCAAGCACGTTTCTCGCATGTGATGATTTTCAATATTTGTATAGTGTCCAGTATCATATACTGCATGAATTGCGTTCGGTTTTCGGTTATCCGAAAAATCGCGTATCCAAATGGTGTCCGGTCCCAATTGATTCGAATAATATATATTTCATTGATTACATTCTCAATTCTTCTTCTAATTCGGAATTGTGTTTAATCACCAGGAGATATATTCCATCTGGTATCATATCCTTTTAACTTCCCATCGAGCTCCAGGTGTCGTCCTCATCACTTGGCCATGGTTCAAAATTACGCAGTCCGTCGCCAAAAGTTCCATGTAGTTGAACAGTGCGACGTTAATATTCACTCACTCACTTCCCATCGAGCTCGTGGTCAGGTAGCTTAGTGACCATGGACACACAAATTCTTGACCTGAGTTGTCTAGCGACAGTTTCGAGTCTCTGTGCCACTGAGGTCAAACTGTGTAGACGGGCTGAAAAACATTAAATCTGTCAAAGGTCGAAGTTATCGTGTAAGATTCGAGAGGTGTCGCCCTCGTCACTAGACCGAGGTCCAGGATTGTGAAGTATGTCGTCAGTAGCCATCCTGCAGGTTCGGAGTACAACATTAATAAAACAATACACCGAGAAAAGGGACTTTTAAAGCAGGACAGTTTAAATGGGATAATTAAATAAATACATTTACGAAAATAAAGAGATGGGAATTTTTTTTTTTTTTGCGTGAACAGAATGAAAACCTAAATTGAATTTATAAGTTTCAGTATTTTTTTTACTTAATATGTATATGTTATCATCACAAGGCATGGAATCCTAAATATTTCATAAATAAGCACGTTAACTCTGTCGAGAGCTCAAATGTCTTCCCTTTGGTGTGGTGTGGAAGTTAGGAAAGGAGGGTGCAGCTCAGGTATCGTCGCTGTCTCTTGACCATGGTTCAAAAGGATCAAGTCCGTCGCCAAAAGCCCTCGCGTAGCTGAATAGTGCGACGCTAATATTCACTCACGCGAATTGTCACGTATTTCGTATGAATTAACCATCCAAGTCAGTTTTGAGGCCCGTTTACATGGACGAAAATTGCCGGCAATATACCGGCATGGATCCTCTTTCGAGGCGTTTACATGACGACCCGGTAAAATGCCTGGTAGAAAAGGAGGTTTGATTTTTGTACCCGCAATAGGGCAGGGGATTTGGGGGTAAAATGCGGGAACGTTTTCTAATTTTCCCATGATGCATTGCGCCAGATCTTTATTTATTCAAAGATGGCTGCTGTTGTGGATTGCGAGCGTTCGTGTACAGAAGAAATTCAGCTCAGAATACTATTTTGAATGCTGTGTATTGATAGTTTTATTTCAAATATTTGTTTGATTCAAATGCAGTTTAGTATTTCATTCTTTAAATATTGGTATAGCTAGAATGATTCTTGAAAATTGTATATTGAACTATTTAATATTTTCTCAATGTGTATATTGTTATACGAAATTTTTTAGTTTTTGACTTAATTTATTGTGTGTTGCTCTCTTTTAATTCTTGCTTACTTCAAGCGTTAATAAATAGCTTGATTAGTAACTTATAAAAAAGTTTGAAAATTTATAATGTATACTCTCCTTGCCAATGTTTAAATTTTTTATAATGAAACCTCTTTTTTCTTTTCTCAAATTTCAGGATATTTTGTAAAAGTGTTATTTTTTATTAGTGCGTTGAAATATGTTATAATGTTTAATTATTTAATTTGTGTGTTTTTAAAATTTAATTGTGCTAGAAGCCTAGTAATGCTTGAATTTAAAATTTAATTGTGCTACAAGCCTAGAAATGCTTGAATTTAAAATTTAATTGTGCTAGAAGCCTAGAAATGCTTGAATTTAAAATTTTATTGCTTCATGAAAATGTTATGAACCCTCTGGTTCATCAAGGGGCAGGATGTTGTGAATTATATTGACCAGGTGGTCTGAGTCCTGTTTTTTTCCCCACAGGAAATGTTAATTTCCTTCAAGTTATCAAAAACTTCACTCATATCAAATGTATCAACAAGCTAGTTATTATAGAAGTATTTTAACTGGAATGCAAAATATTTTTTTCCCTAAAATAAAAGTATTAAGAACCTGATTTTATGAAATAAGAATTATTACTTTGCATGTATGTTTCCAATATTTTAATAAGATGATACATATACTTTAAGACATTAGTTTTTTAGATTAATTTGAAATTATTACAATATAATTCTTATGGATGTACACAATAAAATTACATTTTTTTGTTATTTTTCCTGATTTATCTTATTGAGTGTTTCCATATAAGTAAAAAAATAGTACTATCTTTTTATTAAATAACTCCATAGGGGTGTAGTGAAAAAAAAATTTTACTTTGAAAATTGATTAAAATGTGATATAACCAATAAATAGAATTAACTGTTTTATATTCACATTCCCATGAATTTATGAGGATAAGAGCTTAAAAAGAAAATTTCTTTTTTCTAAAATCTTCAAATTTAGTCCATTTAATTTTTGTTATTAAAGCGAATCATGATTTACTGAACCAAAAGATATCCTTTTATATACATATTGAATTGAATGGGCAAGTACAAAATTATTTCATAAAAGTAGGCTAAATATTACTTTTTTTCTCCTCGAAGGGTTAAATAATCCCTCAATTATGAAACATACTATGAACAAGTTCTTATGAAAATATTGTACATTAAGGAAAATACACACTTTCTTGCAAACAAAAGTTAATTTAGCTTTTTAATTAAAGTTGGTTAATATGAAAATTTTGATTAATAATTAGGAATTCTTCTGAAATTGAAATGAAATAGCTTTTAACATCATTTAAAGGTTTTGAGCATCTGAAATAATCTGACAACAAACAAACATTTGATATGTTTTATAGTCTGACTTCCTTTATAATTATTACCCTTCAAAAGGTTTGAACTTTTTAAAGAAATGTTTGTCTCCAACATTCAAAAAGAAAGAAATTTGACTTTTTTGTATAAATTAAGAAACATGTTTAAAGAAATATGCTTTTTAATAAAATAATTTATAGTAGATTGAATTAAATTGTTTTCACGAAAATTCTTATTAGACAGTAGTTTTATTTAATAATCAAATTCATTTTAATATACATCATTTATTGACACTTAATTTTAACATTACATGAATGCACTATAAGTGAATAAAGCATTTCATGATATGGTATATAAATCAGACTGTGGATGTAACACTATACTATAAGGGCAAATCGAGGATCTAACTGCAAAAATTCAACGTGCATAATACCTTGTACAATTAGCACATCTCGATTTTTATCTTATTGATAATATCTAATAAATCTCTCTGGAAATCTTATGGAAAGCTTTTTCAATTTATTTACAACTAAAAAGTATTAATTTAAAAAATATTTACAAAGAGTATTAAATGTCATTAACCCAAACAAATAAAAGGATACAATAAAAAAAATTAAAGAAAATCATCTCCTAATCAAAGATTAAAAAGCGAAAATAGGTCAAATTATGCAGAATTTCTAAAATTTTCACTTTATATATATCATTAAGTTTATGACATAAAAACTTGAATTTTTAAACACCTAATGTAATTAATAGTAAAGAAAAATTTTAAAAACATTTGTATCTTAAAAGTTTCTACGAATTTTATTTACTCTAATCACTATCAAAATTAATTTTATCAAATCAATGCTTTTTTCATATACATTTACAAAAGTAAGATCTGAAAAGATCTTCCCTTGTTTACAAAGAAATTAATGGCAAAAACTAGTCTTAATACATTACTGATGACAAATTAATTCCCAATGAAATGAGTTTCAGTTGAGCTGAAACTTCTATTCCACATAAAAGTTTTAAGACCTAGATGCATTTTAGCTTCTTTATATTCCATATTGGATTGCTTCAGAGCAATCACACAGCTCATGAAGTAAATATTGAAATTGCCCTTTTCTCTTAATTCATGTAACTGAAATTCTACAAGAAAAATTTATTCTACAGCTTCACAAAAGTATACATAGTAAAAATACTCACAAAAAAGAAATTTCATCAAAATTTTTATCTTAAAATGTGTTGCTTTTGGGAGGAGAGGGGGCTTTATTCTCAAATTTAAAAAAAAATGTATGAATTAATAGTATACAATAATTTTAACTTAGTAAAAAACAGGGAAATAATCTTTAAATTCAAAGGACAAGTAATTGGGTTGTTTTTGGTTGTAGTTCTTGAAAAATAAGCCTATTCAAAGTGGTAAGGACATAAAAAACAGTGAGGAGATGTTTAAAATCTTAATGCTTCATCATTATTATCCACGTTTATAAAACACTCGCATTTTTACCAGGATATTAAACAAAAGATTTTTTTCCTACAATCATCTTATCTTTTACTGTAATCGAGCAACCATATACATTTAAATAGGAAATTTTAGTGGGTATATTGCAAAAGTGCAAGAGCAAAATAGTCGTAGCAATAATAGAAACAAAGAATTGTTTGGTGGTAAGTAAACGAAAACATAATCACATGTCCTCTTCATGATAATCGCGCTAAATCTGGTTGTTTCCATGGTTACATTGTATAGTCACGTGAATCTATCAACCAATCACCAGATTCTCATGTAAATGGGCTGAAAAAAATACCGGTAAAAAGCCGGCTTTTCTCCCCAATTCCAAATTGCCGGCATTTTGGCGGCTTGCATGTAAACGGGCCTTTAAAGTATGTAAAAAATTATTGGATTCCGTGAATTAACTAGTTATTTTATGGAATAACAATTGCTTAAGTCGTTAAAGTATTAAAAACACAACACATATGTTTTGCATTTAGATAAAATTATAAAAGCGCACGTGTATTTGCATGCTGGAATAAGTAGCTGATTAATTTATTTATTTTAAATTGTATAAGAACTTGAATAAAACTAATGCTCTCTCTAAATCTACTTTATTCTTTTACTTTTATTATTTTAAGCTATGACTGCTAGATTAGCTAATCTTCCTTTGTCAATTAATATATCTCTTGTTTCTAATGCCACCTGTCTGACGTAGTCAGATCGAGGTCCTTGCGGCAAAGGGCTAGAGATTTACGCCTGTCGTTAACCGTAACTATTAGCACCAAACAGGTGACAGTACGATTTGGCTCTGTTCCACCCTAATTTTGAGGAAGAACCCCTGGGGGTGGCCAGGTCCCCACCTCTCTTTCCCTTCCTCCAACCTCACGAAAGGACTTACGGCTCGACGGCTATTTAGAGTAACCCCCTGCCTCTATACATTAACAAACCTCCGGGATTCGAACCGCGGACCAACGGCACAGCAGTTAGCGTCACCGTTAATGTATCTATAACATGAAATGCAATTTTCTAGAGACCTATTAATCCTCAGTTAATTTATAAATACTGTTTCTTTTCTGTTTAACGGTCTATCATGGGTTAATTGAGGTTTTCAAGGGATCAAGGTGGCAAACTTGTCATCGTTGTTAAAGAGGTCGTGAAATCGAGTCCTGCTACCACTGAATATTCACCGTGTAGATATTGGATAATGCATGTTAACTCTACCGAGGCTCAAAGTGGAGATGTTTGGAAAGTCGGGTGTTCATCCTCGTCACTTGACCATTCAGAATTTCAAGATCCGTCTCCTATAGCACTTGTTTAGGTTCATATTGTGACGTTAATGAACAGTCAGTCAGCTCTTGAGCGTTATTCTAAACCAAGAGGTTCATCTAGAACCGGGCTAGGCATTACGTTGATCGCGATCGACCGGTGGACCGCCAAGACATTTTGGGGTGACCGCGCCTAAACCTTTTACCCATTAGTAATTATATATGGAAAATTCAAGATTGGCTGACAGTACGCAGACTAAGCTTTCTACTGACTATAACAACAAAAACTAACTTTAGATAAAAGTGCTTTACATTTTAATGTATTTTGAATTGTTTCCTACTAAATGTATCGTTTGATATAATTATATTTGGGGCTATTATTATAGGTTTGTATCTTGCGTTTTGCTTTAAACGAGGTTTTAAAAGTGTTTTTTTATTTCAGTTCAGTAGGTATAAGTACATATTCCGTGCTTATTATTAAGTTCTAATAACAACCTTTTCCTTGCCTCTCCACACCTACGACATTGGGCAGTAACGGACACAGGAATTTTTAAAGGGAAGGGGGTCAAGGGTTTTTTGAAGGTCTACCATTCTCGTGTATCATATCCCAAAACGCAGCCAAACATATTTTTTTGATTTTGTCGATTGTCAGGAACAAGAAACAGCAAAAAATAAATTACTGAATAAATAATTAACAATAATAAATAAAGAAAATTACTAATATAAAATACTTAGTTACATTTTACATATTATTTATATGGGACTATAATGAATCTGGAAAAAAATGAAGGGTTATGAGGGAGGGTCCGGACCGGTGGGCCCCTTCCCCACACTTGTGTGCGCCACTGACACTGGGTGGACCGCAGCTCCTTGAAAAAATTAGAAGTAGCCCGCACCCTGGAAAAGTCTGTCCACCCCTGATCTAGAACATAGGTTCTCAACGTGGGCGATAACGCCCCTTTGTGGGCGTTTGAGGCTTTCAGGGGGGGCAGTAAAAGACCCAGAGAAAATTAAGGGACGTTGATATGGCACGGAGGGGCTTGGGTATATTAACCAAATAGTCTAAAAAAGACTAAAAAAAAACACGTTGATTATGTACTAACAAAAGTTAATACTGTTTATCTTATGTATTTAAATTATTTATATATCACATGTACGACAATTTACATATTTCGGTAGACCTACATTAAATTGAATGATATAGTGCATTTTTTAATTACTGTAGTGCCCGTGTTATCTTTGTGAGCAAGGAAAAATGTTTCGTCCACTGCATTTCATTAAGCATATTATCCAAGAAACATAATTAAATATGTTAACCAGGAATTAACGTGTGATTCCTTAAAGGCTGAAACTGTCAATTTATATTCATTTTGAAAGCATTGGTTTATTATGAATTACTTCGTATCTCAAAATCCCTGCCTGTCTCTTCATAACAGGTAAGCTAAAACTTTTTTATTCCACTCTTTTAAATGAAGATATTCAGTAGCGTTTAAATTCCAACACTATCCTATCTATATGACTAAAATATACAATATTACTCATTTAAATATGTTTGTGGCAATAACTATTTCACAGATTCACAAATAAAAAAAATGGTACTTTAGAAAAGAATTAAATGAAAAAATATATTCTATCAGTAATAGAATATTTTTTTAAAATTTAGCTCTTGTTTTCACTATGTATTATGTACGCTCTTATTTCTCTAGTGGGAGGGGGCGGTAACGAAATATTCACTAGAAAAGGGGCGGTAACGAAATATTCACTAGAAAAGGGGGTGCCAGTTCGAAAAAGGTTGGTAACCTATGATCTAGAACAGTGATTCCCAAAGTGGACTATATAGACCCCCCAGGGGTCTATGACGATCTGCAAGGTGTCTACGACAGCCAAAAAATAATTTGGGGGTCCATGAGATGTAAATGGGGCTCTACGATAGTGACTCTCATCAAACCAGATCGTGATTAATATCAAAAGGAAATTTAATCGAGTGGAAACTAGACTTACCTCTATTTAACAGATTTGTTTCCTTAATTTAATGAGGTTTAATTGCAGTTACAAGGCGACAGCATAAATTTTATTTAAAAAAATTCCATCTCAGCATTTCTTGCCAGAATTAAGCTAAAGGAGCATTATGTTGAACGTCGCCAACATTTAAATGCCCTTGTTTAGATTTTTAAACTAGGTTTGAGAATGTTTTGACTATCGTAGTACCCCAGTAGACAATTTCTATAGTCACTTTGAAAAAAAATGTCAGATTCTAAGAATCTAGAAATATGCACTAACGAAGATCTTAAGTAAAGTTTACAAACGATGTCAACCATTTTAGCTTTAACCTGTTATTCATTCCATATTATGGAATATCTTGAGAAAGTTTTTAATTTTTTTTTTCGATTGAGAAGGAATTTCAGTGCGCTCCAAAACAAAAAAGAAAGAAGAAAATACTGGACACTATTAACCGAGGAAATATATATAGTATTAAAACCTGATAAGATTGATGCCAAATGTTGAAAATTTATTATTGCATCCCCAGATTCCTCATTCCCTCTAAAAGCATTTGTTTGCTGCTCAGAGTTTAAACTTTAATTTTTAAACTTTAATTTAATTAACTAACTGATTAAATTAACTAACATGTATTTTCTTAAGTTTTAAACTCTTCTATACTTCTCTACAGTTAAAAATTTTAATCTTTTAAAGTAAATAGCTCTGTACCTGCTGTTAAAAACACATTTAAGTTGATAAATTTGCACAAATTCAATATTAGAGAGGTAAGTAGCGAGTCTACCCCAAACTGAAAAACCTTTCAAGGGGTCTATGAGGCTAAAAAGTTTGGGAAACTTGATCTAGAATAACGCATCATGTAGCTCTAGTTCAAATTGAATTAAGCTCAGTATATTAAAATCATTCTTAGGATATGAAGGTAGTATAAACAATGCTTCCTAAAATCAATCCTATACCGAATAAATAAACTATTGGGTTGTTCGGAAAGTAATTTCGTTTTTTTTTTGTGGAAATGAAAGACAGTTTTCATATAATAAACAAATACTTTATTAAATTATATATTGGCCGTTCTGGTCCAACACCTTTTGCCATCTTTCTGGTAGTAGCATAATTCCACGCTCATAAAATGTTTGGTCTTTGCTGGCAAAAAACTGCTCGAGGTGGTTTTTGACCTCCTCATTTGAGGTGAAGGTTTTACCGTCTAAAAAATTTTAGAGTGACCGGAACAAATAATAATCCGATGGTGCCAGGTCTGGAGAATAGGGTGGGTGTGGCATTGTATCCCATTCAAGCTGTAAAAGCTTTTGGCGAGTGACCAAACTTGTGTGAGGTCTCGTGTTGTCTTGGTGAAACACTACACCTTTCCTTCTGACCTTTTCTGTTGAAGTGCATCATTCAATTTGTCCAGCTGATGACAGTAGACTTCCGAATTAATCGTTGTGTTATCCGGTAAAAGCTAAAAAAAAAACGATTCCTTTAAAATCCCACCAAACAGACCGCATCACCTTTTTCTGGTGAATATCGGCTTTGGAAATGGTTTGAGCCGGTTCATCTTTTTTGCTCCATGACCTCTTGCGTTTGACGTTGTTGTATACAACCCATTTTTCGTCCCCAGTGATGATGCGCTTCAAAAACGGATCATTTTCGTGACGTTTGAGAAGCGAATCGCAGGCGTCAATGCGGTGACACAGATTTCTCTCTGTTGAGAACATGGGGAACCCATACATCGAGCTTCGAGGATAATCCCAGGCCTTTCAAGTGGTCATAAACTGTTGAATTTTATAAATTTAACCTCAATCCGATCTTACGTGTTGTTATTCGCCGGTTCGCATCAACTAATGCCTTTATCGCGTCTTTATCAACTTCCTCCGGCCTTCCCGAACGTGGTGCATCTTCGACATCAAAATTGCCGGATCGAAATTTAGCGAACCAGTTCTGGCACTGGCATACTGTCAACACACCTTCTCCATACACATCGGTCAATTTCTTTCTGGCTTGAACAGCATTTTTACCCTTTCTGTAGTAAAACCGTAAGATATATGTCGAAAATGCTGCTTATCGCTCTCCATATTTAAAAGGGCACAAACCAAAAACTACTGCGTAAAATTAATTGGAATTTTTCACACACAAGCCTTGCTATACGAGCTCTCAAAGCATATAAAATTATACGGCTTAAATGTGAAGTTGGGTGCAAAAAAATACAATTAAATCCTCTGTCGGAAAAAAACGAAATTACTTTCCGAACAACCCAATATAAGTGAAAAAAATATTACAATTATTTGAAATGTTCTAAAATGTTTTAAAAATTATATATATTATATATATATATATATATATATATATATATATATATATTATATACAAAAATTGTGAAGTTTATACCTGTTGTAATATGCAGAGTATTTTCCCAGGGCAGTTGACCGCCACGACGGAAAAGGAGCCACTGAGCGATGGGGTTCCCTGCACCACCCTCCAGGGGGACCCTTCGGGGGAGGAGGCGGCCCCAAAAGACGAACGACCCACCTGGGGCAAGAAGGCAGACTTCTTACTCTCCATTATTGGGTTCGCAGTGGACCTCGCCAACGTGTGGAGATTCCCATACCTCTGCTACAGAAACGGAGGAGGTGAGTTTTATTCTTTCTCTCAATTCGTTACTGCACAGACTTTTAAAAAAATGGGACGTCCCCTTTACAATTTTTCGCAGTTTCCATTGCAGCGGGAAAAGTTTGGCGCAAATATTAATGATTGAAAAGGAACAAAATTATGGCGTTAATGGGTTAATCAATCAACTTAATTTATATAGTTAATTAACTTCTAAAAAAGAATTTACGATGCGGATTTTTCTCCAAGATTGGAGAAGGCGAGGATATTTATTTATTTATTTATTCAATGCCCGTGTTTGACTTCTTAACCATTTGACGTCAAGCCTCCCAACACCAACTGACGATGTCTTCAGTCATCGAGTCCAGTGTATTGGAGCAGGTGGTCGCATTCCATCCTACATAGCCACAGAGTGGTCAGGCCTCGTCAACACAACCAGGCCAAGCATGTGGAGATATACTCCCAGGAAGTCATGCCAGGTGGTCCATGGAAGTCATGTCCAGAAAAGGGGCAACGACTTCGGCTCTCTCCAAGTGGCTCGGGATAGGACCCATAGTGACCAGGGTTTCCCATGGTGTTGCGCTCTGTCGTGGCAGTACATTTGTCAATGTATGTGGTTATCATGCTCTTTGATCTTCTGATTCTCAAGGGGACTTCCGGCTGAGACGATTGAGCTCCCTGCTTATCTTTAGATCGTCTCTCTCATTACCGAGGATCCCAACATGACTTGGGACCCACTGTAAGGTCACAATACAGCCGTATGAAATGGGCTCCACAATTTTAGCAGGGCACAGAATTGTTTGTAGGCAATCAGTGGGTGTGTTTCTGCTTAAGGCTGAAATTGCAGCTTGGGAGTCGTGTGGAAGACAAATTTTGCAAGAACCAGGTCACGAGTAATTGTGTTGTAGCTTCACAGGCAGCCAAAACCTCTCTATCGTTATCGGTGGCAGTTTTTTTTCCCACAGCCAATAAGTTTTCGAACAACTGGTAGAATCGGTCCATGCCAGTCCCGTTTATTTATAGTAGGTATAGAGGGAAAGGATATAGAGAAAGGATTTGTATTCCTAATTTCATTCGAATCCAATCATTAATTTCAGATTATATATATGAGAAAATCTATTAGTATATATCCTTATATAAGCTTATCATATTTTGGGGGCTCCAACCCAGATCATATTTTAAAATTACTTTAAAGCTTAAGCACAGCTTACTAAAATATTTAAACTTTTTTTTATTCGGCTGTATTTTTCAATAGATATTATATTTTCAGAAATGGTTTGTATTAATTTTGTCATAAAATTTACACAACAAGAAAGTTCTGAATTAATTTTAGAATTCAACTAATGTCTGACAGTAGATATTGTGAACGTCTCTCTCTTTTTGCAGACCAAATATATGAGTCCCATAATTAAAAAAGAACTCTCAATTGGAGCAGATGTCCCAGAAAAGACATAGCAAACTCAACCATTTGAAAATTATTGCAACGCGAAATACAGTCTTTTGAAGCACCTTGAAAATTGCATTCTAAAACCTCTTCAATAGTATCTGAAACTTTTCAATACTTGAACCACAACCCACCTTACGGTTTTAAATTATCTGGACCAACAATGAAAGCTCATCAAATAGGTCATCAGTATTTATGGAATTTTTTATAATTTTGTTAACACACACACAACTCATGTACTCTCTGTTAAATCAAATCAGTCAATTTCAGATAGTAAATTTATGCACTGAAACTTACTAACTTTATCAAAACAGGTTTTCTACAACTCTTAAGAATTGATACTAGAATTATATATAAAAATTATCTACACTTGACAAGAATTTTTTTTCCTGGACATCATTGTTTTCCTTCATAATGTAAAGCTTTATTTGGGTAGAAAATGATAAAAATGTGTGTACTTTTCTTTCCTGTAGTTGACAAATTAATTCAAATACTTTTGTTGCTGTGATGGAATTAGTTTCTAACTTATGAGCTATATATTAAGTATGCACAGCAATAAGAGAATGTTTTACAACGTGATGAAGATCATATAGATTTTTTTAAAAAATCCCAACCAGTCACATAACATTCTCAAAATCCCACACGTTTTTGCAAACCTGAACAGCACTAAAAGACCAGCCTATCAATATACTTCATTACTTCAAGTAATCTATTCACAAATCAGACTTTTCCTGTTCCTAATTGTAATAAATTTTTAATTGATAAAAATTTAAAAGTTGCTATATTTCCCTTTAAAAGCCTCTTGACTTCCGATTATAATTTAAAAGACAAATCGCACGGTGAACTTAACTTTGAAATCACACGTGAAAACATACTCGTTCTCGACTTCCTCTGTTCAATTAAGAAAAACAATTGAATTTAATCGGAGAGAAAAGACAAATGGATCATCGATGCCCATTTTGTTGAACTAAGACCTTTCAATTGTTCTTCTTAATTCTCAAAGCCGGAAATACTTTCAAGTTTGCCGAAACCCATAAAATAATATAATCAGCAACTTATAATCATGGGAGGACAGTATTTTGAAATTTCTTGAAAAGTCTCTTATGTAAGGACAGCAAATGTGTGTGAAATGTGTTCCTCGGAAGGGATCAACTTCACCCGAGAAAAAATATAAGGAATATTAAATTTCCAAAAAAATCTCATAAATATAAATTTTGAATGCCATGAATATCTTTATTCCTGTGTAAAATAAGAAAATACAATGAAATCACTAGAAGTTGAACATACCGATTTCATTCAATCATTTATTGATTCAAATGGATTGTCAATTAGATTTATTACATCTAACTTACCAAAAAATTTAGCATTCATCTTAAAATTTTATTCTATTGTTAAAAATTAAACTTTTAAACGGTTAATTTTCTTATCAATTCTCTACTGTAACTACATCTTAAAGTATAATAGGGTCAACTCATTTAATGTGATTTGTTATTATTTAAATGTGCAAATTTCTTAAAATTCTTAATTTTTATAATTGATTGAACATTAAAATTAAATTAAATTCCCCCTTCCAAAATATTAGTTAAAAAAATCACTAATCTGAATGACCACTCATTTTACCTGAACGTACATGAAGTAATTTAAAGTGATCTGTGTATGGTGGCTAAAGAAAAATATAATGATTTTTTCTCAATAGATGGTGCTTTACTTTGTTCGCAGCTCACATTGACCCTCGATTCCACCATTGCGTGAATTTCACGTTTGATAAACTATGCTATTCAATGTGCATCTCTTACAGTTTATTATTGAGAAATTCAGTAAATATTAATACAAGACTTGAAAGTCAATTAGCTATTATTATTTTTGTTCAAAAAACGTCTACTATGGTAAAGTGGGTGTTTTATCGGATAGAAAAAACATCGGTTTTGTATTATATATAGGCCAGAAATCATATAAAATCAAAGATTGAATCAGTTTTTAACTGTCCCTTAACTTACTCAACAAATATTCATAATACTATCCACTATTTTCCCCTACCCATACTGAAACCACAAAACAACCTTCACAGCAGCTTGAAGTGTGTTATTGGTGATGTTGGGGTTCTTCAGTTCTGTTAAGTTTGCAATCGTAGCATTTTTCATTCATTCATAAAGCAAGAAGTCCTGAGAATTAAGATCAGGTGATCTTGGTGACCAGACCGTTGGAAAATGATGGCTGATTATTTTGTCAGTTTCTAAAGGGATATTCAATTACTGCTTCACTCATCAGCGATGTATGGAGAAATGCCATCTTGCATAATAATTGTGCTGCTGGCACACTGTTGTTTGGATGACTGTTTGCGCAAAAGATATTTCTGATTTTCGTCTATGATGGCATATCTAACAGTATAAGGAATACTAATTTCCTCGAAAAAATGGTCCAACAATAAACTATATCATAAACTTGCCCCGGTCCGTGAGTAGCCTAGTGGTAAGAGCATCGGACGCCAGACCGGAAGGCCTGGGTTCAATGCCCGATACCACCAAATACCCTCCAAGTACACACGCAGTACATGCTCGTTAAATCAGTGCGTCCGAAAGACTTGTGGGTGGTCGTAGCAGAAACCACGGGTGCAGGGGGCTGGAGAATATTTACCTCCCCTCTAGTTCTATGCCTAAATTGTGGAGGTGGAAATTGGTGGTGTCGCCATCTATCGTGTATTAACCGATCCAAATCGTACTGTCACCTTCACGGTGCTCAAAGATAAAAGCTAAAGACAGGTGCACACCTAGCACCTTGCCACGATGAATTTCGTAGGCCTTGATTTGACATCGTCAAACAGGTGGCATTAGAAACAACAACAACGAAACATAAACTGGCCCGCACAAGAATGAATAAGAATAGGAAAGAATTTATCTGAACAAGGATTAGATGCAGCCCATATTTTGCAATTGTGTGTCTTAACAGAACAGAACCCTCGAGATGGAAATGAGCTTCTTTTGTCCACAAAATGTTTCATAGCATGCATTACCCACTTCTGAATGAAAACTCTAGAGGAAAGCTACAGTGCGCGCCACTGTTCCTTCATGCAACCTACAGCGTATGGTTTGGCTGCTCGCAAATACATCCTCTAATGATGTCAGGTGGTTTTGAACACCATATGTTGTGGCAAACGGGTCACCATGAATCATTTGCTAAATCTTCTTACCGGTACGATTTGTTATGCATCGGTACCATCCAATGCCTCTGCGTTGTATTTTCAGATAATCATGTGTCCATTTTGTTTTTATACCTTATACAACACAAGTGGCAATTGTATGTTGTTGTATGCAGACCGTAGTCATACAACTCCAGAATACTGTCTCTTTCGACATGCGATGACCACTGGTATTCAGCTTGCTGGCGTCTCTATTGTAAATTAAATATTAATTCTATAGATGGCGCTGCAAGTCATCCGTGATGTATACTCATTTGGCTTGTAGAGTCAGAGTCATGTTATGTTCTTTGTGCTGTGTACTTGTCTTCCGTGTTGTCTGCAAAATAAACAAAATGCCAAAAGATGAATTGAATTATTGAACTGAGAATGAAAGATACATTGGAATAATAATAGTCTACCTGACCATGGAATATAATAACTAAGGAAATATATTAGTCTCCTTGGCATATCCTACAATCCTTCAAATTTGTTGTTAATAGCACATACGGAGTGAACAAGCAGCTGACTTTTATGGCTAGAAACTGGGTGTTATGGTACTATGCAAATTTAATCTTTTATTTATTTTTTTTATCTTCATCATTTTTACTATTTGCATTTAGTTACACGCATTTCTTCACTGTATTGCTATTTCACTTTTGAGGATTATGTTTCATGGTTTTCAAGTTGAAGCCCCATTTCGAATTCTCTCATTTTCACTGCAATAGAATTCAGTGAAGCAAGACTAATGCTTACTG
This sequence comes from Trichonephila clavata, assembly GCA_019973975.1. NCBI lineage: Eukaryota > Metazoa > Arthropoda > Arachnida > Araneae > Nephilidae > Trichonephila > Trichonephila clavata. Next base: position 97,550 of record BMAO01021698.1, read on the forward strand.
CAAAAGGGGGGGGGGATTCGGCTTTAAAAAAAGAAAGAAACTGTATTTTATTTGCCTTGTTGTGCGTGTGTGGATGCTCTTGCGCCATTAAAACTCATACTCAAGAGGATGATGTGTTAAAAGGGCCACTAAATCTGCTCTAGCTTCCTTGAAACTTAAGTATCCGACTATCCTAAAATTGTGAATTTTTCCAAAAATTGACCAACTTTTTTTATAATTTTATTTTAAAGGCCATCTTATTAACTTTATAAAAATACCAAGTTTATTATTTTCCGTTCACTAGAACAAAAACAAGTGTTTTAGGAAAAGCAGATGCCATTAATTTAAGAGCAAGATGTCATACTTTAAAATGTATTTTACTCGAAATGGGTTTTTATGAAAATGCACAAAGGGTCCGGCTTTGTTAAAAAGGTTTTGAAAATAATTAACTGAAATTTTTGTGTATGTTCTGTATAATAGTAGAAGTATTTCAACTTTCAGATTTATCAATCACTGTTTTATTACAAAATTTACGGCTCCTTATGTGAATATAATTACTGTTTTTTAAGCAATTTCATATAACAACTAAGATAAAGTGCTCTAGTTTTTGTAAAAACTAAAATATCTCTTACCTTGAAGGTCATTTAAAAAATGAATAACATAGCAACACATCAGAATTGAAAAATTGAAAATTTGTTTATAAACTTTTGATACGGAATGGGCCTCGTTTATGCTATTGTTTGTAAATTTTTACCAATTTTTCTCCACAATTTACTAACAATAATTTCTTTTTATCTTCTTAATTTTAGCATATTTTTCTTAAAATGTAGTAAACAAATCTAAAAACCACAAAAAAATCCCCATACCTCCATTTTTTTTTTAAAAAAGTTGTCTCAAGTAGTCGGATACCTTATGATGCTTTATGAAGTGAAACGTTAGTATAAGGTATTAATCAATCAAATGTATTAGAATGTTTGTCACTGCTCTTAGTTACCCATTGAAACAGAAATATTTACATGCCTTTTAAACTATTTACTTACAGGGGTGTTCCTCATTCCTTACATCCTGATGTTACTGTTCGGGGCCTTGCCACTTTTCTACATGGAACTAGTGCTCGGCCAGTATAATAGACAGGGACCAATCAGCGTCTGGAAAATATGTCCTCTCTTCAAAGGTAAGCTATTCCTTTAACAGATGCAACGTGATGTAATAGAAGCAGTTACGAGACTTATTTGTTAAAAAAAATACTAACAACAAAAATATTGTACAAAATAATCCTATTTAGTAAAGTTTTAAAGCATCTCGTGGACAGCAAAATTATTCAAGGCGGGCCACATGCGGTCTTCGGGCAGAAGATTGGCAACCCCTGGACGAAAGGAAGCAGCTAAGTTTAACAGAACCAATGAACTTCCTTCTTAGTTTAAAATATACAAAAGAGCTCCAAACCTTTACAACTTAATGGGAATCTCTTTTCCTTTTTTTATTTTCGAAAAGGAATTTCATTAAAAACAAACCTTGCTCAAACTTAATGGACGAAAACCTGCAACATCAATTACGATGCCAATCCGCATTGAGATCGACTGGCAAAAGCTAAGTGAAACAAAGAGTTGAGAAACGAATGAAAAGCTGAAAACAACAACTATTTAAATAAATTAAACATTATTTGATTATTCCATTATTATTATATTATCTATGTTTAGGTGCATAAAAAACAATAAAAACATTTTTTTCCCATTCTTTTTTAAATTTTCCCTCCTATAAATGTTTGTAATCTATCCAGAGCTAAATAAATTTATATATTTTTATACGCGGTCCGCAGGATTATAATGTTTTTCCGAAGTGACACGCTAGGTCATTTGGGTTGGCTTAGTACTAAAACACGTTTTACTCAAACAGTAACTTCTGATCATTCTGTTGGATAATCCGTGAGAGATGCATTGGTTCAGTACACGTGTGTCATCGGATCCACATGTGCATAGAAGCTATGCCTTAGCATTGGATTGTTCTCAGTTTTACTCGTATACATTATCCTGATGCTCCTTTGCACTAACTGGCTGGAACTTCAACTAATTAATCATTCGGATAATTTTTCTTGTAATGTAATTATTAATATTCGAAATGTTTGCAGCGATTTTACTTTTCAAAAATACGAAATATAATTACTAAGCTATTCAAATAGGATATCTTATTTTTAAAATAATCAAAAGTAAACCAGTAAGTAATTCCCTTTTGTTAATAATGTATTAAATCTATATTACTGTCTCTTATATACTGCTTGCAGCTAAAGCCTATGTAGGATAATTTTATAGTTGAAAATTAATTCATAAAAATTTAATATCCAATTGTTATTATTTTTACCTCGTTTCATTTTTAAAGCTGCGCTTTTCTCTACAATATATGGTTAAATTTTGACATCTTTCCCCTGAAACACTGCAACTTTGCAGAAAATTTATAAAAAGGAGATTTTGCGTAACTACAGTTCAAAAACGCTTTACATTCTTACTACTTATTGCATTTTCAAATTGGTTAAATTAAACTTTATTTTGATAAAAATTTTCTTCAGAATATTTTATTTTATTAAAAATTGTTTTCGTTTTCGTAAATATACGACAATCCAAGTGGCATATTAGATGCAATATCTTTTTTAAAAATGTGAATATAAATAATATAAAATGTAATAAATATTTTTTAAGAAAAGTATTGTAGTGGAAAAAAAGCCTTAAAAAAATTTCATACAAATCAAACTTGTTTTTATAATCCAAAAATTATCTCACAAAAACGGTTCTAAACTAAAAAAAATATTCATGGCTGAGAAGTAAAGAATTTTGGTACTTAAGAATGGAAAAGATTAGTTAGGGCTACACTTTCAAAAATGAATTAAGGGGATAAAAATGACCTAAACATCATTTGTTGCATTTTATTTACTTATATTTTTTGCATTATTATCTTTCTATTGACTTTATCTCTTTATGTATTTTATATCACTTTAGTATGCCTGACAATTAAAAGTTGAAAAAAGATTCAATTAAAAAATGTAAAGAAACAAATTAGGGAATTCCACCAAGCCCCCTTTTTAGATAAAAAAAAAGCTAAAAAAAAGCTTTTGATAAGGAAAAGCTATTTTAAAAAGTAAATGATAACTAAATAAAAGAAAGCGTTACAAATAAAGTAGGACATTTTTGAAGTATTCATTAATGTAATTTTTTTTCCGTTTGAGATGTGCTCACGAAAAATTTTTTAATTAAGGCATTTTGTATTAAACATTTATAATTTCAGTTCATATTCTCACTTTTTTTTCATAAAAATACAATATTTAAGTATTATGTGAAGCAAAAAAGCTTTAAAATTTCTGTTTCGACAAAAAAAAATTTTTTTTAACATTGGTGAATAACGTTTATTCTTTGCAATTTTTTAAATTATTTGTATCATTTTAAAGTATAACAACAAATAATTTTATACAACTAATCGCTAATCGGTGCACAATATTTTTCGGTAACCCGTATTTTGCTAACTCAAATAGATTCAACGGTTTCCGCTCACGTGAGCGTGTAACATCTAGTTGCCATTCGAGAAACATGGATTTTATAAGTCCAAGTATCAAATGAATATTGTTCGGGTTTCAGATTCATTTATGGTCATCGCGAAAGCCAAACGCGAATCGGGAATTGAAGCCTTTTGGATGATATTAGAGATTCTGACGGTATCAGTGGAATACGTGGCAACAGATTCCGTAGTATCAGAACCGAATTTTCGTTTAAACTTTAAAGTCAAAATGTTTGCATTAAGAAGTTCCTGGTATAATTTTTTTGATGATCAAACGTGTACCGTTGCATTATGTAGGTGAATTTAAGTTACGCAGAAATTAACCAGGGAACCACCAACCGAAGATTATGTGGTGACATTCCTGTTACATCTAGAGAATTCAAAAACTTGGTTAGAAAATTTACGGTTTTGTTTTCATCAACTATAGTGTCGATTGGCTTAAAAGGCGTTGGATCATCTGGCAACAACCCTGTGTCTGGAAGTTTATTTCATCACACTATTAACATTATTTTTGATTAAGTAACAGGATTACAGAGACAATAATTATTTAGATAATTATACAGTATATCCGGAAAGACACTCTGAATCAGTTCCTTTTTGCCTAAAAAACATTACAGAAATCGTCTAGTTATTTCATGCATTATGTATTGGAATGAAGTTCTACTTCACCGTTTCCAATATTCAGTAGTTAGTTAGGAAATATTTGCTCAGATTGATCATTTTACAAATGTAGTCGCGTGTTTAGGATCAGTCGAAGTGTTTCCACGTTTCTCCATAAAAACGAATGTTTTAAACAGGCGTTAATCTCGTGAGCAAAAGTAGAGCGTGTAATGGCTATTAATGTCTGTCGAAAATCACCAGACAGTAATACAAAAGCAATACCGAATATTCTCTCGTTGTCATTTAAATCTTGCAAAGCTCTATGTAATGCTTTGAGTGAATGTTTATGGGTCATGGTACACTTATTCCTAATCGTGATTGAATTCATTTGCAATACTGTAGCCAATCCACTCTTTTTTTTCAATGGTACATATTGCATCTTGTATTTTATGAATGTCCAATGGCAGCTGATGCGGAATGTGCAGTTTTTCCAGCATCTAACAAAGTGACAACAATGCCCGAAGATGCAATTTCCTATTACAATCATATTTTCACACAACTGCACCTGAAAGTTTAGTTGCTATAGGGAATGAAAATCCGGTGGTGGGACTCGAACGCAAAGCCATTTGACCTCATTCCAACAATATCCAGAAAATTTATGGAAGCTTTTGAAATCCGTATCCAGATTCTCGTTCCCACCCAGAGAAGCACTCGGTGCCCAATTTCGACGCCCCTGCTCCTGTAAATTCAGTCTCTGAAGGGGGACATTACGGAAAGCCGGCATTATCCGACAAAGTTACGGGAGTTTCTAAAATCCGATTTCAGATTATTCTTGTTTCCCATCCAGAAAAACACCAGGAAAGCATTTCTCTCTTCTCAGGAATTTTAAAGCAAGCCCCTTCCACAGTTCGTGCAAAATATTTTCATCTGGAAATATTTGACGTAAATATGAGATTATCTTGAATTGGATTGAGAATATTCAGATCGGCAAGTTAGGCTGGTACTGCTGTCCGAGAATATTCCGATCCCTCGGCATTATCTGGCAAAAATACAGGAATTTCTATATTTCGATTTCAGACTCGCTTAAACCATCTCAAATTACACCAGGAATACACTATTCCCGCATCATGACTTTAAGGGGGAGCTCCTGCCCCGGTTTGCGTAAAAGGTGATCATCCTGAATTATCTGGCAAAGTTACTGTTATTTCTCAGATTGAATATCAGATTCGGATTATCCGTTTTCAAACACACCAGGGACCAAGTTTTCACGATCCAATGCTTTAAAGGCAAGCCCCTGCTACAGTGTGTCTAAAATACGGTCGACTGGCATTATCCGGCAAAGTTATCGAAACTCCTAAAATTCAATTTCAGATTCTCGTTTCACACTCCGAAATGCATACGAAGTTGACTTTTGATGCTCCAGTGCGAGCAAGTTTAGTCGCTAGAGGTAATGAAAATCCGGACGCTGGACTCGAATCATATGCCTTTTCTCCCAATTCAGACAATATCCGGCAAGTTTAGTAGAGTTTCTGAAATATGATTTCAAATTATCATTTCCCGCCCCTAGATGAAACTAGAGAATACTTTTGTACTCTCAGCCGGCAAGTTCAGTCCCTGGAAGGGGCATTAGGGTCATCCGGCATTATCTGGTAAAGTTACAGGAATTTCTAAAATTCGATTTCAAACTCTCGTTCGCCATCCCGAATTACAACAGAAATGCACTTTTCCCGCACCAAGACATTAAGGGTAAGCTCCTGCCACGGTTTGCGTAAAAAATGGTCGTCCTGAATTATCCGGAAAAGTTACAGTTATTTCTCAGATTGAATATCAGATTCGGATTATCCATTTTGAAGTACGCCAGGGTTCATGTTTTCACGATTTAAGGCCTTTAATGTAAGCCCCTGTTATGGTGTGTCTAAAATACGGTCGGCCGGTTTTATCCGGCAAAGTTACAGTTATTTTTGGAAACTGACTCTAAAATCGGATTCCACATCCCGAAATACGCCAGGCTCTTAGTTTTCGTGCATTTTGGTTTGCAATATCTGCATCCACAGACACATGAGCAATGCCACATTTTGTGATTATTCTCTTACGGGAATCTGGCAACGTTTTTTCCGGATTCTCCACATTTCCGGCAATAAAAAAAATATTGCATGATTGATTGGAATAAAAACCATTCTATCTTCTAAGTTGGACGAAATGACACACATTACGCAAAATTATATTATGATCGGTTGAGTAGTTTCGGTGTCCATCGCGGACATACACTGTGACACGTATATTTTATATATAAATATATGGATTGAAATCATATGAGAAAGCTTTTGTTTTTAAGAAAAATATGTAACTTATATTTTAAAATGATATTTTATCTTCATTTTTGCTTATAATAATTCTTTTCTTAGAATTATAAACTTTAAAATTGTTTTTCTGAGTTTGAGTTTTTTTCGAATTAAAAATGCTTCTCCTTCCACAATTATTTACCAAACACTTCCATTTTTTATTGTGTGGTATATATATAATACATGTAACAAAATTAGAAATTAATTTTGCTGTAAGCAATACTTTTTTCTAAAAAAAATTTTTAATGTAGAAGATTTTCGATTTTTGTTGTTGAATTTAGCATATATATCAACTTTTTTTTTTCTCCCACATATTAAGTTATTGTAAAATCGATCCGTAAAGTTTGAAACTTCCTTAAGAATATTACAAAAAATTCCTGGTCAAAAAAATAAGTAAATACAAACGGAGTACAATTTTAAAATTTTCCAAATTTTCTTTAAACAATTTATATTTTAAAAATGTGTGAATAATATTTCCAAAATTTCATCTCGTATCATTTTCTTGAAGACAAACATTATATGAAATGCTAAAGCATAATTTTTAAATACATAAATAAAAAAAATTATTCAAAAGTTGCCAAGTCCCCTTAAAAATAAGATTTTCACTTATGGTTTTTTACGTTCCATAAACAAAAGATTAAACATTCTGTTTAATGAAATACAAAGTAGATTGAGCAATATCCGAGTGTTTTGTAACATTCTTGTTTCAAAATAGCTTCACCACAAGAACAAATGCAAGTTATCTATGTATATAAAGGAGAAAAGCGACTCACTCACTGACTAATTACGATATCTCTGGAACTATTCAACCTACAGACTTGAAATTTGGTAGACATGTTCCTTTCATAGAGTAGACATCATCTAAGAACGAATTTTCTAAATTCGACACCCAAGGGGCGTTACGGGGGGTTAAGTGGCGTTAAAAATAATTGTTTCCATGTTTAAACTACTCAATGTACAATTTTGAAATTGGATAAGCAGATTCCTTTCCTACAGTAGAGATCCGCTACAAAATGAGTTTGGTGAAAATCGATCCCCAAGTGGCGTTGCAGGGGCTTAGGGGGCGTTATAGATAATTATTTCCATTTTTAAACTATTTGACGCACTGTCTTTAAATTTGATCAATAGATTCCTTTCAGAGAATAATGATCAGTTACAAAACGGGTTTTGTGAAAACAGACTTCTAAGTGGCTTTGCGGGGGATTAAGGGGCGTAATAGATAAATATATCCGTTTTTAAACTACTTCACCTACCTGCTTGAAAATTGCTAGGAATGTTTCTTTCATGGACTAAATATCCGCTACAAAATGGGTTTTGGGAAAATTGACCCCCAAGGGGTGTTGCGTGGGCGGGGGTTTAAGGGGCGTTAAAAATTCCGATTTTTAAATTATTAGACGTACAGTCTTGAAACTTAGTAAGCGGATTCCTCTCATAGGGTAGAGATACGCTGCAAAATGGGTTTCGTGAAAATTGCCCCCAAGTGGCGTTGCGAGACTTAAGGGGCGTTATAGATAATTATTTCCATTTTTAAACTATTAGACGCACAGTCCTTATATTTGATAAATAGATTTCTTTAATAGAGTAGAGATCAGCTATAAGAAGGTTTTGTGAAAACATACCTCTAAGTGGCGTTGGGGGGATTAAGGGGCGTAATAGATAAATATTTTCGTTTTTAAACTACTTGACCTACCTGCTTGAAAATTGGTAGGAATGTTTCTTTCATACAGTAAATATCCGCTACAAAACGGGTTTGGGGAAAATTGAGCCCCAAGGGGTGTTAAGGGCAGATATAAATAATTATTTCTATTTTTAAACTATTAGACGCACAGTCTTGAAATTCGGTAAGCAGATTCCTCTCATAGGATAGAGATACACTACAAAATGTGTTTTGAAAAAATTGACCCTAGGTGGCGTTGCGGGAGTTCAAGGGGCGTTATTGATAACTTTTTTTTTTTTTTTTTTTGCATTTTTAATTTATTGGACGCACAGTCTTCAAATTTTGCTAAGTAGATTCCTTTCCTAGAGCGCAATTCCCCTACAAAATGGGTTTTGTGAAAACAGACCCTTAAGTGGCGTTGCGTTGGCTCAAGTGGCGTTATAGATAATTATCCTTATTTTTGAACTATTAGACGTACAGTCTTGAAATTTGATAAGCAGATTCCTTTCGTAAAGTAGAGGACTGCTACAAAATGGGTTTCGCGAATATCAACTACCAAGTTTAATTTCGGGAGATTAAGAGGCGTAATCGATAAATATTTCCATTTTTAAACTATTTGATCATCCTGCTTGAAAATTGGTAGGCATGTCCCTTATATAAAATAGAGTTCCTCTAACAAAGAGTAAAACGAAAATGGATCCCCAAGGATGGTTGCGAGGGGTCAAGGGGAGTTACAGAAAAAAATTCCGGTTTTTAATTGTTAGACCCAAATACTTGAAATTTGTTAGGCATGTTTCTTTTGTTGAATAGGGATCCACTAAGAATGTATTTTAAGCAAATCAAGTTCTGGGGGCGTGCAGGGGGTTACTGTGACGTATTGACAAAAAAAAATTCTTTTTGTCGAGCTACATGGACTATAATAATGAAATTTGTTTTCCATTTTTCTTTTGTTGAATTGAAATCCGCTAAGAGCGGTTATTTTGGAAAACGGCTCTCAACGGGATTACGGGGATATTGATAGTAAAACTTTTGTTTTTTTCTGTTAGATTTAGACATGAAATTTGGCTTGCATGTTCAATTTACGGAGTAGAGATCCACCGAAATTTGGTTTTGCGGGAATCCACTTGGTTTTTGGGTTACGAAAGAGCAAACATCATTCTATACTTCAATTTTAGAGTTTTTTAGAAAATACAAATTAGATGAGTTCTGCCCTTTTTTTTTATCAACAGGTGACTTTTAAAGGTATAAGTATATTTTTCAATACAATCGAATTCTTAATGCTTGGTTAAGATATCAATAGATTGTACATATATATAAGCAGTAAAAATTTATAAAACATCATGAAATACCCAGCGAAGCGGGCGGGTAACGGCTAGTATATATATAAAAGGGTTGGTGAAATTTAAATCTGTAACACATCTACACCTTGAATAGAGGGATGACTGGAGTTTAGAATTGAGAAAAAGTTCCCCATGAAATTAATGAAAAGAGGATGTCTGATTCCTTGGCCATCTAGATCTCGAGCAAAATACCTTTGAACTTCCTCTTGAAAGGATACGTGTGAAAAAATTGCTTATAATCTCTAATTCGTAACATTGATGAACTAAAAAGACAAGTTACGACGCCCATTCAGTCTGTTGATTCTGCATTCATTCATAGAGTGTGGCCAGAAATCTCGAATAAACTTGATGTTTTGCTGTCAACTATTAGTCCGCTCATTGAAATCGTGCAATAAAACATTGTGAAGAACTTTGATATTTTCTTTATATAACATGAAAAACGATAAGTGAATATCTTTGCTCGTTTATTTGTAATTAGTATCTGAAAATGTTGTCGTATACTTTACGGATATCCGGTACTATTGTACTTCAGAATGCTAGTTGTATTGAATTTATTAAACAATTTATTTTCTAAATCTATATTATTTTTTTCAACTTTCGATTTCTACCATTAAACATACATAAATGCCTGTGTCGAGTTATTTACTATAGGCGACAAAAATTTTTAAGAGGGGAGGGAAAAATAGATAGAATAAATTGCGAGGTAAAAGTTCGAAACTAAGTATCTTATGGGGAAATCAATGAAAAAAATCATTTGGCATACTTATTTTATTCAACATTTTCAAAATTAATAATAACATGAAAACTACATCCTTTCAAATCCTCAAAATTATGTTATTTTTCTTTTTTATTTACATAGGTATATATTTAACTTATATATATATTGTTACGTAGATCGGGGTTCGAGGATTTTATGCAAAATCAGTCGTAAATAATAAGGCAATTCCTTAAGAGCGATGAGTATTTATTGGCGTAAATCAATCCTTGAAAATACAGGATTCAACAGCAAAATTCGCAGAATAAATAACAGAAGGATTTCACACCTTCAACAGCACTCAGACACAATAAGCAGTGTCTAAAATTCACGTATGTAAATTACTATTCACAAGCACAGCCGAGCTTATCAAATTCAAGGCAAGTCTTCTAATCGCTAATCAAAACAGTGCTCACTACTCGCTGGTTAAAATCAGACTCACTACTCGCTGGCTGAAACCAGACTGACCGTTGCGGCAAGTCTCTATTTATAGCAGAGGCCGAAAATTCTGGAAAGATGCTCTCGCGCCACAGATCGTGAAATTAGTGGATTTCTCTGCTAATTTCTAGAAGAATCCAGAAAGTCCCGAACTCGCCACCATGGTCGCCAAAGTCGCCAATTAGGTCACCAATTTGGTCGCCAAAAATGATGCCAACTTGGCTCTATCGCCAATATTTCGCCAAGTTCCCATTGAATCGCCATTATAACATAAGGGACGGCGTTGCCTGTGAATATTACAATTTTATCATGAAATAAATATAGCATGGAGTAATATAAAGGCATTGCACATCCAAATACAAATTATTTACATTATTTTATACAAAATTCGTAACAATATTCATAAACTATTATAAATTTACAACATTCTTGCTTCATTTATTATAACAGTAAGTAGAGTCTAACCATTTGTTGTTAAATTTAAAGGAATTTTAAGCAAACGATTACCTAGCATGTGTGTAACTAGACTCCAACACTTTACTGTGGAATGACATTCCAGCAACCATACCTTAGACCCCATATCATTAACACGTTTATATTCATAGTCATATTCTAGGCACCGAAATATTTATTAACTAACTAAACTTCACGCGAGCGAGTTAACCAGCTCCTGAGCCTCTCCATTTCGTCGAAGTCAGACGATTTCCCATCTCTCCCCGGCAGAGACGTCCACCCCATCACCCACCCTAAATGCTTGCGGCAGGGGCTCTAAGACACTATTTATTGTTAATGACTTCTCCCGACTCCCATTAAGTAACGCCCCAAACGCAAAGTAACTAATTCCCAGTTTAGGTGGATTTGCACCCGGGATTAAGGTCTCCCATTGGTTGACAGGCGCTCCGCGATTTACAGACAGCACATGGGCGGAAGTGCGTCACCGAGTATTAACATACATGGATGGGTCGATGCTTGGGATTTAATTGTTGTCTATTAGGCAATCCACGAGAGCAGTTCCGACGGTGCTTAGGCTTACGGTACGAGAGTGTTGTATAAATAGTTGCTTAATCTTGGTTGAAGCTAATGGGTTAAAATCCGTCAGCCGTTGACAGATGCACGTAGATCAATTTGTTCAATTTTAACTGATTTAATTCACTGTCGGCTTAGTCCCTGGTACGTCTTTAATTCATTGCAAGCATTGAATAAAAGTTAGACAATTATTATGGGACTAGGAAATACAACAGTACGTTAAATCTGTCTAGGTTCAATTTGATTTTATGTAATTTTTTATTCACGTCTAACATTAAAGGCTTTTGAAAACGGACCTCGTAATTTTGAAAATCAGTCAGTTAAGGAGATTGTCACCTCTGAATTGACATCCCACTCTCCCAACTTCCACACCACGCTAACGTGAGGACATTGTGCCTCGACAGATTTAACGTGCATCGGATCTTCTACACGGTTAGTCCCCAGTGTTGAGGCTCTAAATCAAGGGTCGGCAACCTTTTAGCTGTGGCGTGCCAAACCAATCTACAAATATGATACCCCACAAGAAATTTTTGAAAAATTCGATTGCCGTAGTAATGCAAGCAGAATTGGAGAATAGAGGTCACAATAATATGGATTTACAATTTTATTATATATATAAATTTTGTATCATTTAAAGATATTTCTTAACTTAAAAATAAACAGCATAAAATATAATTATTTCTTCAACAAAAATAAATAGTTAAAATTGAATACATATTATGTATATTTATGAATATTCGAAATAGAAATATAAAATATAAGCATTTCCCTCCATTTAAGTTAAATAAGATAAATTTTAATGCTAACCTGCTTGCACCGCTCTACTTTCATATCACAAAATCAAGGGTAAAATTAGTGACTTTCGATTTGACACGATTCTGAGCATTCGGTTGTTAAATAATTTCTTAACATATTCGAAATGTTTTTCATATGAGGAAAGATTTTTTTATTTAGATATGTAGAAGCAACGGATATGCAAAAGCGGAAAGCAGAGTACATGCACATATTTTTCTCTCTTCAAACATTAAATCTCTCCAGCAATGATATTTAATAATTTACCAAATAGCTAAATATTTATCTTTAGATATATTATTTCAGATTTTTTCGAAATTCCTTAAATTTCCATAATTCTGAAGATGTTTATCAAGCAAGATCAAATAAATTGTAGTTTGAAAAAAACTAAAAAACACGCTTTTATACTGAATCGAACTAAAAGGTAAAAAAAATAATTCTTAATGAATAATAAAATGATTAACGAGAAAATGAATGTCATTGGAGTTTAAATTCATAACACTCGCTGTAGGGTTACACATTATTCTTTTAATCACTAAATCTGAATTTAGTCGCCAAATCTGGAAATGATGTATGAATTTAGTCGCCATGTCTGAAAATGGTATATGGAATTAGTCGCCAAATTTAAAAATGATGTATACAATAAGTCGCCAAATCTGGAAGTGGTATATGGAACTGTCGTCAAATCAAATAATCCTTATTCCTGACGATCCTGAAAAGGACAATGGAACAAAATTATGAAATTATTGCATTGTCATCGGTCCTTGACAAGTGTGCGAAATTTCGAATGAATTCGATCTTTTTAAATGGGTAAAAATCGAGTTCTAAGATTCCGTTACATGCGAGTGAAACTTATGAAAGCGTGTTAAAAATGACAAATTTGTAGAGTAGTGCAGCGTGCCACTGAGAATTGCACCCCGTACCACATGTGACACGCAGTGGCGCATTAAGCGGGTGTCGGACCTGGCGGGCGCCAGGGGCCCCCCGCTGGTAAGGGGCCCACGCTTGATGAGTGCAGAAGGCCAGCGACAAACCAACCACGCCACCTTGGAGCAAGAAATGAAAAGAAAACAAATATACGATGAAACCCCCGCTAGAAATGTATCGAGATCCAAGAGAAATCCTAACGTAGAAAAACTGTTGAAAATATTTCAAACAATTCCGATATCGAATGCATCAGGTGAATGATTTTTTTTAGTTTTAAAACGTGATAAAAATAATTTAAGAAGTACTATGGGAGAAAAGACAAATTGAAACAACATGATCCTATTATATACAGAATAAAATGTTTTGGACAAAATAGATAGGGTAAAAATAATGGATGAATTTGCCAAAGAGAAATCAAACTGTATAGCAAAACTGTAAGCTCTTAAGTAAGTTTTTCTTATATACAGTTATGATTTTCTTTAGCCTATGAGTTTTATTATAGCAGTACATTTTATTTTGAGAATTTAAAGGAAGGGAGACTCTTTTTACTATTTTAGTTTTTCGACTCTTAAGCTCAGGGTCATCAAGCCTTTTACCGCCAAGGGCCTCCAACTACCTTAATCCGCCTGTGGTGGCACGCGCGCCATAGGTTGCCGACCCCTGCTCTAAATCCTGAATTCAATTGTTTTGATGTCGTTCTATAAAGAAACGAGAGTGTTATTGGTGACTCAATGTCCTAACGTTGGACTGAATGTAGAGAGGGGGATGCAGACTCGGGTCAGGTGTCGTACCCCCGTCATTTGACCATCATTCAAAATTATAAGTCATTGCTAACGGTTCCTTTATAATGGCAGAGATACGTGTTTGCAGCTAAAAACTTGCAATATAACAACTCTATATATATTCTAATAAGTAATTTTAGAAATAAATCCAATGAATGTTTCCCAGTAGATATTCGAGAGAAACTTTATTGTGTGCGACACTTGGGTATGATATTTTTATTTTGCAATGTTCTTTTTTTAAATGCTCCTGTTTTAAAAAAAAATCATTCTTTTTTAACTCAAGGGATATTCTATCATTTTTAATTTTCTCGCTTGCATGCTAGAATTCGAATTTCTTCTCGGAGCTATATAATACCCCTCAAGAGTCGTAAGAGATTAACATTTAAATTTTCGATCGACGCTACGTTCTTAAACACTCTTTAATTCTCGGATTTTCCAGAGCTTCCCCTTTGGTAACCTTATCCCTTTCCCAATTACCTCTATTTTTTTATTAGCATAGCTCTTTCAGCTTTCACGCGTTCCTGTTTCATTTCACGGAAGAGAAGGTTTTCCCAAAATATATTTCCCTTCCCCTCCACACACATAAGTTCTTTCAACAAGCGATGGCTGAATCCCTCCCCCTTTCCTCTCCCATTTCTTCATATAAGAATAGAAGATAGTTTTGAAATTTGAGAGACATCGCAGTTTCCTCCTTTGCCATTTCGTTTTCTCGACGGCTGAAGCGAAATTAAATTTCGCGCAAGGGTATGTTCCGACACTTTTTTAGAACATCTCTCTCTCCTTTAGACCCTTACCTCTCCTCGTTCGATTTCTGTAAGTAATTTCATTGGCTTCAAAACGAAAAAGAATACTCTGTGACTATATCCTTATGTTTCTTTCTGAAACGCGTCTTTAGCCCGGGGATGGCAGGAAGGGGCTGATGACAGACAGAATAAAAATTGCCGTTCTTTTAGGAAGTGGCAACATGAATAACAAGAAGAAATTTTTGAATATGTATTTTCCGCTCGAAGGCTCCTTTCGTAACAAATAAAGATACACGAACCCTCCGGTGTAAGTTTTGAAATTCAATATGCTCGTATTTTCTCTTTCGTCTACTCGCATGCGACAAACTTGAGCGAAGATAGTTTTGCGCAAAATACGTCTGATTGCCTGTCAGGGATTGATTTGCTTACGGGACGGTCCTTTACAAAATCAGTAGACCCTGCAGTTATGAAAAATGACAGACAAAAAAATGTGCAAGTTGGGTTATATTTTACAGAACATATTAATCTGGAGTCGTGAATACTTCTCGTAATTTTTTTTTATTAATTCAAGAATGCTAAATGTAAAAGTTAAAATTTTTTTCCATTGCAAATAAGATTTATCTGCCTGCAGTACAAGTAATTATTCAGTTTAAAGAATTGATGGAATTATATTTACAATTACAGTCGACTCTCGATAGTTCGAAGTTGGAGGGACCAATGAAAAACTTCGAACCATCAAGAGTCGAATTATCAAAAGGATAGAAAAAAATTCCTAAAATACACGAAGAGAAATTTTGTTCTAACACTTTTAAATTTGAAATTATGTAATAAAACAACAATTTTGCATGTGTATAAAATTATTTTAAAGTATAATAAAAAGTGCATATTATATACAGTATAAATATTTTACAGAAGTTAGGAGTCTTATGTTGAAAGAATACATTCAATACATTAATACACAATCCTAAGCATCCCTTCTTCACAATAGCGGACCATCCTTTCTGAACACATGTGTAGCAAGGCCACGTGTTAAACGAAAGATATGGAGGGCTGACAACAGGCACGGTTGGTCTATTGTCCACTTTAAAGGAATGAAAACAATAAAAATGCATTTTCCCCTGATGAACCGGAAAGCATTCAGAAGGGGTTGCAGACAGATGTTCATCAAAGGGGCTACGTTACAGGGAATACACTCAGACATAACACAACGCAAACTTGTAAGCTGCAACAAGTTTATTGCAGGACTCTACATGATAGTAAGTGTTCGAATTGTCGAGAATTATACAAGATAACTTCGAATTATAACGTGTTGTATTCTGGTCAGCCACAGATTTTACTTCAAAATATTGAGTGTACCCAAACATATTGTTTTAGTTCGAAATATCAAGAGTTTTTCTAGGGACTGAGCATATACTTTGAATTATCGAGAGGTTCGTATTATCGAAGGTTTGAATTATCTAGAGTCGACAGTATATATTAAACTAAACTAAACTCCGTAGCACAACAGCCCTGGAAGGACCAAGGCCTACTGTGCTTATCTCAGTTGTCATGATTTTAGGCGCTGAGGTGCATGAGCAGATGGTTTCGTCCAGATGGTAACTCTGACACGAAATCCCCATTGTATAGTTCCTAAAAAAGCTTGGTACTCATTTATCGACCTACTGAAGAGATTATATTTTTATACTGAATGTTAATTTCGAAATTAAATGGAAACATTAAAGGAGCGCAAGCGACTCTCTCTCAAACACGTGGTCTACGTTGTCGAGCAGCTGGTTCGAAACATAATGCTTCTGAAGACCCACCATACAGAGAAGCTGATGCACATTCAATCTGTCAAAGCTCAAAGTCCTCTCGTCGGTCTTCATTGGGCAAATAAAAAACAAAATTCCAGTTGGCGCTGTGTGGAAGATTTGGAGAGGAGCAGTGCCAGATCAGGTGACTACTTGACCGTGGTTCAATATCAAAAAATGATATCTCCAATAAAATTAAATAATTTATCTCCCCCCCCCTTCCTTTTTTCTCTCTCTATTTATTTATTTATTTTTCACTGCTGCTTTCTTCTTTTATGCTTCTTAAAAAAAATGGGGGAGGAGATCTCGAAAAAAGCAATCCTCCTTCCGATGAATCATTTCCTTTTCTTTAAACTGAAGGACCAAATGTAGGTGGGATATTAACAGGAAGTGGTGACATCAACTGAAAATTTGATTACAAAGAAACTTTTTTATTTAATTTTATAATTATTTATGCTTTCTGCCCCCTTTTTTTTTTTTTTTGTCTTTATGGTGCATTTGTTTTGTATAATTTTATTATTTCTTTTGTATTTGAAAAAAATTGGAATTGTTTAAAATGTAAACTTTGATTTTTTTTTTTTTTTTTTTTTTTTACAATAAAGACTGGACGTGAGGGTAGTTGTTTCCCGAGGGATCGGTTGTAACTTTTAACCCTCTTCGGGTGAGCTCGGTTCCTTTGAGCATTCATCATCATCATCACAATAGACCTCGTATTGCTTTACATGGCAACGTAAATTTAAAACATCTAATCAAATCTTCTCTCTTTCTCTACTTTCAATAATTGCATTACAACATCAAATTTCCAAAGTTTATTTTACTGGCTTTAATTTTTGTGTTCTTTAGTCAATGTAGTTCTATAGCTCTTTTGGCTTGTATACTCTATAATAAATATAAAAAGCAACGCAACAAGGAAGAAATATCCGATTTTCGGTGGAAGGGATGCAGGTTTATTGAAACGAGACACAAACAGTATTATAGGAATTTCATGTTTTATTCTATTGGTACATTTAAATGAGCAAAATAATAATAATAATAATACGTTGGCTCATCTCTGGCCTTGGTGTAAGCTGTTATCTAGCTGGGCATCAATTCATAGAATTTATAAATGTCCTCCAGTGGACTGCTTGCAGTACACGCTCCAGATGACGAGTTAGATCAGAATGATCCTGAATGAACTCTGAAAAGATATCTGGAGATCCCATTGGTCAGGCAAGTTTTGGACATGCAAGAAGACAAGCAGTAGAAAGTCGTATGTGAACAGGCGTTATTCTGTTGAGATAGAGCACCCAAGTGCTCATGAGTAAAGAAGGGTAACACTTCAGATTGCAGAATTTCGTCGACATATCGTGCTATAAGTGTATTACAAATGACAACCAAAGACGTCCATCTATCAAGTAAAATAACACCCCATACTAAATATTCTGGTTATTGGACTATGTGGGTGGCCGTGGTAGGCCAAGTGGTCAAGGTATCGGATCATGGCTAGCGTGTCATGAGTTAGCCCAGTACCACTGAAGACCCGCAGTGTAGGAGAGCGATGCACGTTAAATCTGTCGAGAGCTGAAACATCCTCCCGTTGGTGTGGTAATTAGGAGAGGGAAGGGGGGTGCCAGCTCAGGTGTCCTCGTCATTTGACCATGGTTCAAAACTACGCTGTCCGTCGCCAAAAGCCCTCGTGTATAGCTAAACAAAGCGACGTTAATATTCCCTCACTCATTGGACCATGTGGTGAATTATAGTCACGTGGATATTCAACCCGTATCCAGGACGTCTCTACATGCGTCTTTTTTGGTCATTGTCTTTTTAAGCGAAATTCTACTCTGAAAACGATTGTACTGCAGTCTGATAGATTCTTACTCAAATATTCCCAGCACCACTGTAAACTCACCTGATTGGATTGCGTGCAATAGAGAGAAGCAGTCAACGTTATGTCCTGCTTGACTTAAAATCTTATTTGTTGATTCCCTTATTGATGTCATTGCAGTCACTGGTGTTCCTGTTACACGTCGAGTGGTTGTTAAAGGCTAGTGACGCCCACAAGGGGTGTGTCCTAGGGGTCCGGACATCCCCCTTGTGGGCACCCCCCAAAGCCCTTGAGTTTTTTCGATTGATGATAATCCTAAAAATATATATAACGTAAAATTTAATTAAGTACTTGTAATTAACAATTTATTTTATTAATGAATGCTAATTATTAATTCAATAATTTATTTTTCACTGTTTTCTGTCGACAAAACCAGAAGAATCAATTGGTGCTGTCTTGGGGTATGATACGAGTTGGGAGACTTTCGACCATGGACCCCTCCCCCCGCCTTGAAATTTTTTTGTGTGCACTACTATTAAAGGCACATGAGGGGCTGTGACTGCTGACCAGACGATCACTCTGTCCTCGCTCTGAATCGACCATTACCTTTTAGACACTCTGTATGACCATGGTCCACCATACCTTTCAATGATTCCAGCCATGTAGTTCCGACACTAATATAAAGTGATCCTACGATTTGACCTCCCTGTTTCCTTTAGTGCAATTGCACATCCCCTCTCAAATGGTGACACTTGCTCATTTTTGCGAATCCGTCTGCGAGTAGCTGGTGTAGTTCCAAGTGAATGGACAGAATCACATTCACATAGATGTTATGTCAATGCTATATTGCACTTCTGTTTTATGCACTATCTCGATGCTCTGTTGCATTACTCTGGGGAGCTCCAGCTAATCAACCATTCTCCACCAAAGTTTATCATTTGCATATTCTATCGTAAAGTATATACGTAAGTAATCTAGTCCATTTTCCTTCTTGGTGCTTTGCTTTTTCAATTCCTACTATTAGCTCACTTTCTCCTTCTATTTATCTTGTTCAAATTTTGTATCATTAATAAAATGCATTTTAAAGCACTCAATTGAGCTGAAATTTTATATGCACGCTCATTTTGGATGACAATACAGTAATTTAATTGTAATTAATAAAAATTAATTGATTAAAACTTATTATTCAAAGAATTACGAATACAGCCTCGTTGGCATCATTTTTGGCGACTTAGCGACCATTGTGGCGTGTCAAAGCTTGAAAAGTTGTTTGTTTTTTTCAGATTTTAAAGCGCTCATTTGAGCTGAAATTTTCTATACACTATTGTTTTGGGTAACAATACGATAATTTAACTATAATTTATTAAAATTGACTGAAATTAATTAAAATAATATCTGTAATTCCTTCAGAAACAGCCACGTTGGCTTCATTTTTAGCCACTTGGGTCAAAACTTTAAAAGATTTTTTTTCCTCGTGTTTCAAAGCATTCAGTTGAACTGAAATTTTATAAACACGATTGTTTTGGATGACAATACGATATCTTTAATGATAATTAATAAGAATCAATTACCTCTTATAATTTGATTCTGTCATTGTATATACATATTTATATTATATAATTGTAACTATTTAAAAAAAAGTAACTAAAATAAATTTTTACTGTTGATCTAAGTAGGAATGGACTTAATTTTTTTATATTACTTGTTATGTTATAGATTTGTATTTGTACGTAAAACAGGTTTAAAAGTGTATTGCAATAAAATAGGAGTAGTTGTACAATAGCTGGTATTCGTATTATATATTGCCAAGTAATACAATTCAAGCAGGTTGGGTGACGTGGTTGGTTTATCGCTTGCCTTGTATGTCTAAGGTTGCGGGTTCGACCCCGGCCAAAGTCGGTGGATTTTCATGATGCAGAAAATCAACAACGGCCATATCGCGTGATTATGAGGCACGTTATCTTTAACGTTATCTTTATACGATATCTTTAATGATAATTAATAAGAATCAATTACCTCTTATAATTTGATTCTGTCATTGTATATACATATTTATATTATATATAATTGTAACTATTTAAAAAAAAGTAACTAAAATAAATTTGTGCTGTTGATCTAAGTAGGAATGGACTTAATTTTTTTATATTACTTGTTATGTTATAGATTTGTATTTGTACGTAAAACAGGTTTAAAAGTGTATTGCAATAAAATAGGAGTAGTTGTACAATAGCTGGTATTCGTATTATATATTGCCAAGTAATACAATTCAAGCAGGTTGGGTGACGTGGTTAGTTTATCGCTTGCCTTGTATGCCTAAGGTTGCGGGTTCGACCCCGGCCAAAGTCGGTGGAATTTCATGATGCAGAAAATCAACAACGGCCATATCGCATGATTATGAGGCACGTAAAAGACCTGGAGTCCCTGTTTTTCTTGTGACTTCTCGGTTAAATTAAAATCCCAAGAACGGTTTTGCATCGCCAGTGCTCAGATGCCTACCTCTGGAGAGAAAACTGGGTGTCGAAATTACCTGCAGCGTTTGATATCTGCTTATATGGTGCCGCACTAAGAATAAATTCCAGCTTTAAGGGAATGTACTAGGTCTTCAATGGTAAAACACCAAACCCACCCTATTAGAAATAAAAAAAAGTTATATACAACTCAAGTATTTGGGACAATGTAATATTCAATGTTTAAATTTTTTCGATCATGTATTATCATGCAAATCTAAAAAAATAGCAATTATTAAAATACAATAGAAAATACAGAATCATTGGCTCATGGCTGTTATAAATTATTAGCGAATTATTACGCAAGTAATGCAAAACTACTTATCAAGTCAAATTTTTTACTTACATGTTATATTTCTTCGTAAATCTATTGTGGCAGCAGTAGCGAAATGGTTCTGATCACAAATCGTGGACGGCATGTCGTGAGTTTGAATTCTTCTCTTTCCACTGAAGATTCGCCTTGTAGAGAAACTGGTGCACATTAAATCTATAGTGGTATCATCTGTTGGTGGAGTGAGGAAGTTTGGAGAATGGGATGAGATTAGATGTCATCAACATCACTTGTGACCGCGGTTCAAATTTATGAAATCCGTTGCCGATAGCCTAGCGTTGCTTTGGAGCGCTTCGTTTATAAACGATTAATCGATTAAAATCTCGAAAAACGAAAAGAAATCTCATAAACGATTAATCGAATAATGGATTTTACTGCCTTTGCGGAAACTCGTGTGAAGCGTCTCCGGAATGCTTTAGCGACCCTTCCCCTTTTCGATCAATATTTACTTTCTCCCCTCTCCCCTCACCTTCCCCTTTCTCCTTTTTTTTAGTTCATATAATTTACTTACACTAATAACATGAATTTTCTATAGTGGTTAGCGACGCTGACTGCTGTGCCGTAGTGCCTGGGTTCGAATCCCGTAGAAGACATCAATGTTTGTAAATGTATAGTACTTTAAATAGCCGTTGAGCCGCAAATTCTCTCGTGAGGTTGGTGGAAGGGGAAGAGAGGTGGGAGGCCCCTGACCCTCCCCCAGGGTGTTCTTTCCCAAAATTGGGGTGGAAACGAGCTAAATCGTACTGTCACCTGAATGGTGCTCAAGGCTACGGCAAACGACAGGCGTGCAATCTAGCCCGATGCTATGATGAATTTCGTGGGCCTGAAATCTAACACAGTCAAGATCAGGTAGCATAAGAAACAAATGAATTTACAAAACACTTAGTTATTAGTAAGTTATTGAGCATTTGAGTCAACTTGGATAAATATGATGCACATGCCAATCAAATCAAATAACAATCTTTTTTAAACCAGAACTTTTAATTATTTAACATTGAAATTCGGTAATCAATACCTCTTGGATGCAAAAAAACAGGCTTAAGAATGAAGAAAGAGAGAAGGAACCAATTATTAGCAATACTAATCTGTAAGAAGCACTAAATAATGGTTCTTCAGTGTCTAATTCGCCAAATATTTTTAAACAAAGTTTCTTACAATGAAGCATTACAAAGGAAAAACGTTTCTCTTTAAACAAAAAGCTCAACCAGAAATCCAATTATAAGATGTTACAATTCTATACAATCCGCTACTAACTAATTAGCTAAGCTTTAATTAATTACCCAAGCGATTTATTTGCGGCTGTAAAAAATAAAACTCTATCAGGGAAAAAACTAAATCCTTCACATTTTAATTAAGTGACAAGATTTCGGTTGGTAATTAATTTCTTTTTTACATCATTGCACTCTGGCTCGAGATTAAAAATTAACTAATTAAGCGCATGATTTGGATTTTTTTCACTGAGTGTCCTGTAAAGATAAACTTGTATTCGAAAAAAATATTTTAAATTAAAACCCCTGAATAAAAAAATTCTTTGCGATTAAATACATATAAATCCCATTCTGCTTCCCTTTTTATATTTTCTTTTATTTACAAAATATACAAATGTGATTAATTTAAAGTAATGTATTTATGTGTTTATTGTTATTTAGGTATAAGGTCTCTCTTGAAGCTTTCCTATCCGCATGCAGCTTATACAAATAGAGTGGACTATTATTGCATAAGAGAGTAACACAATCTCCTTTATATATAGCTCTTATATCCGCATACGAATAGGGTAGATTATTATTATTTAACAGTATTAGTAACAGTATTAGGCTGTGAAAAAAAGAAATCCACTATTTTTAGGGGAAATTCAAGACTTAATTTGACATGTTTCGGATTACCGATTTTGGTCAAGTATGCACCTTTTTATTCTACAATTTGTTGCTATTTTAAAAGTAGTTTCATCATGTCTATCTCATACAAGTCTTGATTCCTATTGGTGAAAAGCTCTAGTAATCTATTTTCTCTTGATGTTAATTTTTTATCGCAAAGCAAGTTTTTCATTGCAAGAAAAAGCGGTAATTGCTTGGTGTCAGGTCCGGACTATAGGGTGAATGCGTCAAAACTTCCCAACTAAGCTCCCAGAGTTTCTGGAGAGTCACTATAGACGTGTATGGCGTGAGGTTGTCCTGATAGAACACAACACATCTCCTGTGTTGGCCACTTCTGGCCATTTCTGGTCAAACTCTAGCTTCAATTGTTAACAGTAGATATCTTAATTTATTGTTTGGCCTTATAGAAGCAACTCATAATAAATCATTCCCTTCCAGTTCCATCAAATGCACAATGAAACCTTCCTGGTTTGGCCATCATTTGAGCTACTTCCCCGCGCTTTGACTGCGAAAACTTTTGCACAATATTGTCATATGTGATCCATTTTTCATCTCCAATCACCATGCGTTTAAAAATGTGTCGATTACATTCCGTTTGGCAAAGGCTTCACAGATGAAAACTCGATCCCTCGTGTTTTTTATTACTATGTTGACTTCCATTTTTAACATTCTGTAATTCACAACTGTATGTGTGAGTGGACCAAACAAAAAATAACAAAATAACGTTTTTAGTGCGAAATGTCACTTTTTCAACGAGCCTAAATTTGATATTGTTTGATCGATACTTTACGAGATATAGAACACTACAGCCATCTACCGAAGAAATAATAGATTTCTTTTTCCCCAACCTAATATAAATTATCTAATAGCTTCAATACATGAGAAGGATAGAACTACCACTACACTCTCTCCTACCAGTGAGTCGGTAGATAGACGAACGAACGATATAGTTGTTGTGGCATGCGTGTGAGTTGTCATTTGGGTCTGGCGGCTTTGGTTGCTCTTGTGGCGGGTAGATGGCGCCACGACAGCTGCGCGAAGGTTGCGTTTTTGTGAGGTGAGCGTCAAGGTCACCAACGACGGATAGAACTCGGTACTCTCTGATCCAAAAGCACGTACCATGCCACTGGTTCAAAATGATCCAGTACGGAGGCTGTTACTGGCTTATATAGGAACCACCACTATTTATGCATGTAGTTTATACAGACATAGCGAAATGATTTCTCTAATTGTGAGAAATGCACCAAAACCTCAAGTGAACCATCTCAATAAGATTATTCATTTTTCATTAAAAAAATGTCTTTTCTGCGGTGACCACTTGGGAAATACCGAGGCCGCGGTAGCATGGAGATTATGAGACATGTATGTGTCCATTTCCGAATAAAAAAAAGATAATTATAAGACCGCCTTTTAACGCCGTTGAATGTACGGTTATGCAGGGCTGTTGTTCCGCCTCCATCTATTATCTTGCTACTTGGTCGCGATAGCTGAGTGGTCATGTTGCCAATTCATAGCGGCCATTATTTTCGCCGAATTGAGAATTAATTTCCTGTTGCCGTAAAAGAGCCGTTGGATTGAAGCGTGTTCTCTTTGGCGGTATGAGGAAGAACGGGTCACTTGGCCGTGTTTCGAAAGGACGAGATCCGTTAGCTCTAATGATTACCAATTATGCCCTAAAGTTCAATTGGTCGGAATAGGGCACCCGTTTGGCTGGCGATCTTCAGTAGAACTTATTTTGGGAGCAAGACTTATTTTACGGAGTCCTGAAAAATCATGCAGGGTTTAGTTTTTGATTTGGTGTTGTTTTTCTGGAAACACTGTGAAAAAAGCAAAAATATTGCTATTGGTATATTTGAATTACGATCAAGTGACGAGAAAGACACCCCAGTTTGTACCTCACTCTCCAAACAAAAATAAAACTTTTACAAGAATATTAAGGTGGCAAAGGATAAAAAAAAGCCCTGGTACATTTTTTTAAAAAATTCCAATAGGCTGCATTTTAAGAACTTATCATTTGTACACATGGCAAGTCCCAAATTGTGAGAATCATTTCATGGTGGCACCATCTATAGAGGAGGCCGCACTACTAAATTTGGAAGCTTGAATTAATTTTTTTCTTTAATTTTAGCTCTCTTTGGATGCTAAATATTCCGTTATTTCATTTGCCGAGAATACCAGAGCCAAATTGGTACTAAAGGGATCTTTTGCATGCCACATAATCATGTGACATGAGAGCCTGTGATTTTCTCATCCAGAAATTCTATCGACTCAAGCCGGGGTCGAACCTGCAACCTTAGGCTTACAAAGCAGGCTCGCTACCTCTGAGCCACCGGAGCCAACAATTTTATATAAAAAAAATTGATAAATTGAATCATACTATACATTTTTATAGGTATCAATGTTTTTTCTATCAATTCGCATCGTTTCAGTTATTTTGTTTGTAAACATCTGCTGCGTATCAAATGCAATTTCGAATCCTATATTTTTGGGGTAAGAAAAACTGTGTGCTACTCGAAAATATGGCACAATACACAAAATATTTTTCCGAGGAAGTACGTGAGATGGAACATCAAAAGCGTGGCTGAGATCGCGCTGTCATGAATATTAAAAGGCGCACTGGATTGAAACGGGTAAAAATGCGGAAGCTATCTTATGAATAATGATGAAAGGACTGAAAAGATATTTCTCTGTTTGGGTATATACGAGGTGTGAAGGCAACACACACACACATTATGCTATTGCATTCTTTATTATTTTTTTTTAGTTGCTGAATGAATTTTTCAGCACCCGTATTAGGGTCAGCTGTTTTAAGATGTGTTAGATTAAAGAAATAAAAAAAAAAGTTTTCGGTGATGGATTTTTATGAGATTGTGTGATTGTTCGCTAACAGCAATGCGTACAGACAAATAAACGGATATAATAATTTGCGTCGTAGTTAAATGTAAGAGGATTATTTCAGTGCGTTGGTGTACAGCAGAGGTTCCCAAACTTTTTTGTCTCATGGATCCCTTGCCATGTTTTTCTGTTTGGGGTAGAACCCTGCTTACGTAATATTGAATTTTTGAAAATTTATTAACTTGTATGTGTTTTGACAGCTAGTACCCAGAGCTACTTAATTTAAAAGATTTAAATTTCAAACTGAAATGAAGTTGAGAAACAGTTAAACTTAAGAAACACATGTTAATTAATTTGAAATTCAAGTGATACATAAAATAACTGATTAAAAACAAATGTTTATAATGATAGCGATGAATCTAGTGCTTCAATAACAAATTTTCAACATTTGTCATCAATTTTGTCAGGTTTAACCCAGAATTTTCTCGGTTAGTAATGTCCAGCCGACAACCGCGCTGAAACTGTTCACTAGGAAAAGCAATTAAAAA
Organism: Trichonephila clavata; assembly: GCA_019973975.1. Lineage (NCBI taxonomy): Eukaryota > Metazoa > Arthropoda > Arachnida > Araneae > Nephilidae > Trichonephila > Trichonephila clavata. Next base: position 124,162 of record BMAO01021698.1, read on the forward strand.
CTTTCTCCGATACTCTATGATTTGAGATAAAAAAATGTTTGTCTCTTTAGAGCCAAAATTGCTGACATCTGTTTCTAAACTTTACTTCCATTACTTCCTATTTCAATCAGTTCCTCTTGTAATATGACGTGTGTTTTTTTTTCAATGTGGCCATAGGAATTCATTGCCTTTTGTGGTAATTACCAAGTAAATGCGTTCTCAAACACAGTTTCAAAATCTGAATCAAAGGAATTGAAATGTTGAAGGTAGGTTAAAACGTCATTTCCTGGCAGATTGTATGTGATCAATTGAGAAAGTAGGAAAATTCCCTACATCTAATATTACTCCTTTAGCTTAATACTGGCAAAAAAAAGCTGAAATGATGGTCCTTGTTTTAATAAAATCTATGCTGTTGCCTAGGAACTGCAAATTAACCTCATTAAATTTAGGGATTAAATGTGTTAAATAGGTATAATCTGGTTTCAATTTGGTTAAATTTTCCTTTACATTTTTTATCACAATCTGGTTTAATGAGAACTGTCGTAGACCCCCATTTACACCTCATGGACCCCCAAATTATTTTCTTGCTTTCGTGGACCCCTTTCAAGTCGTCATAGACCCCCTAGGAGTCTCTATAGACCACTTTGGGAATCACTGGTGTAGAGCAAACGAAAGACACACTTTAACGAGTTGAGATTGTAGTGCTGAAAAACAACGATTCCTTATACCTTTTAAAATCAAATATTCCATTAATTTCTGACACAGAATTTTTTTTATATATACTACAGTACAATATGTAAAAGATAGTGCCTAATTAACAGTTTTACTTTCATTAACGGATCAATAAATTGTCTCATTTCATTCACTTATATCTAAAATATAATTTCCGATCGTGTTGAGTTCTCGGTGACCAAGTGTTCATGGCCAGGAATTCTTGGTCAACGTTATTTCTGTTAAGTCGTGGGTTCCAGTTGTGACGGATCTATACGCGTCTACAACTAACCCTTTGGGGACTTTTCTGGGGCAATAATATTACCAACCAACTGTCACCGAAGCAAGGAAACTTGATTATGTAAATTAAGTATATTATATAAATTCTGTGTTCTTGAGTTTTGAGAGTTAGTTGGTGAGTGGAGGATCGTGAAATTATTAAGTGCAAATCGGAGTTTAATCAATTGAAGAAGTCTAACAGAATATCACTCGACGGTGATTAAATCCGCATAAGGATCGCATTCGAGGCTTCAACTGGAAGACTGAATTTCATAAAAGTACAGGTATCGTGATCCTTGTTTAAATAGAAGTTTAGCTTATTAGTGCGTGACGTAGTTTATATTGAGCTTGTGTAGGTTATCGTGGAATCAGTTATGGGTCCGTATTATTATCCCCAGGCTAACGAGTCTCACCTTCGTGCTCTGCTATCTGATACTTTATCTTTGTTAGATTATTATTGTGCTTGCTTGATGTTTTGGTGACAATAAAATAATTAGAGTGAATCATATCTACTGATTATTCAGTTCCTCCCACGGATCTAGCCTGGTCTAAGAGTAGACAAGGGGGATTAGAGGGAAGCAAGAACCGACAAGCATTACACAGTCCTGATTTTTGTTGATAGAGAGGTTGATACACATTAAACTTGAATAGACTCAAATCACTCTCGATAGTATGGTGTGAGCGCTTGTAGAGTAGGGGTCTAGCTCAATAACCACATCACTTGACCGAAGTTAAAAATTACGAAGTCCATTGCCAATAACCATTTTATCGTTTTGTTGCGAGACGTTAATAAAATAATCAATCAACTAGACTTAATGTGAAAGCGGACCATTTAACATCTGAAAGTGGTTGTATGGGTGGCCAAGGTTCGAGTTCCACTAAAAAACCCATTGTGCTGACTAAAAGTGCTGTCCATGTTAATTAGCACTGAACTTCAAAATTCTTACATGGTGCAGTGTGGAAATTAGGAAACTATGATATACAGTCAAACCTCGGTTTTTCCCGTACCCTTATTCAACAAATATTTCATTTTCCCCCGATTCAAGTTAAGGCAAAAAAAAGTCTGATTTAACGAACAATAATTTAACCCTATGTAACGAGTTATTCCAACAGTCGTTAAAAAATTATTTGTATAGATTAGAAGAAAAAAATTTAAAAAGGATATCCTTTTTAAAGAAAAAAATGTATTTATTTATTTTAAATTTTTTAAGCTGAGGAAATTGCTGATTTGTTGGAGCCAATAAATAGCGATTCTGATGCAGAAATTGGTAATGAAACGCTTTAAACATTGTTTAAAAACTGTGAAAACATACCTCATGCAGCAGAATGTAAATCAAGCACAATATTTTCTTCAATACATTAAGTCGAAAAAGAACTTTTTCGAGTCTGGAATCAAAAAGTTTATCAAACATCCAATAGTTGGTATTTTATAATGTCCATTAACTGAGGCGTAATAATTCACTGACAGTACTTTTAAGTTGCTGAATAAAAAGTGTTATTTCTAACTACGGATATTTTTTGTGTAGTTACTTACTATAGAATTTTCAAAGGGTATAAGTGCCAAAAATTTCTTTTTTTTTTACCCCGATATTACAAATAACTACGAAAAAAACGAATAAAAAGTTCGGTTTCAATGAATTCATTAGATCGAGATCCGACTGAATACCAAATCAAGCACTTCTTGCAAACTTTGTCACTTTTTATTGAGGTTCCATCACCATCGCGGACAACCCAACAAATCTCATGTTAATGTGATAAAATTAATTCAAAATTTATAGCTACTCTTCTAGCTATCCTAAAAAACCGTAGTAGCCCAGTGGTCAAGATATCGGATCGTGGTTGGCATGTCATGAGTTCGAGCCCAGTACCACTAAAGACCCACCATGTAGGGAAGCGATGCACGTTAAATCTGACAAGAGCTCAAATGTCCTCCCTTTGGTGTGGTGTGGTAGTTAGGATAGGGGGAACCAGCTCAGGTGTCGTCCTCGTTTCTTGACCATGGTTCAACATAACGAGATCCGTCGCCAAAAACCCCTCGTGTAACTGAAACAGTGCGACGTTTTATTCACTCACTCACTCTAGCTATCCTAAATGCAATTCTTTGATAGATCAATGTGTGGTGCTCCAGTCCTATCTTGGACTGGGTTCACATTGCCCGACGCGCCTGGTGTAGAAGGAAACATATCATCACCAACAAAAGCCATAACAATAATTATTTATTGAAGACAGACAAACACAATTAACAAGCACAAGTTCAATCTATAAGTGGAAACCTTGGAGTGATTCTCTAATATCTAGATTAATACTGATACTCAACCCTAATACTCAAATCTAATATTCCCGTCTAAGTAATCTCAGCTATCAGAATTGACAAGGAGACGAACTCTTGCTAACCTCAGGTTGGTACTTAATTTGATTCCTTTAATGATTAATCTAATTCTTTACTATAATACTTTCAAATACGCGCAAAGCTCGTTGAAGTGATCCGTAGACGATACTTACATTTAGTTTGGCAATTCCTTCTCTCTCTCACCCTAACATTTACGAAATCTAGACTTTATATAGTCGAATTAATTAGCATATAACTATCTCGTGTTTTTCCCGAAGAGGCTGTGAAATAGAATAAATGCTGGCCCTAAAGTTACCCAAGAGGATTAGTTTGGAAATTCACGCGGATAGGCCCGTCACAAATGACATCAAAACCGAATTCATTAGGCAAGTAACATAAAATATAAGGGTTAAATGATGAAAAAAACAACCTCGTTTGACTTACAGAATACAAAAAAAAATCATTCTGGTTGACAATAATTCTGAGATACTCCCCTGCACCCATGGGTTCTATATTATCATAAATGGGGCAGCAGGAATACTAATTTCTTGGAAATGTGATTTCTAAAACTTCTTTTTTTTGTGAAGCTGAGAAACGCGACTTCTGTAATTTTCCACCAAACATATAGAATGATTTTCAAGAAGAAAAAAACCTTTCCTCTAATGAAAAATATTTTTATAGAAAATTCTTTAACTGAACTATTGAAAGTCCCAAATTATACCCCTGATTTTGCGACATGGAAGTAGAACTTGTGCAAGCACTAGGCATGCACTTGTATTTATTTTTAACTATAACAAAGGGAAGTACTTAAACTTTGTTATCCTCCTATGTCTTATTTTAATCAATATATTTAAAAATACATAATGCATGTGCTATTTTAATTTTTTATATTTTCGTTGACGAAATAATAGTTATATTTTATGCTGTTTATTTTTATGTTAAGAAATACCTTTAAATGATACAAAATAAATATATAATGAAACTGTAAATATATCTTTATTATTGACCGATATTCTCTAACTCTACATGCATAATCGCGGGAATTGCTTAAGAAATGTCCGACTGTGTGGCACGCTGAATCATGTTGATACATTGGTTTGGCACGCCACAGTAAAAGATTGCCGACCCCTGTGCTAGAGCACATAAAACACACATATTTCTTCTTTAAAGAAAAAAAATAGAATCAAAATGAAATATATGTCTTCTAGCTTGATTGTACTAATTATTAGTTTTACTGAAAATAGCTAAAGACCGTTATTTCAAACAAAATAACCACCAGAACAAAATAACTTACTAGAAATAAAAGATGCCGTAAGAAACATTTTTCTAAATACCCTTTAAATGCGACACAAATTTCAAAACGAAAATAACGGGAAGAAATCTTTTAGTAATAATAAATCTAATGTAGAAAGAATGCCAAATCTTTTGCTGGTTGAATATGATCCTATTTACAAATCCCAGTTCAATTAAAAATTCAACCTGAGTCGGATCGTTGAGTCTTTTTCATGCCCAGTAGTATGCAAGTCAACTAGACTACGAAAACTGCACAGTTGCTGATTCAACCGAATTACTTGACTTTTGTTTACTTCGATATTCTCGGGGAAATTCGCTGAATTTTTTTCCTTCCATTCTCTTCAAATGTCTCCATTTCCATTCTCCACCCTTCATCCCGTCTTGTTGGCCACCCCCTTCGTCTTGTTTGAAAAAATATTTTTGCAGAATACACAAAAAAATCTCATTAAATTCAGAAAAATTGTTGAAAAATCTCATTGTTTAAAATTTTAACTGTCACAATTATATTCCTGACTACTGAATGATCACAAAACGAAAAGGCGAGATTTACACAATTAAAATCCACATATTTCACCTCGTACAGTCTAATTCTGATTCGAAATGGTATCGTTGTACTCCGATTTTCTTGCCTCTACTCTCTAATCCGACTAGAAATTTTTTCCTCGTCTTCTCTAGAGCTCTTGAGAATGCATTTGAACCTTTCAAATACGTAGTAGGATTCATAAGTTCCCGAACTGAGTCTGTAACTTAAAAAATATTACCAATTAAACTGTTGAAACACATACTTCTACGAAGTAAGACCCTTGAATAACACACTTTTGCCATGACTTGTAAAAGTCATCGAAACATTTCTGGGATCTATTTTTAGCCGCCATGTCTTTTAATTAAGCCTCTGATGCACTTTTAACTTCCTCTTCAGTTTAGTCTTTGTTTAACATGAAGGAAACGATATGCTGACATGCCCTATGCATGTTCAGATCCATAGTCATAATCCATTGACATGTGGCCGAGGATATTCCAACTGATTCTGCTATTGTTTGAAGCCTGTTCTTACGTACCGTCGCAGAAACTTTTTCGATGTTTTCAGCCGTGCACAAAGTCTGCGAACGTGCAGAGCATTTGTTGTCTTCGTCATTTTCCCTGCCTTCTCTGAAACGTCGATGTCATTCAAAAACTTCCGTTCGCGATAATGTATCACAGCCTTGCACATGCTTAAAAATTTCGAAGTCTCCGTAGCACTTTTCCCCAAGGGAACACAAAATTTAGTATTCATTATCTGCTCAACAAACGCAACTTCTTTCAACCGCCGACGACTAAATGCATCCGCCTAGAAAATATGGCGCCGTGGCGAGTTGTACTGACCACGTAAGTCGGGGGGGGGGATTTTTAGAAAAGGGGAAAAATGCAATAACACAAAAATGTTATCGGAGTCGCTCTACTGCCGGGGTGGGGATTACGTTGATCGCGATCGACCAGTGGAGGGCTAAGACATTTTGGGGTGACCGCCTAAAAATTTTATCAGTTAGTAATTATATACGGAAAATTCAAGATTGGTTAACAGTACGCAGACTAAGCCTTCTACTGACTATAACAACAAAAATTAAAGAATTAATTTAAGAATTTTAAAGAATTTTGAATTGTTTCATAACAAATGTATCATTTGATATAATTATAATTCGGGCAATTATTATTAAGTTTGTATCTCGCGTTTTGTTTTAAACGTGATTTTAAAACTCTTTTTTTTTATATTTTAGTTCTGTTAATCTCTCTCACACAGTACATATTCCGTACTTATTAAGTTATAATAATAACCTTTTTCTCACCTCACCACACGCTACGACATTGGGCAGCAGAGTACACAAGAATTTTTAAAGGGAAGGGGGTCAAGGGTTGAGGGTCTACCATTCTCGTATCATTCCCCAATATGCAGCCAAACATATTTTTCTGATTTTGTCGATTATCGGGAACAAAAAGCAGCAAAAAATAAATCACTGAATAAATAATTAACAATGATAAATAAAAAATGACTAATATCAAATCCTTCATTACATTTTACATACTATATACATAGGACTATAAAGAATCGGAAAAAAATGATGGGTTATGGGGGAGGGTCCAGACCGGTGGGCCCCTTCCCCACCCTTGTGTGCGCTACTAACACCGGGTGGACCGTAACACCTTGAAAAAATTAGAAGTAGCGTGCACCGTGGAAAAGTCTGCCCACACCTTCTCTACTGCAAAAATTTTCCACGTTATAGGCTCAATCCGGGAACTTTCGAATCCTACCTCGTCTATGCTGTGCCATCCGCCTCAATAAGCGTTTCTCAATAACCCATCGGAATTCGCTGATTCGTAACCATTTCAGTCTTTTTCTTGTGTTTCAGGCGTGGGCTTCTGCGCCGTCCTGATCTCGTGGTACGTGTCGTTCTACTACAACGTGATCATTGGCTGGACCATATACTTCATGGTGTCCTCCATGACTTCGGAACTGCCGTGGGTGCGCTGCGGCAACGAATGGAACACCGAACACTGCTGGGGAGGACAAAACGATTCCTCCTTCAACGCCACGCACTTGCCCAACAACAGGACCAGTCCAGCCCTTGAGTTCTTCGAGTAAGTACAACTTCTTCCCTTTTTTTGCCTTACTAAATGAATAGAAGTTTCAAATAATAAACAGCCTTATATCAAAAATGTGTAAGGAATTTATCTTCCCTCAAACCCGGCTAGATGTGTGGGAGGAATTAAATGATCAGACGGCATGATGAACTTTAATTGTTTATTTGTCACAATATTCAACACAGACACAATAATACTCCAAGTAAGAAAAATTTGATCAACTAGTGGACTAAGGTGAAACAAGATAGCGTGGGGATAATATATACGCTCATTCAAATATATTCCTACGATAATTTATGCAAGCTCATTTTACCTCGGACGTGCGCTAACAATTGAACTCTCTAACTTCAACTTAAAATATGAGCACAGTACCTGAACTCTTGCAATCCTTGAAACTTTTAGATGTGGCCTTAAACACTTCTCCAATAGTTGACTTAAGCACTTCTTCGAGATTCCAACTTCATACGTCGTACACTGTTTACGTATACGTATTACCGTCGATTTTGCTTGCTTCTCATCTATTCACTTCACATGCAAGCTATCCTCACTTCACTTCCAATGTATCCTCACTTCACTAACTCTCAAAACTCGCGAATCCAGAATATATATATTAAACTTAATTTGCATTATCACGTTTTCCTGTTCTCGGAGAAAGTTGGTTGAAAGAATGCTGGCCCTAAAGGAATCCCCAAAGAGTTAGGGAAAGGACGCGTATAGATCCCTCACAAATGTACAAATAAATGAACTAAAGTCAATTTCTCGACATGTTTCGGTAAGCTCTCCAGGCAAGAATAAGGTAGCCCTTTTTGTAAGGGTGGGAACCCAGTAATTACCCCGGTTGTATTAATTAAAATGGGGAATGCCAAACACTAATTTATCTGTTATGCTATGAGAGCCACATTCTGAAAACTTGAATTAGATATAAAGTAAAACCTGTTTTTGTGCGGTTGATAGGGACCGCGTAAAAAAATGTGCAAAAATTTCATAAATACTTGCATACGAGTATAACTAACAACTTTGTCGACATAATACAGGAAAAAATTTTATGGGGTGGAGATGAACCGCATAAAAAAGTAGCACTTAAAAAATATGTCAATTATTTACGAAATTTACGAGAAAGTACAAACAAAATAAATAATTAAATTCCATGAAAGATGGAGAAATTTACAAAATGATCATACATAATTCACTGCTATTAATCATAATCCAAGGCGTGCATCTTTATGTGATGAATTAGTTTAGTGATGATTGCTCAAACCAAAATCCAATTTAAAAAATAATTATGATGACAAGGTGTGTGTAATAGAAACTTGGATTTCAAAAACTGTACTGGCGAAGATTGGTTCCAAAAAAATGCTGGGAGGAAAAAATTGGAACTGATCCTAGTTTAATATTACTCAAAGACTTGAAACGAATCTATATGAAAAATAGAATACTAGTTTAACTATCCTTCTTCTTGAACAATATTATAATATGAGTCCTTAAGATTCCACTGTACATATAATATACGGATAAGCAAACTGTGTTTTCTATGCCTTGTGCAGTTTTTTTGTTGGGTCCTTAAATTACCCACGTCATCGTGCACTACTTTACTTCAGCTCCATTTTTTAATGTAATTAATTTTATAAAATCACTAACCATAGTCCTTCGAAAAATCCCTGCAATAATGGGGTGAATTCTGTAGAGGCTGTAAATATTTGAGTGCATGTAGCAATAATGCAAAGAGTTCAAGTACCAAAGGGTTCAAAATGTACATCACCGATATCCATGGTCGTGAGTGAGTGAGCAAGTGAATACTAACGTCGCACTGTTCAGCTACAAGAGGGCTTTTGGCGAAGAACCTCGTAATTTTAAACCATGGTCAAGAGACGAGGATGACACCTGAGCTGGCACCCACCTCTCCTAACTAACACACCAACGGGAGGACGCTTGAGCTCTAAACACCACAGCCGGGAACCTGGGTCCTTCGTAGTCGAGAGGTGAATGTGAGTCCTGGGACTAAAGAAGATGCGCCGTGTCGAGGCTTGAAAGTTCTTATGTAGGTCTGGTGTGGAAGTTAGGTGAAGAGGGGGGCAAGCTCAGATGTTGTTCTTATCTGAAAAAATAGTATCTGTGTTTGAATAGAATGAAAATTCAGAGTTTTTGAGTACGGCTGTTAACAAATTAAATCAATACTTTTAAATCAATCCAATTTTTAAATCAAAATAATTTTCTTGTTTTTTTTTCTAACAATCTTCACTTTTATTAACATGTGATAAATATAAGAATAATAATATCTGGAATAAAAAATTCCAGTTGTGTTGGCTTGCATTCGAGGACGGTCGCTAATAATTTTCGAGTAGCTTCAGGTGAGTGAATGAATATTAACTTGAGCTACTCGAGGGCATTTGGTGATGGACCGTAATTTTAAAACCTGACGAAGTAACGAAGAAGACACCTGAGCTGGTATCCCCTCTAATAACTTCCATACCACACCAACGGAAGGAACGAGTCGCTCCCAAATCTAATGTAAAAAGCGCAATCAAATATTTCTTCACTCTCAAAAGTAGAGAAAATCATTACGATCTTTGTTCCTGATATATCTATCTGTAGACCTCTACGTTTTTCTAATTATAATTATAATATTTCATTATTTTGCACGAATCAGAAGCGAATTTGTTTTATAGTTGGCATAGTGCTTTTTATAACAAACAAATCTTTGTACTATACAGAGGGATTCCAAGCCAAATAATTTTCAATATCATACTTCCAACAAAAAGGCATCTCTTTGATAGTTAAACCGAAAGTATGTATGTATTGTTCTCTAAATAAAAAGCTTTTTGTTAAAAGTATCTGCATTGCGTAATATTTAAAGAAAGATGTTTTGTGATTTAAAAATCCATACCGCATTCATTCCCCTGTCTGACGGTTTTCCTTTTGCATCCTATCTCTATTTAAAAAAAGAGGGAAAAAACTGTTCAATCAACTCCAGAACTTGATGAATGACAGCTGATCTGCAATGAGTTGAGCAGATTTCTTCTGCCCTTGACTCAAGAGTATGTGTTACTTCTGTTAATAAATGATGGTACCAATTGATTCACAGAGTCTCTCACTCCCCCTATGATTATTAACTCCCCTTTGCGTATTATCTAAATCTGGGTATGTTGGATTCATGATGAATGACTACTTGTTAAATAAATAAATCTTATTTATTGACCTTTCTTAATACAGAAATACACAAATATTATTCAAACTTTAAGATCAACAAATTACAGTGGAGTGCGAGAAGAATCTGATTATGGACGACGGAATACTAACTGAAACCACGGAGAATAACGCATACAATCAAACTACGCATTTATATCTAATTTATGAAAATAACTGACCTGATACCCTTTTCTTAAGGTAGGTTTCTCTAATTCTGGATTGCTTTAAGGAGCGGCTTCAATCTTAGCTATTTTTCAGTTCCGTCCCGAACCGAATGAATGAAAACTTTTCAATAGTCTTCTCCCGACGAATATATTTCCACTAGATAAACTACTCTCTCAAAATCACCCTCTTAATCAACTTCTCTCTTCATTTCATTTCTCCCTTTTATATCTTTTTCGAACTCGCTAAACCCGAAATTATCTCGTTTGCATAAGTCACATTTTTGGCTCTCGGCGGAGATTGGTTGAAATAAATAAAATATTTAAAGATTCGAGAGAAGGTTAGTGAAACGCGTAAGCACCCGTCACAACAGTTGTATTAAAATTTTATGCTGCATGAATTTTCCTTGCTATGTAAATTAATGAGTGAGATAAAAGAAATTTAAAGTAATTAATTTCAAATTATCAATTTTTATTTTGGAACAATAAAATTACTCTGAGATTGTATTCGTATTTTTCATGATCTTCTTAACAAGTTTAATAGTTAACTTACCTCGAAAAATGGTCTTCGTCAATTGCACTGTAAAATGCAAACATTGTTCGTACCGGTAACGGTTATACATTTACGTGGATCTTTAGAGAAATCTCTATTATTCACTCATCATAATAAGTTGAAAAACAGAATAATTTGTTGAAATTACATAAAAATAGAAAGCAGTTCACAATGAGTGCAGTGCAACAATGCTGGTGGAGGGGTGAGTGGGAAACCACTCATCCAGTTGATTTAGTTTCTGTTTCACTTTAGGAGAGCGAAGAGAAAATGACTTCACATCTCTGACAACCAAGCCCATCTTTCGACCGGCTGCCGCATCTCGATGGAACGAGGGGAGAAAAGGAAGAATTTCTTTAACGTCAAAAGTTAAAGAGAATATTATTTTTAAGTTCGTTACTCGTTACCTCTTGAATAACTGCTTCCGGTTATTGAAAGGAGATTTTAAATAACCACTTGGAAGAAAGTAAGAAAAGGTGGAGAAATTTTAAATAGGATTAATAGGATCAAGTTGCCACACTAAACGCGTACAAAAGCTTGCATGGAGGGGGGGGGGTAATAATTAAAGTGAATGAAGTTTTGCAAAAGAAAACAACAAGGGATAAATAACCATAAAGCATTTTAAAAAACACAGGATTGAAGTAAGAATTTCCTAATTTGTATCAAGATCTTCTCATCCTTTTCAGAGCTGGGAAGTGTTGATATGAGTGGTTAAAGACTGCTATAGGTCTCTTAGAAGAGATGGGGATAGAATTATCATAAGCTGGGATTGCTCTGATGGATTCATTTGGAATCTGTGGTAACCGGTTGTAAAGATCTTCTGGTTGTTTTTTAAGGAAATCAAGAAGCGGCGGAACGTTAAGATCTTTATAACGTTGTTCGTGTTAAAATCATTTGTTCCAAAATTAAGCAAATTAGAAAGCTAAATGACGCAGAAACAGTTCTCGGGATAAACATAGAGGCTTCAAAACTGTCGCAAAATTTATAACTTGGTATTCTATTTTATTTTTTTCTTCAATTCTTGATTATATGTGATTTATTATGATGAATCTATGGATTAATTTTAAAATTATTTAATTTTTCCGTGATTTTTACTTTAAGGCAGTATGAATTATAAGAGAAATGTATTGCTTTTACATCATATATTTGAAAATTAAATTCATTGCTGGAGAAATGTTTCATTTTTTTATTAACGTCGCTCTCTAAAGCAATTATCTCCAACGGTCCTCGTAATTTCGAACTTCGGTCAAATGGTTAGGACAACACCTGAGCTGCTACCACTCTCTCCAAACTTCAGTATCCCACCAACGTGAGGATTTTGAACTTCGATAGATTTAACGTGTATCGTCGACGATATGATAGCCTTCTGTGAAAAAATGTGGCAATAAATATAAATGAGATCATTTAACAAATTAAGTAAATCATTCTTAAATAAAATTTTGATTTTTCTGATTGGTTAAAAGATAAAGATTATTACGTTCTAATGCATTTTTCAAACATTCTATGTGTCCACGGTAGCCTAGTGGTCAAGGTAACGGACTCGTGGCCGACGAGTCATGAGTTCGAATCTAGTACCTCTGAAGTCCCGCCGTGTAGGGATGCGATGCACATTCAATCTGTCGAGAGCTCAAACGTCCTCCTGTTGATGTGGGGTGGTAGTTAGGAGGGGAGTTACGAGAAAATCACGAGATCGGTCACCAAAAGCCCTCTAGTAGCTGAACAGTGCGATGTTAATATTCCATCTCTCAAATATTTTACTTTGTTTTATTTGCATTCTTTTTGTCGTATTAGTAAGTTGATATCTTTTTCCCTAAGCTTTTGGAATTTCATTAGTAATAAATTTAGGACTCTTTCCTGTTATTTCAATAAAATATCCTGGTTGTTCTAATAATATTGCTAGTTCTAAATAATATTCTGTAAATAAAAGGTCATCTTACTGTTCGACAATAGAGTTTTGCTATAAATATCAAAATACACGTTTCTATTGAACGTGATTTCTGGCAATGTATCTGAATTTTGTTTATTTTAAATTATCTGAGTTTTATATTGACCGTTTGGAATGCATAAATCTGTTCTGTCTTTATTTCATACTCTTTTATACGAATTATCTTTTTGGGAATATTAATATGAATTTACTCTTTTATAAGAATTATAGCGTATTTATTTTTTTATTCTTATCCCCCCCCCCTCCTAATTATGTGCGAACAAACCATTTACGAGCATTCAGTATTTCTGTTTAAATATTTCAATACCAAATCGAAACTCCTTTTCAAAATAAGAATCAAATTAAATATTTTCATAGCATTCAAATAACAAAATTCAATTTTCATGCTCACATTTTCTTTTTATAACGCGCTGAACAATAAATAGAATGCGCATATGTAAATTAAGCGTTGCCATCATACAACATAAAAGAAATAATAATTAATTGCGCGTGCTTTTGCTATAGTTTTTATCATATAATTTAAAGGGATTTCGTTAAGCTCTTTTATTGTTGCCCATTTTAATTTCTATTAATAATTTGAGAATGTAAAAAAAATGATATTAAATTCAGTTTGAAATTTTAATTCCATTACATATTAAAAGTATGGAAATTCTTTTACTTTTATCTATATTTTTTTAATAATGTATATTTAAATTATTAATAAATTCTTATTATTTAATGATTTGGAAGAGTTTTAACAATAACATATATATTTGTAATTAATTGTTAATATTAGTAAGAGTTTGCTCTGGTTCTTGTATGATATATTGTTGAAACATTTGATGCATTTATTTATATATATATATATATATATATATATATAGAAATAATATATTATATATATAAAGAAATTACTAATCGATTTACTGCTATATATAGAAAATTGGGTGTTTCCATTCATAAGATTAAGTTTCCATATATATTTTTAACACCTACATTTCATAAAAATCCTGTTAAATTTAGAACAGTAACAAATGGTTTTAAAACTTATATCACTGCTTCAGGTAAAATGCTGCATAATATTTTACAAGAATTTATCAATAAGCAATGTAATAAAGCTATAATTAAAAATAGTAAAGAAATTATAGATTTTTTTAAAAATAAAAATATTTATTCAGTTCATAGTTATGACTTTGAAGATCTTTTTAATTCCATTAAGATCAATGGTATAATTTGGGTAATTTTAGATAATCATAGAAATTATAACCTTAATATTAATTTACAAAAATTTAGAACTCTAATAAATTTAGTCTTAAAAGAAAACTACATTAATTTTAATGATTCTCTGTACAAACGAACCAAAGGTTTGCCTCAAGGTGGCCCCTCCTAGCAATAGTTTGGCTAATTTATATTTACACTTTTACGAAAATAAATATATTAATAATAATGATTATTACATATTTAGATACATAGATGACCTAATTATTTTTGGTAAAAATAATAATTTTAACCCCATTATTAATTTCTATTCGGAATATTTAAAGCTAATTAAAATTAATAGTAATCCAGTTAAAACTAATTACTTGGATATATCATTGTGTATTAAGGACTATAAATTACATAGCAATATTTATGATAAAAGAGACGATTTTAATTTTAACATTCTTAAAGTGCCTTACTTTAATTCCAACATTTTATATCAATTTATAGAAATATTATTTTCAATTATATTTATTGTAATAACGTATTAGTTAGTGATAAATTTAATATATATTTAAATCATAATAACTTTATTAAACTTTGTATGGAACACAGATACCCTCCTAAATTTATAAAAAGTTACCTAACAGTTAAATAAAAAAAAATTTATTAGTTGTACAGTTTAAAGATAGATGGCGCCTCTAGCTAAGTAAATTAACAATATTATATTTTCTTAAAAATTAATTGTATATGTCTGGGTGGTACTTTTATTTTCTATAATTTTTAAAATAAAATATAGAGTTTTTAAATGTGTATATATAGTATTAATGCTATTTTATCAAAACTTAATAATTTTATGCAATACTGTTATTGTCTATAGCTGGGGAATATGAGTCACATGGTAAGTCTTTATCTAATAGTTTAGCTTTGATTTTAAATATTTTAGTAATTATTACAAGCTATAATATTATCTTTTTACATTAATAGATTATGGTTTTATCTACGAGGCATGTTTTTTTAAGTAAGTACCGTTTTGAAATTAAAAAAAGACGTGCAAAGATATCGCAATAATTTTATTTTTGCATGAAAGCCTGTATCTTAATCTACTTTTCTACATAATTTCCGTGAATATTCAGGCACTTGTCATAACGTGGCACCAGTTTTTGAATACCCTCCTCATAAAATTATGCCGCCTGACTTGTTAACCACTGTATCACAAATGTTTTGACTTCGTTATCGTCTTGAAGACGCTGACCGCCCAGGTGTTTCTTCAACTGCAGGAACAAATGGCAGTCGCTGGGTGCCAGATCAGGGCTGTATGGAGGATGATCTAGAGTTTCCCATTTAAAAGATTTGATGAGATCTTTCGTCCGATTAGCCCCATGTGGACGGGCATTGTCATGCAGCAAAACGATACCCTTACTCAACTTGCCACGTCTTTTGTTCTGGATTGCACGACGCAGATTGTTCAATGTCTCACAATAAGACGCTGCATTGATTGTCTCATTACGAGGCAGAAACTCCACTAGCAATACTCCTTTTCTGTCCCAAAAAACTGTGCACATGATTTTCCGGGCAGAAATTGTTTGCTTAAACTTCACTCTTTTGGGTGATGATGAATGTCGCCATTCCATGGATTGTTGTTTCGATTCTGGTGTGACGTAGGCCACCCATGTTTCGTCACCAGTAACAATTTGGTCTAAAAAATCTTCACCTTCATTGTGGTACCGCTCAAGGAAAGTCAATGCACTGCCTAAACGTTGGGTTTTGTGCAAATCCGTCAATATTTTTGGAACCCAACGTGAACACAATTTCCGGTAATTCAAGTTCTCGGTCACAATGCGATACAAAACACTACGAGAGCATTGAGGAAAGCAGTCGGACAATGATGAAATTGTAAAGCGTCTGTTTTCTCTCACCTTTTCGTCCACTTTCTGCACCAAATCTTTATTAACGACCGAAGGACGCCCACTCCGTTCTTCATCATGCACATTTGTGCGGCCATCTTTAAATGCTCTCACCCATTTCCTTACCATTCCATCACTCATAATATTTTGTCCGTAAACTTCACAGATCTCACGATGAATATCGATCGGTTTTACGCCTTTAGCACTAGGAAATCGTATAACAGCCCGTACTTCACAATCAGCGGGACTCCCGATTGTTGGAGGCATCTTAAACACTCAGTAAACAACGTATACAATGAAGAATCAGACTGTAATGGCGTCAGTGCGTAGACAAGAGATGTAGGTAACCAGCGAGCATGCGCGGAACGCCGACCGGAGCGCTGCGGCGAAGGAATCGCAAAACGGTACTTACTTAAAAAACATGCCTCGTATAATGATAGTTAAACTTCTGTAGAAATTTATTGCTTTCCCTATGGCCCAGAGTATTGGCAAATTCAGGTGAAGGTTGGCTGGCAGAAAAGCATTGTTTAAACCTGCAATCCTGGCTCCTAAGGCCAGGAGTTTGCTCTAGTACTTCTGTGGCTAAATCTATTCTATCATGACTATAGTTATCTTAGGTATATAACTATTTATATGTAATGTATATATATATATATATATATATATATATATATATATATATATATATATATATATGTATATAATAAGAGAAAGAATTGATATAGCAAAGGTATTTTTAAAAAGCCTCAACTTTTAGATACTATTTTTACATAGGAAAAAATTTAATTTAAAAAACTTACCACGCAATACTAGACATTTTACTTAGTTAAAAATAAACAATAGAAAGTTGGATTTATAACAAAATAGAATATTTTAAGACCATCAACGAAAATTACATCAATTAATTTTAACACATGTTTTTTTTCATTGAATTTCATTAGTTATTTGCTTACATATTTGCAAAAGTGAAAGAAGCTCTATTTATTAAATTTTTATAATAGTTCCTTAATAAAAAGGAAATTATTAAATGTAAATTGTTTTATACTAGTTATTGCTTTATAGGATTTATACTAGTTCTGTATCTCGATATAGCGGACTTAAAAGAATTTATAAATTACTGGTATATCATTTTCTCAGAATAATGCTACTTTCTATCTGTAAATGCATTGAAAAATAATTTTTATTTTGAGTTATCCTAAGCTATTCGATTAAGTAGCAAAATAAAAGGTCATCTTACTCTTCGACATTAGAGTTTTGCTATAAATATTAATACACGTTTCTAGTTAACGTGATTTCTGGCTATTTATCTGAACTTAATTTATTTTAATTTATCTTAGTTTTATATCGACCGTATGGAATGCATAAATCTGCTCTATCTTTTTTTCATACTCTTTTATACGAATTACAGTTCTTCAGGAAAAAATAAATTGACTCAACGTATTTATTTTTGTATTCTTATCCCCCCCCCCTAATTATGTGAGAACAAACCATTTATGAGCAAACAGTATTTCTGTTTAAATATTCTAGTACCGAATCGAAATTCCTTTTCAAAATAAGAATCAACATAAAAATGTTCATAGCTTTATTCAAATAACAGGATTCAATTTTCATGTTCGCAGTTTCTTTTTATAATTAACGCGCAGAACAATAAATTGAATGCGCATATATAAATCTAGCGTTGCCATCATGCAACATAAAAGAAATAATCATTAGTTGTGATTGCTCTTGTATAGTTTTTATCATATAATTTAAAGGGATTTCGTTAAGCTCTTTTATTGTTGCCCATTTTAATTTCTATTAGTAATACATAAAAGGTTTTTTGACAATGTTAAAAAATTGATATTAAATTTAGTTTAAAATTTTAATTCCATTACATATTAAAAATGAGGAAATTCTTTTACTTTGATCTATATTTTTTAATAATGTATATTTAAGTTATTAATAGATTCTTATTATTTAATGATTTGGAAGAATTTTAATGATTATATATATATTTGTGTTAATATTAGTAAGAGTTTACTCCAGTACTTCTATGATATATTGTTGAAACTTTTTTTATGTATTATTTATATATATAAATTGGTTGTAAGAAAGAATAGAAAAAGCAAAGGTGTTTTTTCACGACAACTTCTAGGTACCATTGTAACATAGAAAAATTTTAGTTTAAAAAACCTTTCCCTCAATTCTAAATATTTTACTGAGTTAAAAATAAACGATAGAAAGTTGGATTTATAGCAAAATGGAAAATATTAAAACCATCGACGCAGATTACATCAATTAATTTTAATACATAGGGGTTTTTTCATTGAACTTCATTCGTTATTTATTTACATATTCGTAAAAGTGAAAGAAGTTGTCGTGACATATAGCCTCCCCTAAGATTATCATCTCTCCGTCTACCGTTACTTGCTTCTGGACGTGTAGGCGGATTAACGAATTCAAGAGACATCATTACAAATCACTATATTTATTGATACCTCTTAATCAAGGAAAATTACAAACGCACGATTCAAATTTAAGATAATGAAACACAGTGGAGTATGATACTACTAGCGGAACTACGGAATCGGAACTGAATCCACGAAAGATCAGCACGTACAATTACAGCTAACACACGTACACGTATTCACAAATTTCTAATTCACTAACCTTATTCATGTACTTCGGCAGGTCCGTCGTGGTGAATAACTTAATGCTGGCTGGATCGCATGATGGCTACGATCCACACTCGACTTTCTAATTTCAATCTTCAGCTTAGTTCGTCGCGTCACTACTCACTAAATCTGTCAACAACTGCGTGTTGATTTACCGATGCTTCAATTCATTTTACTTCAAAAATCTAACTCTTCACTCTCCCCTTTTCACTCGCGAAACCTGAACTTATATAATATTTCTCATTTGCATAAATCACGCTTTGGCTCCCGGTGGAGATTGGTTGAAATAAATAAACTTTAAAGAAGTATTGAGGAGATTAGTGAAGACCGTACAGATCCGTCACAAAGTTCTATTTATTAAATTTTTTATAATAATTCCTTAATAAAGAGTAAATTAATAAATGAAAACTGTTTTTTTACTTCCTTTTAAATTTTCTTCTTTGCTGTTATATTTGTTCGGAAAAGTCTGTTTTTTGCACGTAATTAAATTACAGTGTTATTAATTACTACAAAAAAGAGAAAAAAAAGCCTGTTGCTTTCTATTTTTGAAGAGTTTTTGGAAACTTTTTGAGAATATATTTTGAGAAAGATATTAAAATATATACAAAACCTTTTCCGTCTTGCTAAATTTTGTGAAACATCATCATAATGTAATTTCCAATACAAAAATACAAATTTACCTCTTTTTGTATTGGATTCAAATATTTTATCCCAAGAATTACTTCGATTTTTTTTTTAATTTCAACAACAGAAACTGCAGAGATAACAGGAATTCCTACAACAAATAACTTGTTGTTCGATTTTTTTTTTCCTTATCGTTTCGTACAGTGAACACGAAAATATTTTCTACTATTTCTAGTAACTTAACAGCAGCCCAAGATAAATATACTTTTCTCTTAAACATTTACTTTCATTAAGTATCTCATAACTCTTCAACGCAGGGAGCTATCCTATACCATTTAATAAGACTGGATTTATATGTGAAAAAAGTACAATACAAATTGAGACTTCGCTATTCCCAAGCCACCACGAGGAAAGCGATGTAAACAAACAGATTAATTTCCTTCCCACGGATGGCATCCAAAATCAACGTCATTGTTACGTCATCGGATCGTCACCCGGGATTTTTCGGAACGAAAAAACAATGGACTATCCATCAAAATGTAACGAAAAAGATTTCTCACAGTTAACGCAAATTGAAATTACTTTCATAGCAAAAAAAAATTATTTTTCTTTCTTCTCAGAGTACATTTCCTTTTTTATCGCTCTTCGGTATATATTCGTTCACCTTAAATTATTGTTAAACAGTCTGGAAGAGCGTTGTTTCTTAAAAAAGAAAGAACGTTAACTGGTGGAAAGGAAAAAATCTGAAAATAAACAAAGGATGATTTTTTTTCTGGATTACTTGTACTGATGAAATAAATTTTGTTTAAATTCAGTATCTCTTCCCTTTGATTCTTTTCTCTAAGGTAATAAAAAATGAAACAAAATAAATAAGATTTTTTTTATTTAAGATAAAAACAAAAAAGATTTGGAATTCTTACAATAAGTATCTTTGAAAACAAAATGGCTTTTACTTTGTTGCAAATTCACAAAGTACAGCAGGCTTGGATTAAGTCCATGATATTGAGCAACTGAAAAATGTCCAAAACCATTAATAGATTAAAAGCAAGATGCACACATTGACCAATGAATTAGAACCCAAAGATCAATATATTACTGGATCATTTTTTGCACGGCTAGCTGTTCTGATTCATTTAGTTATCGAGTCTACATGCTTCTGAAGGGCATTTACGTCCAGAGAATACCATACTTAGGCCTTGCGGCTGTTTAGATCTTGTAAAGGAGATGGAAGAGGAGAGTGCTATCGGATTCGTCTTTCCCATTTTCTACTGGGTCAAGATCCAGGCTATGCGGTTGTCAGGGAAGGTATTGAAAGTTAGACTGATGTTCAGCGAACCGATTTTGAACACTTCTGGCACGATGTAAAAATGCATTATCGTCCACATGCAGTATCCGACGCAATCAGCAACTAAAAATGCAACTTTGCAAGGTGCACGTGATCTGCCAGTATATCTAGGTTTCTCATCACTGTTTATTTGCCCTCCTGGAACACCAGGGCACCACTTCCATGCCATCAGAATATGCCCCATGGGAAGGATATTCCCACCAAACTCTTACACAGTGCGAGTAGGGCAAGCTGGATTAAGGCCTTCGTTTGAGTTCTCGCCTAATTCGACGTCTTCCATCAGTGCAAAGTCTTCTGTCAGCTTGATTCACCCGACCACATTACCCGTTTCCAATCCTCAGATGTCCAGTGTGTTCTTTCCCGACACCACCGCAAAAGAATTTTTACATTTTGGGTAGAAATGAGTGGTTTTCTCTCAGGCACCCGACTATGCATTCCTGTAATCTGCAATTTTCTGCACATGGTTTTAGCTGAAATTGGTTGGGAAGAGCTTTGGTTGACGATTTGTGTCAATTGAAGCACCGTAGAGCCCCTATTCTGTGGTACAAATAATCGGAGACGCACGGATCATACGTTCTTGAAAAACTGTGCACGAACCGCTGTTTCTAAAGGAGGACTGTGAGTGATTCTAACTTTTGAAAACCTTTGATATGGCTGCTTTTGAGGACCCAGTGAGATTTGGAGTTTTCGACATCGAGACCCCTGCTGAAGGGCCCTTTTTCAAATGGTGAAAGATTTGTCTTTTTTTCCCATTTTACTTCTTTCATCGTGAAAAGCACTCCTATATCTTACTTATACTAGCATTGTAGCCACGTGTACCCACGAAAGATTAAATGTGCATACTTCATCCCTAGAAAGCATTCAAATGTAAATCCCAAAGGTTTGTTATTGCGGGACGTGTGGCACGGCAAAATAGTAACAGAAGCACGTGATTTACTGAAATTTACTGAAATTTTTTTAATTTACTGAAAAAATTTAAAAATTGAAAGTATAACAATAAAAAGCAATTTAAACAATTTTTTAAATGCACTTATCTCAGACAAAGATAAATAAATAAAATCCTCAAAATTTACTTTAAACACACTTAATTGAATTACAATAGAAAATCGTCACTTAGAGAACACTCCATTGTGTGCGCCGGTTTTCCAAATGGAGTGTACTCATTATTTTAGGTAGATGTCAGTTAATTTTGAGCAATATTTTGATTTTATATTATGTTCATTATAGAAAATATTTGTTCACAAGCATATGTTGATCCAAACTTATAACAATATTTTACAGTCTAATAGTGTAGATTTAGATGGTACAAATTTCCAAAATTCAGAATAATTCGGATTACTTAAAGTTGAAATGTTTCTTACTTTTGCATTTTAGTGTAGTATGGTGTGGTAGGTCAATAATTTCGATTTGAAAATCAGGTAGGTAACAATTAGCGTCTTCCAGAGAAATTAAAAGGGGATTGTGAACAGATGAGTATTTTTTATCATCTTGAAAATTATTAAACCAAGTACTGAATCAATCCTGCAAAATCAGTGGCGTAACGTACACCCCCACATTGCGGGAGGGCAGGGACTCTAGGGGCCCAAAGCTTGGTTGATGCCAAGTACGTATTTGGGCCCCAAAACCCGAGTTTGCAAGGAGGCCTTATTATTCTCCGTTACGCCTCTATGCAAAATGGATATTAAATTTTTAAATAGATCATAGCTCGGAGAATTATTAAATTTCGTAAATAGTTCCTGCAATAATATGAAATGTTTTAAACTTTTTACTCCAAAATCGAGACAAAAAAAAACAAAAATTTATTCACACAAAAAGATATATGACCAAATAGGGTAAAAAGCTATATTTTTCCTGTATATAATCTTAAATTTAAATTATCTAGATGCCCTATAATATTGGTAGAAAAAACTAAATCCTATAGTCAATTTTCATTCTTGAGTGGCAAGTAATATACTCATAGAGCAGTTAGTTAATTGTTTCTTCCAGATATTTTGGAACACAATCCCTCAAATGCCAAAATGAAAGTCCGGCTAATTGAATACTTGATAGAGTAGGAAAATGGATTTAAAATGATAGATTAAAATGCACAGGTTGAAAGTGTGTGTGTGTGCTTTTAACAAATAAACTCAAATTTTAAAATAAAATACTATCTGATATGAATTGTTTTTAAATATATGGGCGTACCCCATTTTTGTCTTTTATTAAAATGTCCATTTTTATATAATACATATCGATATATTATCAAAAAAATACCTATTTAAGACTTAAAAAGATACTTATCGATTATCAGAATATGAGATTGGAGGATGCTTTTCTGAGTTGTCGCCATCTAGAACGTTAGCCGTATTATCCCATAAGAAACAGTGATACTAAAGGGATTATTCTGTGGTAGAAACTCTAAAAATACAAGGCTTAAATAACAACTAAGGATTATGTGTATAAGAATTACTTTTCGTTCACGTATCCAAATTATGTTTACTTTCAATTTCATATTTAACTTATAGTTGCGTGAAATGGTTGCTAGGGACAAATTTCTCCCCTCCAAAGTGCTTCCCTTTGCAAAATTCATTTCGTAATTTAGTCTTAACATAAGCTACATTTTAGAAGGTTAAATAAAAAATTTCGTGCACTTTAGTTTGGAATCTTGTTTTAATTTAAAAATTGCGTGTGTTTCTACACCAAATTTCCATTCACAAAAAACCGTCCGTGAAACCAACACAAACACAATGAAGTATTTTTCTTCTGGAATACAGAAACAACCTTTGTAATGACTTAAAACGTTAAGCTCTAAATTGTAAAGAAAAATGATGCCACTTTCTCTTCCCACCCACAGCCGAGGAGTGCTGGAACTTCATCTGAGCAAAGGATTCGACGATCTGGGAGCCCCCAAGTGGCAGTTGGTGCTGTGCGTCTTCTCTGTCTTCGTCATCCTGTACTTCGCCCTCTTCAAAGGTGTCAAGTCGTCTGGAAAGGTAAGCTGGGATTTTTCGAAATTATTCATAATGGTGCACTTCCGTCGAATGTCCATGTTTATTTTTTAACCGTGATCACCTAATCGAGTTTTATACCTTCGTTACCTCGAT
The DNA here is from genome assembly GCA_019973975.1 of Trichonephila clavata. Lineage (NCBI taxonomy): Eukaryota > Metazoa > Arthropoda > Arachnida > Araneae > Nephilidae > Trichonephila > Trichonephila clavata. The sequence continues at coordinate 148,003 of BMAO01021698.1, forward strand.
GATTCAATAATTTGTAGAACAATCTTCCCAAATTAAGGTATCCTAAAACGTTGAAAATGACCAAATTCTGTCAAGACAGATATTTTTGTTTTTTTATTTTATTGAATGGAGCTATCTTTTGACTTTACGAAACATACTTTATTTTGTTTTTACACTACCTAGAGGCCAAGTTGCAATCAATTTTATAAAGTTAGAAAAACCGGAAGTGGGGTCTTGATCTACCAGAAATGGGCATTTAAATGGCTCAAAATCTGTCATGGCGAGTTTGATAACTCAAAATATTACGAATGTATTTCTATAAAACTTTTTAAACCTGATATTTAGGTTATTTTCTAGAGAATGCACTAAAATATTTCTTATTGTATGAATACTTTCTGAGTTATGGCTTGTTATTTAAATAATGGTCTCATAAAAAATGTAACATTTCTTATAATGTTTACTCAATCAGCTCTAAAATTTTCAAATTTTAATAAAAAATTTAAATTTTAGTACATTTTCTAGATAAATGCATCTAATTTGTTTTCGTAAAATTTTTACTACACTCATGTCCATAAAATAAGGATAATGAAGTTCAGGCAAAGAAAGAGACAGAAGCAAAACAAATTTGACTTATTTGTAAAGTCTATTTATTAAACAAAAGATAAAGAGAATAAAAGATGCTATATGATTGACATAATTAATAAAAATTGCGATTTTTACTCCCTCGAACAAATTTCAAAAAAGAACCTATTTACAAAAAACAGTATAACATGGTTAGTATGATGGTTAATACGGAGTATGTCTCCTGGACGATGCAATACAGGCCTTACAACACCTACGCATGCTGAGTATCAAATTATCAATCTGATCTTGGTGAATATTACACCACTCATCATGCCCTCCGAAGTTCCGGTAGACAGGTGGGAGGGGGTTTACGGGCTGCAATTCGTCGGCCAAGCATATCCCACACATGCTCTATTGGATTCAAGTCCGGTAAGTATGCTGGCCAATCCATAAGGGTGATATCATCCGATTGAAGGCATTCGTCTACAATGTTTGCTCGGTGAGGACGGGCGTTGTCATCCATAGACAGAAATTCAGCATCCATGGCACCCCGAAACAAACGTACATGTTGTTCCAGAATAACATTCCGATAGATGTAGCCTGTCATCGTTACACTCTGAATATGCAGGTCAGTTCTGGAACCAAGAATAATTCCTCCCCAAACGAGCCATCCTGCACCACCGTAACGGTGTCGTTTAATGGTGTTCTCTTGTTGGTAACGGGTACCTGGCGCTCTCCAAATGAAAGTCCGGCGAGAATCAGACTGAAAACTAAACCTGGACTCGTCGGAAAACATCACACAAGACCACTGTTGCGGTGTCCACAATGCATGCTCTCTACTCCAGGTTAATCGCAGGCGACAGTGAGTTGCGGTAAGGGGAACACATCTGACAGGCCTACGAGCATATAGACCAATGTATCCTAGGGGTCTGTACACGGTCTGCCTTGAAACTGTCGTACCGGTAGCTGAAGAGAGCTGACGAGACAGGTCTGATACTGTGCTCCGTCTGTTTCTTTTGGCAGTAACTGCCAAATACCGGTCCTCATTCGGCGTTGTAACTCGGGGGCGACCTGTGCTGTAACATCTACTCACATTACCATCCTCTTGGAATCGTTGCCAACGCCTGGAGATGACACTCTGGGCAATTCCAAATTCCTCGGATACTTCCAGCTGGGTACGTCCACATTCCAGTCGTCCGATAATTCTACCACGTAAAAAATCATCCAAATGCTTCCTTTGTGTCATAACTATGCGGTTATTGCACTGAAAGGCTTTTAAAGTGCTTGTGAACAATTTTACTTCTTTGCAACCATTCTTTATATACCCCTCTCTTACACTCTCGTCATTGCGACGTACTATCCGCGCCATCTCGTGGTTTCCTGTAATTTGCATATTCTTCTTCAAGATGTGTGTGATAATTCTACAGGTGAAATTTTTATTTTAGAGTTCAATTTCTGTGTGATTCTGAATTATCCTTCATTTATGGACATGAGTGCAATGTATGTTTATTACTTTTTTCTCTAACTGATTTGAAGTTTTTCAAAAATACTGCTAAAATTTCACTTATAATTGTGATTTTTGTAAAATTCAGGTAATTTATTTTAAATTTTGATAGTTAAATATAGTAATATTTATTAGTTTTGAGTCCTAAAAGAGCATTTAGAATGTTTTAGTATGCTATTTTGTTAAAAAGTACTCCGAACGTGTTCGGATACCTTAAGAATTAATTATTTTCAAACTCTCATTAATTTATTATCCAATAATCTTTTCTTTATCGCATTAATAACGAGTAGAAAAAATTGTATTCATTTCAAATCTTTGTCTGTCTTCTTAATAGGTGGTTTGGGTGACTGCCACAGCTCCGTATGTTATCCTGACGATTTTGCTGTTCAGGGGCGCATTTCTACCGGGTGCAGCCCAAGGGGTCAAGTACTACCTCAGCCCGGATATTTCGAAACTTCTCAATTCTCAGGTAAATTGACTAGAAGTGTACAGTAGAACCTGTTTTTGTGCGGTCCTTTTTAATGCAATGTTTTCTGTGAGGTATATGAATTTCAACAGCTTTGGCGTCACTGTAATGTTTTCTATCAATTTTCATAAATACACTTCAAGACGCTCTGTTCATCTGTTATAAACAGTCTCCCGACAACGCACATATAGTTGCATTTTCTCAATGGGCCAGCAGCCCACGCTTGATTGAAGTCGAAACTTTCAATGACAGTGACATTATCAATAATTTCATAGATTATGAAGACGGACAAGAAGAACCGGATTCTTTGAGAGCGGATAAAATATGTGCAGGGATCCAGCTTTCCATCAAATTGGAAAAGTATTTTCTTAAAATAGATACCAATTCCGAAAGGAGTTTGAAATTCCAAAAAGAGCTTTGATCATGCATATCTGGTCATGTGTAACGTTTACAAGGAATTGACGCATCAATCTTCGTCTAAAAAACATCACTTACTTTATGGTGCCAAAAAATAAATCAATTTAAATTTTATCTTCAAATGACAAAAGCTATTTTAAACAGATTCATCACAGGAAGTTGCACGTTTTGTATTACGATGAGGAAAAATGAATTGTATATATGTGCGCTTTGAAAACTTCTTCGTGTATACAATGAAAATTTAAATGTTTTTAAAATGTTTCCATGTGTAATTTAATTATTTATTTTGTTAACGAAGTACTTTGTCATAAATTTCGTAAATAATTTATATATTTTCTAAGTGCGACTTTTTTTTTGCGGTTCCTCTCCGCCGCATAAAAAAAGAATTCTGTAGTATATCGACGAAGTCGTTTGTTATATGCGAGTATTTATGAAGTTTTCGAATACTTTCTTGTGGGGTTTCTTTTTATGCGATTCCTATCTACCACACAAAAACAAGTTTTACTGTGCATGGATTAACAGGAATTGCTACCATATACTAAAACAAAATAGTTCAAAAATTCATTATATGGCCTGGAGAGAAAATTTAAAAGAAGTGACTCTCATCCTCTGGTCTCAAGATTATGAAGTGCAACGAAATAACTCCAGCCGTTCATCTCTAAAGAGGATGTTGATTTGATAGATCCCATTGCTCTGTGAATAAAATCAGAAAATCTTGGTGAAAAGAAAAAAAAACTTCAGCAGTATATTTAATTTTCACTTTGCTGTAGTCCGTATATGTACGAGTATCTTATCCATTTGGCTATTGCCCAAAGGTCCATTTTGTTTTAGCTATTCATCTGTACGTGTACTCACTACAAAATACTTAAGAAGTAACAAAAAGGCGTGTTTTTTAAGTAAATATCATTTTGAAATATGGCCGCTGTAGCGCTAAGGACGCCGATTGGATTACCGTTATGTATCGGTTAGCCACAAGCACTTTGGCTTTTGCGAATTTAAAATACCTCCAATAATTGAAAACCTCTTTTATTGTGAAATGTGCTCTAGCATTCGTATCTTAAATTCAAAACATGAAAGCGTTTAAAAATGATAGACAGATCCAGTAAAGTGCAAGAAGAAACAAAATTGAGTGCTGAAATGATGAGAAAATAGGTAAGAGCATTTAAAGAGGGCCATAAGTCCGTGCATTGTGAGGATTAAAATGAGCAACTGGCCGATGTAATGATTATTTGATGCAGGAAATTGAGGTCAAAGAGCTTCAAAAAACAACCTTTATACCATTGCATCGTTATCTAATGAGTTACCTCGAGCTTCGAGAAGTGTTATCTATGAGTATTAGAACACTTATACATTATTAGCAATGTATATACACTGGTGTGCAAAAATTAAGGACGAAGTCGAAAAATTAGCATATCACTTGAACGAAGAGGCAGAGCGGACAGAAGGACCAATCAGGAGATTAAGTGAGGTGATGTACGGTAGCACATGCGCAGATATGCAGGTAGACGTAATGGGGGAGTGTCTGAGTAGTAAAGCATGTTGTCGGTGTAAGATTAGTATTTCTGGCAAAGAGATTGCACACCGTATAGCAGTTAAAATCACACCGAGTTGCTGCCTCAGCGAGAAATGGCGAATAATCAATCTGTTAGACGACATCTGGATGCTTTTACCCGAGGTCGAATCATTGGGAAGTTGGAGGAAGGTCGCAGTGTGACAAGTGTCGCTGCAGAGTTCGGAATTGCTCACAGCATCGTTTCACGACTTTGGAGACAATTTCAAACTACAGGAACAGCTATCCGGGGGTTCAGTAGTGGTCGTCCACGAAGAACCACACCCGCAGATGACCGGTATATTGCCTTACAGGCCAGAAGAAACAGGCGGCAGACAGCGGGAGAAATCGCTAGACACACGACACAGGCGACTGGACGACCGATATCGCGTTTTACCGTGGCCAGAAGACTGCACGGTGGTTGTCTGTTTGCACGACGCCCTGTACGGTGTGTACCTCTAACGCCTGCCCATCGGAGAAGGCGTTCTCTGTGGTGCCGGGAATACCGGAATTGGAGAGACAATGAATGGGGACGAGTACTCTTTACAGATGAGAGCAGATTCAGTCTGAGTAGCGATTCTCATCGCATACTCATCTGGATAAAGCGGGGAAGCCGCAATCATCCCTCGAACATCATTGTATGGAGGTGGCGGTGTTCTCGTTTGGGGAGGCATCATGCTTGGTATTCGTACAGACCTTCACATCTTCGACGCAGGTTAAGTCAACGGGACCCGTTATTGTAACGAGATTCTTCTTCCATATGTGCGTCTTTTTAGAGGCGCTATGGGTCCGCGGTTCCTTTTCATGGACGACAATGCACCATGTCATCGCACAGTAGCTGCCGAACAGCTCTTAGAGAGTGAGGATATTGAACGTATGGATTGGCCGGCACGATCTCAATCCCATCGAGCATGTATGGGATTTTCTAGGCAGACGCTTGGCAGCTCGTACCTTACCACCAGTAACGATTCCGGAGCTTCGATTGGCGCTGCAAGACGAATGCCTCAACAACTCATTGACACCCTCATTCTCAGCATGGGCAGACGCTGTGAAACCTGCCTAGCAGTCAGGGGAGATCATATCCCCTAATGAGGACCGGATATTTCTTGCTGGACACCCATCACAGGGATGTTTCGGCCTTCAGTCGCATTGCGCTCCATGCTACTTTTTCAATAAAGCTTCTTTTTATCCCTCTGATTTCTCTTTTAGTAAGTGTTGCTTACATTACTCATGTCCTTACGTATTGGGGATCTTACGGTATAAATGTGTTGATTTGGAATGCTTTTGTACAAAGTTATATTGAAAAAACCGTCTCGTCCTTAATTTTTGCACACCAGTGTATATTAAGTTCCAAAATTGCAGACTGATCTGCACAAAACCAAACGTTTGTGCAGTGCTTTGACTTTTCTTGACAGATACTGCGTCCAAGAAGATGAGTTTTTAACCCAGATTGTTTTGCAACGTGTGTGTAGGATGTTTTCGTAGTAAACTTTTTGCCTTATTGGAAGGACGTAAGACGGCTGATAAGTGACACTGGTTATCAAATATTGTCAGTGTTACGATGACAAAGTCAAAACTGTCGTTTAGAGTAGTTGATAAATCAGGAGACAAATTTTATAATTTTCTATGAGAAAGGAATTCAAAAGCTGTCATTCAAAAGTGTCTTAATTTAACGATTTAAAAGTTAAGAGTACGATTCAAGAAGTGTCTTAATATTGGCAGTGAATATTGAAATGTAAATTAAGATCCAGATATTCATGTAAAAACAAAATTTCTAAAAATAACTGTCCCTCTTCCTTTCTATGCTAAAATGGTACTTAAAAAACATAAATAAGTATAAAGATTTGAAATGGGTTTGTAAAATATGTCGAGATTTTGTTGTATTCGATAGTTGATTACTGTTACACACAATATATAACATACCTCTCAAATAATTAATTTTTTGAAATTTAAGTGTGTGACAAGTGAAAATTAAAGCAAAAAAATTTATTAATTACTTGTGTAGTAGTGATTTATGTTTTTACTGGATTGACAGTAATAAACAAAATATCGGGGGGGGGGGATATTAATACATTTAATAGGCTAAAAATATCACCTTTACAAAACTATCGGTTATACAAAACAAATACAATTAAACATTTAGAGAAACACTTACAGAGTGAATTTTAGTTAAATACAGTCCAGGAATTGGACGGCCAGGTGGGAGATCCTAAATGGTTAAAATCCGGGCTCTCTCTGATGTTGCAACCAGTGGGCTTCCTGTTCACACTACCAATACTTTTGTAACCATAACGTGGCGACATCTATATTCCCCTCTAATGAATGTAGCGTGCGTTACATTTGAAGGTATAACAAAATAGCTTTTTCATCCATAACACAAAATTAAATTTTTTTTTTTAAAAAGTGGCCCAAAATATGAAGAAAAGGCATAAGAATTTTGCAAATTTAAAATGAAGTAAGTTTTTTTTTTCGTGGTAACTATAGTCTCCCCTAATACAGCAAATTACGACCTGCGAGCCACATGAAATCCACTATTGTAGCCGAGTGTTCACAGTCAAAAACTTACGGCTGGCTTTGCTTGTGTCGAGTTGTAGGTTAGAGTTCTGGTAACCCTAGACACTGATGAGAGGCTAAGAAGAGTCTCCTCTCTTATTATATTAAGAATTATATTCCATTTATTAAGGTTCGAAGTTCCATTGGTGTGGACTTAGTGTGGAAATTTGGAAAGTGAGGTTCTCTCTTTAGGTGTCGTCTTCGTCCTATGAACTAGGTTCTAAATTTCAAGGTCCGTCGCCAATAGCTCTCGTTTTGCTTCAAAGTGTGAAGTGGAATAAACAATCGATCAATTAAATATTTCTGCTGAAAACCTTGTATAACAAGAGATTTAAATGTCTGAAATGGCTACATTCTCATATAAAGACATATTCCTCCAAATGTATTTGAATGTAAAAAAATGTAAACTCTTCAAAACCGTGGATGGGGGAAGAGGTTGAGTTGCTTAAATATTGAATATTTTTCTTTAATTGTAAAATAAATGTGAAAAGTATTTAATATAAAATTTATATATAATTAATTTTTATGATTTTATATTTTAAACAATGTGGTGTATATTTCTTTAGTATTATATCTAAACTTTAAGGCAGTGATTCCCAAAGTGGTCTATATCGACCCCCAGGGGTCTATGAAGACTTGAAAGAGGTCCATGTCAGTGAATAAATAATTTGGGAGTCCATGAGATGTGAATGGGGGTCCACAATAGTGACTCGCAGTAAACCAGATAGTGACTTCGATTTTAAAGAAAACGTAATCAAATGGAAACCAGATTTTACCGATTTAACAGATTTATTTACTAAACTTAATGAGATTAATTTTCAATTATAAAGGGATAGCATAAATTTTATTAAAATAAGGATCATCATAAGTGTTTTTTGCCAGAATTAAGCCAAAGCAGTATAATGTTGAATATCCTGAATTTTCCCAGTTTCTCAATTACCTACAGACAATCTGCCAGGAAAATGACGTTTTAACCTATGTTCAACATTTAAATAAATGTCATATTACAAGAGAAGGAACTGATCGAAATAGACAATAAAGATCTACCTGTTATTTACCTGTTTTACAGTTAGAAGTTTAACATACCTGTCTTACAGTTGGTAACTGACATTCATTCGGTTTAACTGAAGATTGATCCAAGGATTGAAGACAAAAAGCTGTAAGAAGGTAATTGGGGAATTATTTCACAAAATCTGCAACTTCATGGAAACATTTTTCTGTCACGAAATTCTGTAATCATTTAGCTACTCCGATCCTGCTTAATATTCTGTTTTTCGAAAGGTGACACGTCTCATTCATTGTTGTACTTTTAGGTGTGGGTGGATGCTGCAGTACAAGTGTTTTTCTCTGTGGGGGTGGGATTTGGAGTCCATTTAACATATGCATCCTACAACAATTTTCATAACAACTGCTACAGGTAATCTTTTTCTTTTTATTATGAAAAGTAATGAAATGAAATTTTTATCAGTATAGATACGTTATTTTCTTTCGTTCTCTCTTTTGCTCTAGGATAAAGTACTATTTTATCAATGAATTCCGATAAATAATTGTGTTGATATTATTTAAATTACTTAATCAAAAACAAAACTTATGTAATATTTCTCATAAAAAGGAAGTATAAGTAATTAAGCTACTAAATGCTGGACAAGATACTTTATTTTCAGTCTTTCAGAAGCATTTTTCTACGCTGCATTTCTTTGAGACTTCAAAACTTCAAGAGGCTACGGTTGCCAAGTAGTCAAGGTATCTTATCATGACTAGCGTGTCATGAGTTCGAGCCCAGTACCACTGATGATCCGCCGTGTAAGGGCGTGATGCACATTAAATCTGTCGAGAGCTCAAACGTCCTCCCGTTAGTGTAGTAGTTAGGAGAGAGGGGTGCCAGCTCAGAGGTGTCGTCCGCGTCACTTGACCGTGGTTCAAAATTACGCCCTCGTGTAGCTGAACAGTGCGACGTTAATATTCCCTCACTCAATCAAAATTTCAAGTATAATGCATTTCATCAATATTTATTACTTAACCTATTTATCATAAAAAGCCATACTTATTATCTAATTAAGTATAATGTATGGGCAAAAGACTTGCACTTTTTTTAGATTAAAAATTTCCAGTTGTATTGGACGTCATACATTACAAAACAAAAACAGTAAATCAGTGAGTGAATATAGGAATTTATGAAGCAAGAGCCTACTCTACTTAAACTGCACTAACAAGGTGTATAGTTACCGATCATACGAATATACAGTGTTTATAATAGTACGTTGTTTGTAAAACATATGAGATAGTGTTACATGGCAAGTGACAAGGTATGCAGCAACTTTAACGTGCCTTAATTGTCAATGACATGCACGTAGGGTGGGTATCGGGGTTCAACCCTCCACCCCCATAGACAGATTTTTAGCTTTTACCATAAGTATTACTCCCGTCTCTCGCGTCTTCGTATTTTTTAAAATGATACATCCCTCCCCCTCCTCATTAAAGAAACCTGTATATGCTTAGTTCATGAAAAAAAGACAATGGACTTCGATGGTTTCGCAAATATAAGAAACGGAGAACACACTGTCAAGATCAAACAAGCTTTGGATGCACCAAAAAAAAACTCTTGATCATCAAGCCACATGAAACAGCTTGAATCCAATTATATTAGAACCAGCCAAGGCATTCAACGCTCACGGAACAACAATCAAGAGATGGTTGAATCTACAGTAGAACGTCGTGTATCCGAACGTTTATTATCCGGACCAAAGTCCGGTTACGTTTTCGAACAGTGCAATGCTCAACAGTTGTTTCATGTGAGACCAAAAGTGACGGGGTAAAGGTAATTTGAGGAATATTTCAGTTGTGTAATTTAGTAAACATGCTAAATGATGACGAGATTGTGACTTTCATGCAAGAAGAATTCCGTCCCTGTCGACAATGATAAGGATGAAGACGAGGACAACAACAACAACGAAAGTAGTAAAGGTTCATAAAATTCTGACTTTTTTCTGCGTTAGAGACAGCTCTGGGGTGGTATGAAGAACAACCTGAGTGCTGTCTTACTCAACTACTGCAGCTCAAGAGAATCAGAGACCTTACAGCGAAAAAACGAAGGTGTACAATGGTACAGCGAAAAATAAGTGATTATTTCCACAATAAAGTTAAAATTGCGACATTTTGCACCTATTTTGCTTTTTCTTCAAGCACGTTTCCCGCATAGGATGCTTTTCAATATTCGTATAGTGTTCGGTTTCATATACTGCATGGATCGCATTTGGTTTTCGGTTATCCGAACAATTGCGTATTCGAAAGGTGTCCGGTTCCAATAGATTCGGATAAACGACGTTCTACTGTATTAGGTTTCTCCAAAAACTTTGATGTCAACATCAGATTTTCATCCCAAGTCGGTTTTGTTTTGTCTGATGGCATGTCCTTGGAATAATTCCCAGAAAATCAGGCCACTTAACCAAATAATTAATTCCCCCCTCTACTTACTATCTTTAGTTAAATAGGCTGTGATCACCATTGAAAGGCCCAACGTGGTTAATCCGTACAGCGTTATCTGCAAATGCCAGGGCCCATGCTATTGTTATTTTTCGTCAAAAATGAATGGGGCTCAAAATAATAATTTTTGAGATTTTTTTACCCACCATGTTTCTATTTACCTAACTCAGTCTACTGACTATTTCCTGTTTCGTACATTGACCAATTATCTGAGCCGAAAACTCTGAGGATCTAGATCAATGATTCACGACCACTGTGACGTGGCACTTTTTTGTGCTGCCAAACTCTTAAAGTGTGCCGCCAATTTTTTTTTTTAAATTATTCTATTATATTCTGAGAAAAAAATAAAAATCCGGAACCGAATCATTTGGCCGTTTTATAGAGAAAAAAATATTCATAAAGTTGCTGTTGATTATTTGACAACACTAGAGGAGAAAGTTGTTCATTGCTTCCCAAATTTAGATATAAAAAAAATTTGATTGAGTTCGTAGACATGCATTTGCATAGGAAATAACTTGAAACGAAGAGGAAGAAACTAATTTTGCTCTGTAATAAACAAGATTTAATTTCAAAACGTTCGGAAGAGTCAAATAATTCATTTTGGATTAAACTTAGAGGCGATTATTCCATTTAATAGCCAAAAACACTTTAAAAATATTGTTACAATTTTCTACATCTTATTTGTGTAAATCCGGATTTTAAGCATTAACAAATATAAAAACGAAAAAAGATCGAAACATTTTAAATGTAGATAACGGAATAAGAGGGACTTATTATCATTTCTAAGAGTGACAAAATTATCAAAATTCATCAAGCTCAAGTTTCGCATTAAATGTGTTCTTATAATTAATTTGTAATTAATAACTCAATAAACATTTTGTTGTCTTTGACGTACATAAATTTTTATTTAATGTATTGAAAATTATCATCATAAACTATTTAACGTAGTGTATATTACAGATAAATAAAATTCTCTTAAATTTATTTTATTGTTAGGGTGAAACCAAATTTTAAAATTGTCAAAGATGTAACGCAACACTAAGAAAGTTGAGAATCACTGATCCAGATGATGTAAAACTATTATTCAAGATTTTATTTTAATTCAAACCTTATTACCTTTTCCGACGTAGGATTCGGCTTCTGCCAGAAAGATATATATATATATATATATAATTGTTGTAAATTAAATATTAATTGTATAGATGGCGCTGCAAGTCATCCGAGAGGTGTATACTTCTTTTGGCTTGTAGAGTTAATGTATGTAATGTTCTTTTGCTGTTAACGTGTCTTCTGTGTGTGTCGTCCAATAAACAAAAATGCTAAAAATATGTACTGAATTATAGAAATGATATAAAAATATAATGGAAATATAGATAATCGTCTTGCTGATCAAGGAATTTGGGATTAAGGAATTGTAAAAATAGTAATAGCTCGTGAATGGTAATGGCAAACATGCAAATTCTGAAAATGCATACACTTTGTGTTCCTTGTGACATTTATTTTTCTTCATCACAAAAATTTTGTAAAACTGCACTTACCTAATAAATATTTTGTTTTCCTAACACCAATCTTATTTAAGCGAATGCACATTTATAACTTAAAAAACGAATGTTATTGGCAACTGAAATTGGGATTTTATTTATTATATCAATGGAAAAATTCCCTCACACTTCATTGAGTAATTAGCAGTACTGGATAAATGTTTAAAAAATTTGGCTATTACAAAAAAAAATTCATTCCTGAATCAATTAATTATTTAGAGATAAAATTGTCAATAAATCAATTTTTAGTGGTAGTTTTTGTTTTAGTTCTACTTCTACATTTCATTTTAACGCCTTTCAAACCAACATAATCGACAATTTTGATGAAAAAGAATTGTATGACATGTCAAAATCAATTTCTAATCTCGAATTCTTGTTATTTAGATATATCGATACTATTAGTCATTTTTAGAATAATATTGGATATTTTTTAGATTTATTGAAAGCAATTGATATGAATTGAAGTAAATTTCATATTTTAAAGGCATTCTAACGAGGAAGATTTAGAATGAAAATCAGACTTGAGGAAATTGATAGAATTTCAATGTCATGGAGAATACTTATAAAAAATTGATTGTTATAGATATTAATATAAAACAATTTTCCAGTGTTTTTATTATTATCTTTATTATTATTATTGTTTTTTAATGTGGAATACAAATCCCTTGGTGCAATTAGAAATCTTTTAACTTCGAATAAGGTATCTTATGAAGATATATCAGTTGATTAGTAGTTGGAGCCTAAAAGAGGGAAGCCTAAGGCTTCATAAATGAGCTTATCTCAATGCAGAAGGAAAAGATTATAGCATAGTTTTGAGCAAGTTAGGAATACATATTGTGCGTTATAGAACGTTTTTAATAGTGATAGTTAAGAACAAAATGTATATTAAATGAGTAAAGCACAAAATTCAAAATAATAACCAATGGAAATTGACTTCCAAGACTCGGAAACTAATCACAGTGGCTCTGCTCTTACGCATTCAGTATAAATCCTAATTTAATGTTATGTAAATCACATGATTCAGAACTTCCTTTAAATTAGTTCTAGACCAAATGCAACAAAGCTCGTGAACGTACAGAACGAGGCTTAGAAAGAAATTGTAAGTATTTTTCTTAATATATGAATTACAGACATTGATAAACAGCTGCAAATATTGAGATAAGCAACAGGAAATTCTTGAAATAATGTCAATTTATGAGATAACAAATTATTTATGAGGTTTGGATTATAATAAGTCTCTCTCTCCTTCAAAGCATTCTCATGTTAAAGGAATTATTAATACAGTAGAACGTCGTTTATCTGAATCAATTGAGACCGGACACTGTTCGGATTCGCGATTGTTCGGATAGCCGATGCCCGAATGCGATTCATGCAGTTTATGATACTGGACACGATATAAATATTGAAAATTATCACATGCGGGAAATGTGCTTAAAGAGAAAGCAAAATAGGTGCAAAATGTCGCAATTTTACCTTGATTGTGGAAAATAATCACTTGTTTTTCGCTGTACCATTGTGCCCCTTCGTTTTTTCAATGCAAGGTCTCTGATTCTCTTCAGCAGCAGTAGTTGAGTAGAACAGCACTCTGATTGTTGTTCCTGCCACTCCATAGCTGTCTCTAATGCAGAAAACACGTCAGCATTTGCTACTTTCGTTGTTGTTGTCATCGTCTTCATCCGTTTCATCGTCAACAGGGTCGGATTCTTCTTGCACGGAAGTCTCAATCTCGTCATAATTTAGCATTTGAAATCCAGTCTTCTGTATCGCATGCCATCCAGGTTTCTACATCAATGAAACTCAACAAAAGAGCACATATACACCCCCTCACTTCGAAACAAACTGACCTAATATTCCACTCAAATGTTTACTAAATCACACAGCTGCAGTTCCCCAAATATCCCTCACCTTGGGTTTTCCCGTCACTTTTGGCCTCACAGGAAACAACTGTTGAGCATTGCACTGTTCGAAAACTGATCCGGACTTTGGTTCGGATATTTGACGCTCTGGATAATAAACGTTCGGATAAATGACGTTCTACTGCATGTCAAAAATGAATTATTAATCTTAATTAGTATCTGGTAGTTTGAAATAAAATAGCTTCTTTTATAGTATGCATATTTTTTTGAAAATTCTAACAAACGCTTTGCAAGAAAGAGCTAACATATATCGGTAAGAAAATATTAAGGTGAATATGACGACGATAAAAATCTCCTGAGAAATACTTCACTTAACATCACAACAAGAGCATTATCTGCTAATTCTGAATTCATGAGTCAAGACATTTCATCTAAGACAACTGGAAATAATATCAGTCTGAATAGTTATCGTAGCGTGACTAAAATCTTTTCGAATTCACTTCTTTTTAAATTAACTCAAACCCCGTTTCTTCGAATTATATAACTGATCATACTTATTGTTCAAATTGTAAAACTGGAAATTACTTGTATTGTGTAGTTCTGAAGTATTTGTAGCCCCAAGATTACATTTGTTTCAAAAAATATCCTGGCACCATCTACTGCAGCTAATCTTAACTACGTCAAAAATTTATTACAGCATCACGAGAGAGAGAGAGATAAGTTCCGAACTTTAAATATCGTTTAGTTTTTTTTCCATGATTTTATTAATAATTATTTCTTTTAAGGTGATGGACTACTTTCGGTACAGCAATTTTGATAAAGAATATAAATAAGTCATTTTTTTAATAGTTAATCTCAGTAAATATAAGAATAAGTATAAAATTGAGTCTTAAGAATATTATTACTATACAGAAATAATTCAAATGCAATCTTTTGGGGGGAAAAATGACGGAAGAGTAATAGATTTCAGAGCATTCTCCTTTTTTGCAAAAAAAAGTTTTTGTAATAATAATAATATTTCGCCAATATATAGCTAAGACTTCTCTAAAGAGCCCTGAACTCTCTCTCTCCCTCTAGTACTTCTAAAAGATATAATTTAAAAGTGTATTTGTTTGTATTTTATATCAGAGTAGAGAATTTTTAATTCTAGACATCGATATTATTTAAACTGATCGCAACTTTCAAAAAAAGGTGAATTTTTCAAGACTTTCATTTCAGTTTCTGTGAAGAAGACTTAGATACTAATGGTCAAAATAGTTTTATTATCGAATCATTTTTCTTAAGCGGAAAGCGTTGGAAATATACCATTCTTTCTTAATTTTTTGCCGAAAAATAGTACTTAAATAAACTGTTTTGTAATAATATTCGTAATACAATTTTATATGTATGTTCTAATTCAAATTACACTACGTATACAAAAAAGTGTTCCTTTATACGTCTTTTCAAAATCATGATTCCGAGCGTAGTCAGTCACCTTAAATACTTTTCTTAAACCATTAAAAAAAGGGATTATTTTACCATCCAATTCCAATGTGAATATATTACGTCATCTTCATAGTGAAACAATTCACTTCACTTCACTCCTATAGGGACTGCCTATTGACTACTGTTGTGAACAGCTTCACAAGCTTCTACAGTGGCTTCGTGATCTTCATCTTCTTGGGGTATATGGCCCACAAGCATAATGTACCCATCAATACAGTGGCCACGGATGGACATGGACTGGTCTTCCAAGTATACCCCGAAGCCATTGCAACTTTACCCGGAGGACAATTTTGGGCGGTGCTCTTCTTCATTATGCTCCTCAGTCTTGGACTGGACAGTGCGGTCAGTTTACCTTTATCGCTTTTCCATAGGTTATAAAATAAATACGATTTGTTTCAGCATACTACTCTTACAAATAAATTTTAAGAAATTCATCGTCTTCTTCCTTTTTTCCCCCTGTAATGAAAAAAAATTCTCTCTTTATACATGACTTTTCTAAAGTAAGCCGGAAGAAATATCTGGCAACATAAAAAATACTGTAGAACTGTTTAAAACGTTATTAGTTTATCAAATGGAGGAAATTTCTCATGCGTATTTCCCCTTGCAACCTCTTGTCTCCGCTTCTGGGTGAAGTATAAGGTTTGTCGCTGGCCTTGTATGTCTAAGATTTCGGATTCGACACCGGACCAAGTCGGTGGATTTTCATGATTCAGAAACTTTTCATCATCCATGTTGTATTATAATGCGGCATATTAAAGATCCCTAGAATGCCTATTTGGCTTGGGTGTTCACGGGAAAATTAAAACTCTGTGTTCGATTATGCATCGCCAGAGCTTAAGTGAGAGGAAATTAGGCCTCAAACTGGCGATTGGTATTCTACCTATAGGTGCCTCACTTAAAAGTGATGCCAACTCCTGCATAATGTATTAGTTCTGCAATGGTAATCCGCATCCCCATTGGAAATTTAAAAAAACCTAAATCTCCAAGCTCTCAACGTCGTAAAGCTTTCTTTATATAAGATAAACAGATGGTCGTTGATAACTGGAGGGCTGTAAAATTATATTTTAGAAATGTTTCTCTTCTGTATGAGACAAATTTTTTGAGCACTATTTATCCTCGCACAAAGTGAAAAATAACAATATTCATTTCCGTAAGTTGACTCCCTCAAATTCTAATTTTTTTTCGGATTATTCCCGTAATTTAATTCCATGCCGCAATCTACTTAATCTACCACTCCTTCTATTCATTTATTGTCATAAAAATCGCTTACAGAATATTTTTTTATTCGCATGTAATCAAATGTTTTCTCACCATGTTGAGATGTACTATGTATTTCAAAACAATGATTGCAGGCTCAGTAAAGGTAACACATGGTAAGTTATTCACAAAACAAACTTTTATTTAATACAAGGATGTTTCTATCACAGATGGGGGGACTGGAATCTGTGATCACGGGACTGATGGACGAATTTAAGGACTTCTTCGACCGCCGGAAATACAGCCGTGAAATTTTCACGTCCTTCGTTCTTTTCACGTCTTTCTGCATGACACTCATCAACGTCACCAGAGTGAGTAGATTTTGTTTCTCCTATCGATTAAATTAAACCGGTTTTTTTTCTACTATCTATTTAATCGTTTTTCTCCTATCGATTAATTTAATCATTTTTAATCTGCTCCTTAGTCGTATTCAAAGTGCCATCTAGAGGATCTGATAAAATGAGAACAGTAAACGAATATTCATTCCATTAGAGGTTTCTACACATTCCGTGAGATTTAACTAGATTGAAAAACGAATTCCAAACTGATTGTGGAATGTTTCCTAATGAGTTTAACTTTTCTTTTAAAGTTTTTAAAGCTTTGCATAGCATAAAGAGTTTAATACAGTGTCTTACAATTGCGTGACAATAGAGGACAAAGTAAGTTTGTCACAGAAGCATGTTAACAAATTCTTAGGCTCATAGATAAGATTTGTAGGGTTAAACAAAGTTTTCAGGTGATAGCATTTCCCTTTGTTTGCCCATATTACTAAGCTAAAATAAAAATTTTAAAATAAAAGTTAGAAATAATGGCAAAAAATCTCCCAAATTGAAGAACATCGAAAATCACACCATTTACTTCACTTTAATGAAGCTTACTCTTACGAAACCCCAGAGTTGCATTTCTGGGAAACGATTGTTCATTAATATATTCTCTAACGAAATCGCAACAGCATATTTCAGCTCAAAAACATGAAAACTAAATATAAAATGTAAATATTTTTTTAAAAAGAAGAGGAAATGAAAATTACAGCTTATATATATCCCTTGTTTCGAAGCACTATACTTAAACAAGACCATTTAAAAGAATACAAATACAATTCAATTACTTACCTTACAGGTGTTCTATGAGTGAACCATTGGTTACATGGAATACATCAAAGTGATTGTTCAGTTCTTCAAAATGGTACTATCCACCTTTCTCAACATGGCACTATCAATGTTATTGACACAGCACATCTTATCCTTTAATACAAATCTTTAACATCTCACGTGGCAAAGGTGGTACGAAAGCTTGCTCTTATGTGAATGACCAAGTTTTCAGATAATTTGGAAAAGATACACGTGCTGTCAATAGCATTGATATTATCTTGTTGTGTAGAGTGTAGCTGGAACTGGTCTGTGGCTTCGATGTATGCCGTGTAACCAAAGTTTCATAAATAAAACACTTGTGAAGTACGTTAAGAAAACTTTGTGTGACGGATCTATACGCATCTATAACTAACCCCTTGGGGACTTTTCTGGTGCAATAATATTACCAACCAACTTTCCCCGAAGCAAGGAAACGTGATTATGCAAATTAAGTATATTATATAAATTCTGTATTCGCGAGTTTTGAGAGTTAGTTGGTGAGTGGAGGATCGTGAAATTATTAAGTGCAAATCGGAGTTTATCAATTGAAGGAGTCTAAAACAGTATCACTCGGCGGTGATTAAATCCGGATAAGGATTGCATTCAAGGCCTCAACTGGAGGCCTCAACTTCATAAAAGTACAGGCATCGTGATCCTTGTTTAAATAGAAGTTTAGCTTATTAATGCGTGACGTAGTTTATATTGAGCTTGCATAGGTTATCGTGGAATTAGTTGAGGGTCCGTATTATTATCCCCAGGCTAACGAGTCTCACCTTCACGCTCTGCTATCTGATCATTTAGCTCAGTTAGATTATTACTGCACTAGCTTGATATTTTGGTGACAATAAAATAATTAAAGTTAATCATGTCTACTGCTTATTCAGTTCCTCCCACACATCTAGCCGGGTCCGAGGGTAGACAAGGGGGATCAGAGGGATGCAGGAACCGACAAGCATTACAACTTGAATTGTTTTTGTATTCCTTTAAATGTTCTGTTTTGTTCGTCTGTTTTTTTTTTGTTTTTTTTTCCATAGTGCTTTGAAACCTAGGAGGGTATTATGAATAACCTTGCATATATATAATCAAATGCAAAGACCGAGATATAGATATATCCGAAGACTTAACAAATTTTAAGTTATCTATTTTTTTATTTATTTATTGCTCTAAAGAAAATATTCTCAAATACCTAAAATTGGAATAGTCCAAACATAGATATAAAACAATTTAACATAGTAGCAGTAGCGCACACAAAAATTTTTAATGTGGCGAAGCCATGGTCGAAAGTCTCACCCCCCCCCCCCAACTCGTATCATACCTCAAGACGACACCAATTGATTCTTCAGATTTTGTCGATTTTGTTAACAAAAAACAATTAAATTCTTAATTCAAGTACTTAATTAAACTTTACGTTATCTATATATATAAAGGAGAAAAGCGACTGACTGACTGACTGACTGACTAATCACGATATCTCCGAAACTATTCAACCTACAGACTTGAAATTTGGTAGGCATGTTCCTTTCATAGAGTAGACGTCAGCTAAGAACGGATTTTCCGAAATTCGAAACGCAAGGGGCGTTAAGGGGGTTAAGGGGCGTTATAAATAATTGCTTCCATGTTTAAACTACTTGATGTACAATCTTGAAATTGGGTAAGCATATTCGTTTCAGAGAGTAGAGATCCGCTACAAAATGAGTTTGGTGAAAATCGACCCCCAAGTGGCGTTGCAGGGGCTTAGGGGGCGTTATAGATAATTATTTCAATTTTTAAACTATTTGACGCACTGTCTTTAAATTTGATAAATAGATTCCTTTCGTAGATTAATGATCAGTTACAAAACAGGTTTTGTGAAAACAGACTTCTAAGTGGCGTTGTGGGGGAATAAGGGGTGTAATAGATAAATATATCCGTTTTTAAACTACTTCACCTACCTGCTTGAAAATTGGTAGGTAAGTTTCTTTCCTGGAGTAAATATCCGCTACAAAATGGGTTTTGGGAAAATTGACCCACAAGGGGTGTTGCGGGGGCGGAGGGTTTAAGGGGCGTTATAAATTCCGATTTTTAAGTTACTAGACGTACAGTCTTGAAACTTAGTAAGCAGATTCCTATTCATAGGGTAGAGATACGCTACAAAATGGGTTTCGTGAAAATTGCCCCCCAAGTGGCGTTGCGGGACTTAAGGGGCGTTATGGATAATTATTTCCATTTTTAAACTATTAGACGCAGTCTTTATATTTGATAAATAGATTTCTTTCATAGAGTAGAGATCAGCTATAAGAAAGTTTTGTGAAAACAGTCCTCTAAGTGGCGTTGCAGGGGATAAAGTGGCGTAACTACTTGACCTACCTGCTTGAAAATTGGTAGGTAAGTTTCTTTCATGGAGTAAATATACGCTACAAAACAGGTTTTGGGGAAATTGACCCCCAAGGGGTGTTGCGGGGGTGGGGATTTAAGGGCGTTATAAATTCCGATTTTTAAGTTATTAGACGTACAGTCTTGAAACTTAGTAAGCGTATTCCTCTCATAGGGTAGAGATACGCTACAAAATGGGTTTCGTGAAAATTGCCCCCAAGTGGCGTTGCGGGACTTAAGGGGCGTTACAGATAATTATTTCCATTTTTAAACTATTAGACGCACAGTCTTTATATTTGATAAATAGATTTATTTAATAGAGTCAGCTATAAGAAGGTTTTGTGAAAACAGACTAAGTGGCGTTGCGGGGTATAAGTGGCGTAATAGATAAATATTTTCATTTTAAACTACTTGACCTAGCTGCTTGAAAATTGGTAAAAATGTTTCTTTCATGGAGTAAATATCCGCTACAAAACGGGTTTGGAGAAAATTGACCCCCAAGGGGTGTTGCAGGGGGTTAAGGGCAGATATAAATAATTATTTCTGTTTTTAAACCATTAGACTCACAGTCTTGGAATTTGGTAAGCAGATTCCTCTCATAGGATAGAAATACACTACAAAATATATTTTGTGAAAATCGACCCCTAGGTGGCGTTGCGGGGGTTCAAGGGGCGTTATTGATAATTTTTTTTGCATTTTTAATTAATTGGACGCACAGTCTTCAAATTTTGCTAAGCAGATTCCTTTCATAGAGTGCAATTCCCCTACAAAATGGGTTTTGTGAAAACAGACCCAGAAGTGGCGTTGCGGGGGCTCAAGTGGCGTTATAGACAATTATCCCCATTTTTAAACTGTTAGACGTACAGTCTTGAAATTTGATAAGCAGATTCCTTTCGTAAAGTAGAGAACCGCTACAAAATGGGTTTCGCAATATCAACTACCAAGTTTAATTTCGGGAGTTTAAGAGGCGTAATCGATAAATATTTCCATTTTTAAACTATTTGATCATCCTACTTGAAAATTGGTAGGCATGTTCCTTTCATGGAATAGAGTTCCTCTAACAAAGAGTGAAACGAAAATTGTCCCCTAAGGATGTTTGCGAGGGGTCAAGAGGAGTTACAGAAAAAAATTAATGTTTTTAATTGTTAGACCCATATACTTGAAATTTGTTAAGCATGTTTCTTTTGTTGAATAGAGATCCACTAAGAATGTATTTTAAGCTAATCAAGTTCTTAGGGGGGTGCAGGGGGTTACTGGGACGTATTGACAAAAAAAATTTTTTTTCGAGCTACAAGGACTATAATAATGAAATTTGGTTTGCATTTTTCTTTTGTTGAATTGAAATCCTCTAAGAGCGGTTATTTTGG
The DNA here is from genome assembly GCA_019973975.1 of Trichonephila clavata. Taxonomy (NCBI): domain Eukaryota; kingdom Metazoa; phylum Arthropoda; class Arachnida; order Araneae; family Nephilidae; genus Trichonephila; species Trichonephila clavata. Next base: position 169,506 of record BMAO01021698.1, read on the forward strand.
AAAACGGCTCTCAACGGGATTACGGGGATATTGATAGTAAAACTTCTTTTTTTCTGTTAGATTTAGACTTGAAATTTGGCTTGCATGTTCAATTTACGGAGTAGAGATCCACCGAAAATTGGTTTTGCGGGAATCCACTTGGTTTTTGGGTTACGAAAGAGCAAATATCATTCTATACTTCAATTTTAGAGATTTTTAGAAAATACAAATTAGATGAGTTCTGCCCTTTTTTTTGCGACCGTTAAAGGTATAAGTATATTTTTCAATACAATCGAATTCTTAATGCTAGGACTTAGATATCAATAATTTATACATATATATAAGCAGTAAAAATTTATAAAACATTATGAAATACCCAGCGAAGCGGGCAGGTAACAGCTAGTATATATATATAAGATTATTATCAATCGGAAAAAAACTCAAGGGCTTTGGGGGGTGTCCAGACTCCTAGGTGTGCGCCACTGTATAGTAGTGACAATAGAATCACTAAAAGATAGATGTAAAAAATCTGTGAAAATAAAAATGTAAACATTTTTTTTTAATTCTACTCTTCGGACATATTTTTTATCACATTTAAATAAATTTAGTTATTTCCATTGCATTTAAATGCAACAGTCTGGATTTGAAAAGATTAGGAATTAGCATTACATTTACGAATTCAAAACGGGTAGTTGCGGAAATCTTTACGACTGTCGGAGGCAAATACAAATATTTTTCTTCATTCACCACAAACAAGATTTGGAAACGACAATACAGATTGGCGATAGCGGCTGCACAATTCCGTTTTCCGACTAATAAACCCCAACTAAAAGTAACATCCGCGAAAATAAAATGGCGCTCTCCAAGTCGTCCGTGCGATTTCCACTTTTATGTAAAATAAATCTCCGCCGTACTCCTAATTGAATCGTTTATCTCCTTCAATAAAAGGAGAACGTGATCTCGAGATACTTCGGAGGTTGGGACAAGTGCCATTTATCTCGCATGCAAATCTCGAGTGCATTTTCTCGGTTTATTACGGAGGCATTTTGACTGCGACCGTAACTTTCAATCGATAGATGGAGACGTTCCGAATGCTGCCTGGTGGTATCTCGGAAAGGAAAGGTTTCGTCGCAAAGTGTTGTATTTTGAAATTTACGTTTAATGGGTGTGAAAATTCCCACAAATGAAATCTATAAGTAATAAAGGCGTGTTAACGCGTTAATTAATACATTAATTGGTTTATTGATATTAAAAGTGTAACAAATTACTTCGCTGTGATCATACTATAAAGTAATATCGATCCTTTTTCGTATGATTGTACCAGATGTTCTAGAAGTTCCTTGCTGATGTTTTGTGTATTTAATGCACAGAGTGTTCCGAAACTAAACATCAAGCTGGCATGGGATGAAGGGAGGGGGGGGGGAATCATATCAGTTTTGGGGAAATTTTTAAAAAATTATCATATTTCTTGGTTAAGGGATGACTTGCATATTTTGATTACGTGGAAAGTTTTCACCCTCCATCCCAACATTAAGTAATGTGACCACAAATTTCACAATTTTGCAGTTATTTTTTTGCTAACGTCATCTTACATAGTCATGCTATTAATCAAAATCACAAATCAGTCCAAACTCTTTGCAGGTTTCTGTATATAGTTAAAATTAACGTGGTTTGAGTAAATTTGGGAAAACGAAGTCACCTACTTAGATTCTTCAAAAAAAGAAAAGTATTGCAAAGTAAGTTATATTTCAAATGATGTACCATTTTGGCAACTTAACTAAATGGGTCAACACTCGCTGCTTTTCTATCCATAACAATTGGCATTTTTTTTTTCAAAATGACCTCATTTAAAAAAAACTCAGAACTCAAGTGTGTAACTCAAATAAACAATAAATTTAAAAATAAAAGTGTTTGTAAGAAGTGCTTGCCTTTAAGGCGAGTAAAGACTCAGCCTCTTATTAAAAGGGATCCGTTGATGAGTCGTGAGTAAATAGACAAACTTATTTCTTCCATTGCTTCAGCAATCGTTTGGCGCAGGTCGGTTATTTGCGATTGATTTGAAAAAAGTTGGAAGGTAAACACTTTATTTTTCTCAGAATAGATATGATTCTCCCCCCCCCCCACATACACACGCGCACTTACACACTTTTATCCTGTGCCCTTCTGACGTTGAGTATCAAGACACCCTGTAAAAAACAACAAACTTTTAGAAAATTACTATAAAGTTAATGTTGAAAAGCACTTTTCAGCATAGGATATAAACAAATTCTGAACTTACATTAATAATGAATGCTTAAAATATCCATTCCTTCTTGAAGGCAAAATTAAACTCGTTTGTACATACTTTGAGGAATGCATTTAAAAAAGCTGGAGTGTCATCTTGTATCTTATGAGTAAGGACAGCTTTTAGATCACCTATTGTTTGGGGGAGGGGGTACCTTCATAAACTTTGTTCTTTAAATATCAACACTGAAAAAAAAATCAAGGATGCTCCGATCGGGGGAACGAAGTGGCGAATGAGAAGAATCTTGACATGAGTCAATCGCCAAAAAAAATCTTGAAGCATGACTTTGGTTTCACTTCTTACACTGCATGGTTGCGCCATTTTGTTGGAACCATCTTGTTTATTTCTAATAATGCAACAAATTATTGGATAAGTTCTCTGTGTACATTACAAATTCTATTTTTACTCGGTGTTACAATCATCTGGATATGAACGTCACATAATTCTGTGCATGTTTCATGTAATTTACATTCAAAATAAGCCTCAAGAAAGGCAGTTTTCTGAAGGCATGATTAACTCATTTGGCAAAGAATAAAATGACGTAGCACTTTATTACCGTATAATTTGATAACGAAAAAAACGAAATGCCACCAATTAAGAAAAACGACAAAATTTAAAATTAATAAAAGGAAATAAAATAAAACAGAACTATTTTTTTTTTTAATTAGAGTATGCGAACTTTCAAAACTCGCCCTATTTGCTCAAATTATCTGCTTGACTTCAAAAAAATTTTAAAAAATGAGAAGAAAAAATATTGTTTTTACAAAGATTTCCAAACGAAATTGGTTGGAAAAAACCCTTTTCTTATTAAACAATTAATAACTTTACCGGAATTTATACGACAGGGGATTGAAAATTGTCAAATTTAAGTCAAAGACTCTATTTTCCAGGTAACCACTTGCGCTGGAAAGACGTGCCACGCTCGTCGTAATGCTTTTGTCACAGAATCGCCCACGATGTGGTATGCACGTCATCATGCGATTGTTACAGAAACAGAAGCGACCGTTCTGGTACACGCGTCAGTGAATTTTTTGACAGCGCAAGTGGTTAAAAATACTGGGTATAATCAATAGTTTTGAATGCAATACAAGAAGATTATGCACATATGTTGAAAACTACACAAAAATCTAACTTTGAATTAAAATATATTAAAACAAATTTTCAAAGACATCTTTTAATGTACTAAAGTTTGTACAAGTTCGTAGTATCATTTGCACAGTTCCAAAGATGATTAAAATGACTTGGATGACTAGATTCGTTCGTTAAAAATGAAAACTTCTTTCTTCAAAAGACTATTAAAAAATATGAATGTTAGATAAGACAAAGGGATACTTTTAAGAATGTAAACAATGATAAAATTCTGCATGAAAGTAAAGTTATTTTATAAGTTATACAAAACTAGAATATTATAAGCAAAATTTTTTAAAGTTAATGCATCTAGATATCGAATGAATATTTAAAGCAAATGAGAGGAAGTCAAATATTATTGAGTATAACGTTTGTCATAGAGTGTATGAAAATAGTCTTGATGTCACTGAGAGGACTGATGCACATTAAATCTGTCTTCTCATTGACGTGGTGTGGTAGTTTGGAGAGAGGTGGTCCAGCTCAAGGGTCGTCCTCATTATTCAGTCGAGGCTCAGAGTTACGAGGTTCGCTGCCAATAGTCCTCGTGCTGCTTTATAGAGCTCCGTTAATACAACTCTCGCTCACTAACTTAAAATATATGAAAATTCAAATCCAGCATAGGAATATTTCCAAAATTTGTTTCAGAAGTGCTTATATTTTAATGAATTATGTACTCAATTTCTTATGGCTCTATAATATATTTATCCTTAATTATTTCGTATTTCATTTCTGAAAAAATCGGGATTACATATCATAAAGGATTGTTTGTTTGTTTTATCAGGGTGGTGGATATACAATGCACTGGTTTGATAGTTATGCTGCGAGCATTTCACTTCTCTTCTCCGCTCTACTGGAAGCTATAGGAGTTGCCTGGCTGTACGGTAAGAGTGTTAAGATTCTTTTGAAAATTATATTTGATCGCTGTAAAAAGAATTTAATAAGCTGAGGCTTTCACCATAATATTCTTTTTAAATATATTCCTTTTCGAGTCTAAGGTTCACATCTTCCGACAGAATTAAATATAAATGACGCATATAAAAAGGAAATTAATTTTTTAAAAAAAATATTACAACCAATAGCTGATAATGAAGTTTGATTCAATTATTCCAATAATTGGGATCTATACAGTGCTGTATGATTTTATACATGAGACAAAATTAAATCCCTTAGACTTGATGATTCCTCAAATAAGAATCGGTGACGATTGTTTAATTGTCATCGATTCATTAGTAGTATTGAAAGCTATTATATAATGGGAAGTATTGTACAATAATATTAGACAATGTAACTGGTGTGTTTCATCTAATTGAGGTATTTTTTTTCAGGTATTGATCGCTTTAGCGACAATATACGTGAGATGATTGGTCACAAACCGGGCCTGTTTTGGAGATTATGTTGGAAATTCATCAGTCCTATTTTCTTAATAGTAAGTCACTTCATTCTTAAAATTAATATGAATATCATACTTAAAATTCATTAATTGTCCTTCAAGAATTTAATTTATTCCTTATTCCATTGAGGGAAGTGTAAGAGAATGTTTCCCACCAATTATATCAAATGAGGTACCGTTGGAAAGATTTTGGTAAGTAGAGTAAAAATTCCAACGGAACTGTTGTTAATTATGGACCAGGTTGTCTGAGTGGGTGGAGTGTAGTTGACACCACCCTCAGACCCCACGTGGTCTATCTCGATAGAAACCATATGTAACGGATTCTGTCTCAGGGAATCTTGAACTTGGCTTCGGTATAACTAGATGTGCTGTTGTTTTACTTATAATTCTTGGCTTCGGCGTACCAGGTGCCGTTGTTTACTAGGATTTTTTATCTCGAATATATTAGAATTATCCTCTTTATTATTTCAGTCTAATCAGTGTAACCTGATTTAATTTGTTAAAGATTGTTAAGTTTATCTTTGAAAGTTATTGTTACCAATAAATCCAGGAAAAAGACAATTCCAGGACTACAGAATATTATTATTTTATAACAGCACACGCACACGCAACAGTATTTACTTCAGGAACTTACTCCTCAAAAATGAGCCGTTTTCAAGATATTGTCGCATTGTCACGAGATTTGTGTACTTATTTCTTTGTGCCTAACAGAACTTACGAAAAAATAACGAACGAATTGTAAGTAAAAAGAGCCATTTGTTGGCAGTCATTTAAAATAATTGGTAGGCTATCTATAATATCAGGAACTGACTCTCCTTGTCTGGTAGGCACGAAAAATACCTAATTGTCAACCAAATGTCCTATCCTGTGTTTGATGACATCCGTAGGGGGGATTTGTAAATGTTTTTCATTTAAACCAGTGGTCTTCAAACTTTTTCGACTCACGGAACACTTAGAACTAAAAGTTGTTTTCGGGGAACCTCATCCCACACACAGTTATATACTATGTCTTCAAATAATATTTAATGTAAATCAACATGTTATAGATACTTAATGTAAAGACAAGTATAAAAAAGTATAATATTTTTTCTATTAAAAGTTTGTAATATAGTGGTCGGTTTCTGCTTACATCTGAACCTCCTTGTCTACCTGTAAACCCGGTTAGGGGTGTGGGAGAAATTGAATGATCATCAGACATGATTTCAATCTAATTAATTTATTGTTACCAAAATATCAATCAGACACAATAACAATCTAATTAAAGTAGGTGATTAAATAGTAGAGTGTGGAGGTGAGATTCTATAACACGGTACTACGGACCCTCAACTGAATCTAAGACAGCTTAAGTATGCTCAAATATAACTACGTCGCACACTAATAAGCTAGCTTCTAATTAATCAAGCTCACAAAAAATACCTGTACTTTTTAAACATCGGATCCTACACTGGAAACTTGCAGGTGATCTTTATCGAGCTTGATCAATGTTGTTGGATCCACACTCTGTAATCTTTTTCCTGGACAACTAACTCCAAGACCTCTTACTAATTCCACTATCTTTCAATCTTCGACTAACAAACTAATTCGCAGACTCTACGCTAACTCCTACTGGCCAACTCCAACGTGTCAACACACAAACTCGCGTAAACAGAATTTATATAATATAGTTCATTTACATAATCACGCTTTCTTGGTCGGCGCAGGTTGGTTGAATTAATTTATTTTCCCCCAGAAGAGTCCACAAGGTGTTATTAAAGTCGCAGATAGAACCGTCACAAGTTTAAATGTAATTTTAATATAATTTACTCACATTATTAGTAATATTAATTTGATCCAAGTGCCTTCTACCTATGCGATATGTTTAGTAACTGGGATATATGATTGCATTTTTTACACAAACTGTCGATGTCTTGGTCTACTGATATTATCTGCAGTTGCATTTTATATATTCTGTATTAATTTGCTTTTATATTTAATTTTTGAAGCCGCTCACGTTGAGAAATATATTTTACTTAAATACATTGTACTGAATGGCATTAAAATGTTTGAGTGTGTGAGAAATCCTGTATATTCAGCATGAATTTGCAGCCTAAAATTGAAAAGACGTTATTGCTTAAATTTAGATTTTAGCGTCGAGTCTATTGATGCGTCGACAAGTTGTTCCCTTTCCTTCATAATGGGTGTTTTTCCTCAAAAGAAGGTGAACTTTCAATAGAAAACTGTTCTGTTTTGCAAAACATTGTACTAATGAGTATAAAAGTATGGTTAAACACAGAGAACGTGAATCCCTTTTGCGTACACATTTATAATTTTCTTTTCGACTTTTTGTTGTGATTCGTGGAACCCTGAGTAGGCTTCGTGGAACCCCAGGATTCAATGGAACACAGGTGGAAGATCACTGATTTAAAGATTCCTACCTTCAGATGTGTGAAGTAAGTGCGCTTTACAGTAAATGAAAATATCTGAAGTAAGGGCGACAAATAATCATTTTTAAATTGTGACTGGTGCCTGGAGTTCCCCTGCGTTTTTTAGATTTTCATGTAGAATTCTGTTAACCAGTGAGTAGTATAAATGGTCAGCTCGACATTAAGTATGCATATTCTGTGTACATGAAATGTGCACATAAATAGAATGATTATCACTTTTCACTTGAGATTTTTCTATTTATTAGTTTGGCAAATTTATAATTATTTTTAATAAACAATGTATCAAAAACAGCTAATTTCCGACGGGTAGTTCCTTTCGGAATTTTGCTCTGCCTTTCCAACAGTATCATAATTATCAAAATCGGTGGAGAACATCTCTTGTACTTCCCTAGCAACAAATTTTACTCTTCTGATCCCTCTCTTGCAATGTTGTTCCCAATCCTCCTGGCGAACCAAAAGCCAGACCTGAAGATAGATCCATGAGAAGGTGCTAGATGCCAATGACTATCATTTTTTTTATTTCTAATTTCCCTATCTGAATCTTATACAGTTTTTCTTATTCAGTTTTTCTGTCTGTGCTCAAAGTACGAATGAATACGCTGCTCCATCATACTTTCTGCGCCATTTCTTTTTTTTTAAATGAGTAGGGGGTGGCGCTATATATATATATATATATATATATATATATATATATATATATATATATATATAATATACAGCATGTGTGATAACGTCAATTTGTGTTTCATTCTCTGGAGAAAGTCGCTGGAGGATGATCATATGCGTTCAGATATCCCAATGAGTGAATGTGAATCTCAAGAACAATTCAAAAACCCGGATTCAGACGTTCGTTGACTTTGAAGGATTTTTTCAACGTGTTGTCTCTTTTGGAACATAAATTCCGTTCTAAACACCCAAAAGGTTTCTTAAAGATTCAAATCGCATGTGCATGTTTAAAAAAAACATGTTTTGAATTTTTTTTTAAACTTTTTTTTTCTGAACTACGTTTTATTCAGATTCGTATATTAAAGCTACCCCTCACGTTTTATCTTAAAAAAGTTTCGAAAATTTTCGGATTTTGCACGGAAATGACAGGTAGTTAAGAATTAAGTACTGTGGGTGGATTTCGTAAGAGTAAACTGAAACTATATCCCCAGCTGTTAAATTTCACTTAACTTTATATAAAAATTACATTCTTTGCTGTGTTTTAAATACAACTAAATCATTTTTTATATAAAAATTCAATTTAATATCGATATTCCAATATCAGAATTAAAAAAAGGCGTGAAAAGAAGGCTTGTGTATAGAGGTTGTAGAGTCTATGAAACCGCATAACGGCAGAGTTAAAGATTATTCACAATTCAAAATCTAGCCATTTGAGATCTTAAAAAAATATTTTCACTATCGAATGCTTAATTTCTTTTCTTTTCTTTTTTTTTTTGCATCTTTTAATTGTTGTAAAAATAAATAAGAGTTTGCTTTTTGACGTCAATTACAAATTGAGTCGATTTATCAGTGCCTTCAAAAAAAAATACCAAAAGATGGTTTGTTTATTTAATAAAGAACACTCTAAAACCGATATCTACTTTTAGCCATTATCATTTGAAGTAGTATCTATGTATGATCAACAAACATGAGAACCTTTGGAAACGTAAGATAGCTTCCCAGAAATGATAAATAAACAACTAGATTTCGGATAAAGATTAAATGACAATCAAAACAGCCACTTAACTCTTCCACTTTACTCATTTCCACAAAAGCAGTTGTTGAAATCCGAAACCTTGAAAAGAAGATACTCGGAAGCGAGATAATTTACATCGCTGTAGAAGAGATCGGCTTCCTTCTGAAAATAGATTCATTTTGTCACTGATGCCACCATTTTTCTGAAATATGACATCGGAAAAGAGTTCATTAGGTTCTAAGTGTGACCCGGCCGCTGGCGAGAAGGTCAGAGAAGTTGGAACGATTTCGATTCTCAGGAAATGAAAGATCGAGTTACCCCTATTTCGCACCTTCAATTAACCGGTGTTCTTTGTAAAGACGTCAGAACCTTACTCTGGGCTCATAATGAGACGACAGATAGAGGTTATGGAAGTTAATGAGTCAAAAGATATGGCAAAGGTTCCACGCCAATTAGGGCGAGAGCACGTTACTCCAGTCGGGACCATTGGTCTTCTGTGCCTAAATTTAGATTTATGTTCATGCCATAAGATGACCATTAAGAATTTTCTGGTACCGTTTAAAAATAAAAGATGACGAACATGAAGTAATAATGTTACTTGATAGCATTATGTATTTGGAATTAAAACAGATAATACTCCCTCATCTTTTGGGGATCTGAGATCTATTTTAAGGTTGTCTTTGCGTAATGCTGAAAATTAGGTACAGTTTTATTTCATAGAAAAAATGAATATTTTGAGAATGCGTATAGCATTTTATTTCTGTTATCAGGGCCGTTTTTAACCTCCCCGTCTCCCTAGGCACTTCAATAGTTTCGCCCCCCTATTTCCAGGGCTCCCCCATCCTCCTTCAACTCTTACTTTTTGTTCACTTTCTTTGTATTTTCTGTTTGGATAGTCCTTTCCATTATCCACCAACTGTAGACTCGCTGTGTTACTGGACTGACAGTCGTAAGGAAAGGATAAAGGTATGGTTTGGCCACTCTTATTCCTTTCGGATCACCTACCCTTACAGAAAATTAATGAAATCGTTTGTGAAATTACTGTACAGAGTGTACATTATTGTATGTACTGTTTTTTTCAATTTGTTAATTATCATCTTTTTCATCGCTTATCTCCTTCTGTCTTTAACTTTTTGACATCCATATTCTTTGTTGAGTCACTGTCATTGTACTTGTACTACAAAGGTTTTTCCTTCGAGCTTTGATCATTACAAAATTTAATTACATCATTGTAGCTAATTTATGTTGTAATATCATTTTGAGTGTACAGCAACATCAAACTGCTAAGCTTTTCATTTTCTAAAGTAGATGTTTTTCATAGTTCCACGCGTGCGCACAAACACAACGAATACATGATTTGCTAGATGGTGGTTCATTCGCTGCAATTTTAATTGTTTCTCTTTTTTTTTTCGCCTCCCAATTTTTTGCTCCCAAAGCACGTGCCTAAGCGGAAAAGCAGCACTGCTACCGGCCATTTTGTAACTAACGGATGTAAATATGCTAAGGAAACAATTTTCCTTTACAAATTTAGACTAAAGCGCATCGATTTTATTGCAATAAAGTGCATCCGAAAAGAAGAAATAATGAAGTTATCCCGGAAATTATTTTTACCTTCCTATATTTGAAGATATTTCCTTAAGATCTGAAAACCCTCTAAGAAATCATTAAAATTGATATAAAAATATTTTCACATACCGGAGGGGAAAAAATATAATTCAAGAGAAATAGGGTTTGCAATACCGGTATAACAGGATACTGCATGCCTATATTTTGAGCCATTTGTAAAATTTTGCAATACCACTATTCACAAGCTTAAATGCCGTTTTTTCGGTATGCACTAGAAATTTTTTAAATTGGCTTCACAACATGTTCAGGTATCGCCAACATGGCAAAATAGTATACGTTTTTGTTTTTATTTCTCCCAAACGGGAGAAATTAATTAGACTGTGAATATGAAGCTATATCGTACAATCAAGAGAAGTGATGAAATATGTGAATCATCCAAAGACGGACAAAAACTATCCTATTATAGTTCAGAGCGATACTGCACACACGCAGGATTCGCAGTCTGATATTCGTATCTGTGAAAACAAGACTGTAGTTATGAAGAAAGTGCGTAATATTTTGATATTTTTTTTAATTGGTGAGTTTGTTATTCCCATTGTATTTTCATATCATACTGAAGGGTTCAAAATATTTTTCAGATTCATAATATACATACTGGTGAATAATAATCCATAATAATGAATAAGAATAACTTTAAAGAACATAAAAAATCAGTTGATAATACTTCGGTTTGGTTTCATTATCTATGAGATGAAAAAAATATGATGAGATAATGTAAAAAATGTTCAGGAGTTATTAAAGAGAATGGAGAAAGTAGTACAAGAGGACTCCATACACATTTAAAAAAGGAAACATGATACAAACTTGTTAAAGAGGAAAGAATCTAATTGCGATGAAGATAAAAATTTAAGCACAGTTTTTATTTCCAAGCCATCAAGGATTTTAGATTATTTTGGAAAAAAAGGAAGTTAATTTGGATGAAATTATAAGTAAAATGCCAGCATTAGATGGTTTGCTGTTTTGGGTGGTTTGCACTTCTACTGAATTACGAAAATCCCTATCCACCAGAGGTTTTAAATATCTATCAACATCGATTAATACTATAAGAAGAGCTGTTATAAACTACAGTAACGGTGTTCGCAATTCTTGGAAACATGGGCTAATACAATAAAAATTAAACAGTGAAAAGTTTAGTCTTACATTTGATGAATTGGAGTGTGTAAAAGAAATAGACGCTATTTAAATATAAATATTCATTCAGAAAAACATTTTTGGAATATAGGACTTACATATGTCTTGGGAAGTATGCCTGCCAAAATATGTGTGAAAATACTTAAATCTAAATTAGCCAAACATGGATTATCTCTGAAATAAGTTATTATATTTATAACGACTATGGAGCAACAATCATGAAATAATTTGGAAAGTTGATTGGAGTAAATCAGCAATTGTCTAACTTTTTTCAACGCTCCTTCTAAAGCTTTTTTGGAAAATGGATAGTTTCTCATGTAGCTGACTTTAAGGTCATATTCTTTGATGGGCCTTAGCTTGTAGGCAAATTCTAAATATATATTTTTGGATATCACCTATTCGGGTATGTCATACCCTGCGCGTGAATCACCGTTACAGTTCTGAATGCATGAACACATTTTAAATCTTCCTTATTCTATGGCGTATTATTGTAGTTTGATGAAGAAATGTGATATTTAAGTAATTTAATAAATACAGTATTTAATAGATATAGTACAACAGTATTTTCGGATGAAAAAATTCTCTTCGGGGTTATGATGAGGAAAAAGGAAATGAAGAAAATAACAGCAATATGATTCCTCCACTGAAATCGATCCATATTTGGAAAAGGAAGACACTGTTGAAAATAAATGTTTTATATGTAGAGACACAAAAACGTTTGAGAAGAACGTAATTTTAAAGGAGATAACTGGTACACATCCACTTTCAGATGAACTTTTGGGAAAAAACTGTTGCTGGAATAAAATAACGGAAAATAAAAAAGAAATTCCAAAATTTTTAAATTTAAACAATAAAGAAGTTTACTCCTATATGTTTAGTTTGAAAAAGATACGGGTTTTAAAAAAAATTAAGATCTAGTGAAAACATCGCACTCACTCACGGTGCGATTAAAGGAGTGCATAAGCAATGCCCTTATAAAAAGAACAGAAAAACTAAACTTACGTGTGAAAAATGTAATAAACATGTTGTACTTCCTACTTTTCTTCTTTTTTAACATTTGTACACAAATTTTACGGTAAAAACATAATGTAAACACCCTTGGGTATGACACACCCTACGCGAAAACTTAAAGTCGTTTTTTTCACGCGAAGGATGCCGGGTTAAAACCGTATCCCGGTATTAAGATCTAAAAAGTACCGAATACCAGTATTGAACTTTTGGTCCGATATTGCAATCCCTAAAGAGAAACCTTCAATGTTTTTTTTTCTCCTTTGAATGCATTTTATCGCTTTCAAATCCGCACATAACTTTAGATTTGAAGAAGAAAGTGGAATTTCTTTAAGATTAACATTGCGTTCACGAATTCAAAATGGCCGATAAACGGGAGCCCCCAAGCAAAAAATTCCAATCATCATTTGATTGCTTTCAGCTCGAGCGATTACATCAGCTTGTCATTTATCAACAAAATGAGCTAATAATCGTAATCTAAATCGACACAGAAGCATGCTTCACACCCTTTTTGAATAAAAACGGGTAGTTAAATATTATTTAATCATTCTTCTCTAGATAAATACCAGTTCTATATTTAATGCCCGGTTTCAAGGCTTTTAGATAAAAATAATAATTTGCCCTAAAATGAAAATGTATCATTCCTCAAGGTACTACTTCTACGCATAAACATCCATCTCTCCAATAATTAACGGGTAATTTGTTAGGCGGAGATCAATTATTACGAGGATGAGGTATGCCCAGTAAAAGCTTCTTTGTTGCGCATGCTCAAGCGGTTTTTAAAAATCTGTCTTAAGTGATATTCCTAAAAAATCGAATTTTCTTTTTTTATATAGTTTCATTTTTCCTTATAGAAATTATTCTTCGCTATCACCGTAAAATATGGCATTTTACGCGCACCCGTACTTTCAAGCTGCATTTCTTGATTTTTAGGTATATTCGCCGTATAACGCCCCCCCCCCCTTTTTTTACGAAGTAACCTGAAATGTACGTGTGCAATGCTATTATGTTTTGAAATCATTTATTCGAGATATTATCCCAAGATTATAAAAAATAATTTACTTCTAGAAATACAACTCTTTAAGGCAGGGGTGGGCAGACTTTTCCGGGTACGGGCTACTTCTAATTTTTTCAAGGTGTTGCGGTCCACCCAGTGGCGTAGGTGTAGTGAACTAAAAGAAAGTATACAATACAGTCGGACCTCCATTTTTTGAATTTCTCTATTTCGTGAACTTTTTCCTGCAACTAAGAACATTTATGGATTTCTCCTTCGTAAAATAGCCTCCAAATTGCGAAGTGCATTTTCTATTCGACGAAATTTTTTCATATATAATTCGTATTTTTAAAATACCTTATTTACTCGAATCTAAGTCACACTTTTTACCCCAAGTTAATGCCACCGAAAATTGAGCGTGGCTTAAAATCGAAGGGGGAAAACATGTTTTGGATGGGGTATTTAGAGCAATTACAGCTCCATGCATGCATTTAAAAGTTTTCATACTCTGATAAAATAACTATAATTATTCACTTCTTATTAGTTTTCCTTTTAAATTTGTTTTAATTTAGTAAAATTGGATATCAATACACCATTTTAGAGTATTTTTCAATTTTCACAAAATGTTGAGAATTTGGGGTGCGGCTTAGAACCGATGGGGGCTTAGATTCGAATAAATGCGGTATTTATAGACCTTCGTATGAAGGAACGATTATTTGGCCTTAGTGAAGGTGGTCACCCCAAAATGTCTTGGTGGTCCACCGGTCAATCGCGATCGACTTATACCCACTTCGGCTTTAAGGTATCCGACTACTCTAAAATTGTAAATTTTGACGAAAATGGACAAATTTTTTATGATTTTATTTTATAGGACATCTTATTAGCTTTATAAAAATACCAAATTTATTATTTTCCGTTCACTAAAACAAAAACTTTACGTGTTTTAGTAAAAGCAGATGTCCTTACTTTAAACAAGATGTCATACTTTAAAACGCGTTTTACTCGAAATGTATTTTTTTTTCTTTCGAAAATGCTCAAATGGGGCCAGCCGATTGCTCAAAAAGATTTGAACATAATTAACTGAAATTTTTGTGTGAATGTTCTGTATAATAGTAGAAGTGTTTTAACCTTTAGTTTTATTAATCACCGTTTTATTACAAAATTTGCAGTTCCTTATGTGAACGTAATCGCTGTTTTTTAAGCAATTTCATATAACAACTAAGTTAAAGTGTTCTAGCTTTTGTAAAACTTAAAATATCTCTTATCCTAAAGGTCACTTCAAAATAGAATAACGTAGCAACACATCAGAATTGAAAAATTACAGAAATGAAAAATTGGTACAAAATGGGCCGCGTTTGTGGGTTTTTTTTTTTTTTTTTTTTTTTTTGTCAATTTTTACCCATTTTAGTAATAATAATTTATTTTTCTCTTCTTAATTTAAAATGTACTATAGAAATCTAAAAACAACAAAAAAATCCCCATATCTCCATTTTTTTTATAAAAAAAAAAGTTGTCGCAACCAGTCGGATACCTTAAGTTCATTGTGGAAATGTCATTTATTTTAAACGAACAGTATTCCGATCTATGTTGAAGTCTTAATTCTTTTGTGCTCATCTTATTTATTTTTAAAGTTCTCATTTTTGTACCCCGCATCAGTAAACTTCGATCGTATTTTTTTTTCAAAGTGCACGTTATACGCGCCGGATTTAACGGTATTCATTATTTATCTCTTAAGATAAATTGACTATAATAAAAGAATTTAAAATAATTTGATAGTTTTGAATAATCTTCATAACAAGTAAATTAATTTTCAGTTGTTAAAAGTATTTTGTTATATTTTTTATTTAAACTTCATCGTTTTACTTTTATTAATTAATATGAGTTTTAAAAAAAATTTACAAAAAAAATTTTCCTCGCCAGAAAATTTTGGATTGGATTCTATTGCGATTGCTTATATTTTAAACAAAATCCATTTTAATTTTCACATTGAACCATCATTTAGAGTAGCCATGCATTTCGCATTGAATTGATAGCCTAAACAATTATTTATTTTGTACCAAATCAAGTGTAGGTAAGGAGAAAGAAATTTCTTTATGTTAAATTTCAATCAAAATTTTATTCTGGAACGTAATTTTAGATTTGCATATTAATTTAGAAAATTTTTACGAGATAAATCTTTGAAGTTTCAGTTATACAAAGAATATCACATTTAAAAATAACAATGTGTAGAACGCCGATACAGCGCTATTAGTAAGCCTCGTGGTTTAATGTTTATTTATTATATGTTTTTATATTTATCCAAGATGTTATTCGTTTTTTAAAATTTAACGTTTGGCTTGTATATATTGCGAGTGGAATAAAAGTTTAGCTTCTGTTCTTTAGATTTAATGAATTGAGGGCTCCTCTTTTTATAGTTCTTCTACAATTTATTTATACCAGGGCTTCTACAGAATAATCATTAACAGGTATTAAATCACATTCGTGTTTGTTATATTTTAATAGAATATTTATGGTAATAACCATAAATTGGACAAATATTCATTTTTCTATTTGTATAATGAAATACATAGTAATAACATTTCTTATATAATGAATTGTAATTTTGAAAACATTTGAAATCTTGAAAATATGTCGAAATATTTTTTTTCTAAATATAATACTGCTTATATATACATACCGATATAAATACAAATATTTTTCCTGATTATTTTTTACCTAGTTATGTTACTTATTTTTATAAAATATTCCACGCACTTTTTAAAAATTATTTCAGATTGTTCTCGACTTACTTTCATATTTTAAAATTCATATTTATCAAATTTCTCATTTAACGCAGCACATTTTTTTACCAGACAAAGTCCTATACATATAATTTAAATTGCAAAAGAGTTTTTCCAAACTTTTTACTTTTAATAAATCTAATGAAAAATTACTACGCATTATTGAATGTTCAAATATATCTTGTTGCAGAAAGGTTGGAAGAATTTATTCTTTAATTTTAATTTTGATACGCAATTCGTACTGAGGTGAATACACTATCTTATTTTCAAAGGACTTTTTATTGAAATTTTTGTTTATGTTATAACAAAGATTTATAAAAATATATTTATAAGAAGTAAGCTTCGTTGTATAAAAAGCTTCAAGCAAAATCTTACAGTAAAAAAAATTTAATCTTTCGAAGCGCATGCGCAGTAACTCAGCTTTTACTTTGTAACTATGCATTTAGCTACTGATGAAGGTTGCCACAAGTAATATACAAACCTAATTAGCATAAGTCTCTACGCTGATTAAAAAAAATTTGAGCACAAACTTTGCTATTTTTAACCTTGAGACATGACAAGCATTTATCTGGACCAATAAATTGATATTTAGATTCATTAAAAAAATAAATAAATAAAAAAACACTTATTTTTCTCTAATATCTATTTACATATGCATGCATTTTTAAAATGTGTTAATTATTCATTCATAAATTCATATTATGAAAACAGTATTTCTTGTTAAATTAAACTGTGCATAAGCGTTTTTAATCTGTCATCTATACAAGTAAATAAAATTGAAGTGTCTGTTTGTAATTTCAAATTAGAAGCTTTTTACTAAATGCATTTATAGGTATATACCGTACTTATATCAAAAAATCAATTTGTAAAAATTTTGTCTGTCTGTCTTTCTGTTCCGGCTAATCTCGAGAACTTCTGGTCCGATTTTAAAAATTTTTTCACCAATGGAAAGCTACATTATCAGCGAGTAACATAAGATATATTTTATGTCAATATTCCTACGGGAACGGTAATTATGCGGGTAAAACCGTGGGACGTTGCTTACTCACCGCCAAATTGGGGCAAAATTATGCATTTGATCAATAATGGAAATTTTAATAAAAATTTTCTCACATTTGTAGCAAATTACTGAAACATAGTGTAATTTAGCATCTTAACAAAAAGCAATTTTTAAATGGTTTTTTATTAAACGTCTAACGTTTATTGCGTTACGTTTGTTAAATGTCAAACTCAAACTTTGAGAAATATCGCCAAGTTGGCTAAGAAGCTCTCTATTCCGACAATCCCAGACATTTTAATGCAAATTTCCCCCCACTTTTTAAAGAGGGAAACGAAATAAAGTTTTAGCGAATTGCGTGCGCGTAATATTGAAAATTCTATGATAATATTAATTGACAGTTTCATAAAAAGTTTTAATTACTTTAGTAGTTTTGATTAGTTTGAATAGTTTTGAAAGTATTTATTACTTTGAATTTTTGGAATAAGTACAAAGACTACATGGCGGAAGATATTTTGCCAATCAAATATGCCTTTCAAAAAACACATCTACAGCGAAACGCAATAAAGGTTTTCGGAATGGTTAGGAGAAATCTACATGATTTTGGAATGATTAGCTCTAGACGTGTCAACGGAAATGGCTTCGATATTGAAATTACTTGAGAATTAAACTACAAATTCATAGCATTGCAACATCAAGTAACAGAATTTATCCCTCAATTAGCTCCAGAACAAAGTCACGTTTTCCAACAAGTTTTACGCAAAATCTATTTTTTTTTCTCAAAGCCCCTGGAGGAACAGGAAAAACGTTTTTGCTAAACTTATTATTAATGACCATCAGAAAAACCTAGAAGATAGCAGTTGCTATGGCTTCTTCTGGTATAGCCGTGATTTTACTGACCAACGGTCGTACTGCACATTCCGTTTTAAAATTATCGCTTAATCTTACAATTGAAGATTCCCTCATATGAAATTTCAGAAAAAATAGCTGTCAAGGCAGGATGCTTCCACAATGTAATCTTTTAGTGTGGAATGAAAGTACGATGTCTTACAAGAAAGCTATAGAAGCGTTAAATCGGACTCTTCAGGATTTACGAGATAGTACAGATATTTTAGGAGGGAGAATGGTAGCTTTATTATATATTGGGGCTGGTGAATTCAAGCTTATGGGGAAAATTTGAAAAATTCAGAAAACGAATATGAGAGTGCATCTTCATAATGACATAGATTCGGAACATTATGCAGAGACGCAATTAAAAATCGGTTATGGAAGTTTGGACGCAAATGCTGGAGGTTTTATTTTACTTTCAGAGAAATTTGTAATGTAGAAGAAAATAATGTAAATCTCATTGCTCAAATTTACGCGGGCTTGCAACAAAATTTAATTTGGGATCAGTGGTTGGGCGCAAGATTAATATTGGCGTATAACAATGACAATGTCCATAAAATCAACATTGAATATTTAAACGACGTGCGAGGGAGGGGGAGAATTGAAGAAATATTTATCAATGAATACAATCATGGATAAAGAACAAAGTGCTTCATATCCCACAGAGTTCTTAAATTCACTTGAACTTTCGGGTGTACCCTCACACAAATTTAAATTAAAACTAAATGCACCAGTTATGCAAAATCTCGATGCTCCTCGACTATGTAAAGGAACGAGGCCTTGGATCACAAATCTGATGCAGAATACACTTGGTGCCAATATTTGAACATAGGTCATGAAAAGGGATAATATTATCATACCTCGAATTCCAAGTATTCCCACTGACCTACCATTTCAATTCTAAAAAGTTCAATTTCCAGTTTTACTGTTGCTATTAACAAAGCTAACATTTCAGGCAGTAGGGGTGCATTTTGAAAAGCAATGTTTTTCCCATGGCCAACTATATGTAGCCTAATAGGTGTGTCCAATGCCCAAATCTTCACATATTTGCAACTGACGGAGGAACATGTAATATGAGTAATGTGTACAGTAGCATCTTAGAATAATATTCTGCTTTGAGTTCTTTTAAAGAGGAATTATATATTAAACACGTAGATACTTTCTATTTTAAAAGCTTTTATTTAACTTACAATGTATGTATGTATGTATGTATGTATGTATGTATGTATGTATGTAATTTGTTCGGGTGGAATCTTGCAACTAAATTTTGAAGCTGATATCTTCCTCCCATTGAGCTGAAATTTTGTATACACGTTTAGTTTGGATGACAATGCATGTTTTGACCATTTATATTCCAATATTGCAATTAATTAAAAAGATATTAATTAAAAACGATAAACTAGTTTTGGGCGCCAACTTTGATATATCTGCATTGTTGTGTAATAATTTTATTGTTACAACAATGACAAAAGTTGGCGTCGAAAATCGATTTTCAGCCAAACTGGAATTTCATAACGTTGCGCTATTGACTGTATTAATTAACTTTGTCTAAAAAATAATTACATTTCTACAACATAAAAATCTAATTTCTGCAACGTATGCAATTTGTTTAGAAATTTCTATCTATTTTCTTCGATTTAAATTCAAAAAAAAAAAAGTAGAGCTATTTTTCAAGTAGATTGGTACATTGTATACCTTTCTCAACGCTGCCAAGTTAAACTGAGATGGAGTATTATAGAAATTCTAACTTTAACCCCTTAACTGGTTTGCCCGTACACGTTACGGGCTACTGAAAGTTAGCCACAACCGGTTTGCCCGTGCGCTGTACAGGCGCCGAAATTTTTTATTTCTATATTTTATTTGCACAGACATTTTTATTCCTATAATAAGGTTATTAGTATAGTGTGTCTTTAGGAATTGCAGAGAGATAGTTTGTCCATGGTACTGAACTACTCTTCATTCAGAATTTTGGTAGTGGTGAAGGTGAGAGTTATTCACTGAAGGCAAGAATATATATTCTTGAAAATATTGGATAAAGAACAGGGATTTACAAGGCAATGTACAATGTACAATAATCCAAAGAAGTCGATATTATCTCTATCCCCATTGGAATATGATTAGTGTTACACTATTCTTCATATTGTGTGTGCTTATAAATATGCACACACACACATGGAATCCTATCAATCGTATGAAAAAGAGGTATGAACATGAAATTGTTTGGTAAGTGGAAGAAAACATATTTTAAGTTATATGTGAAATATTCTTCATAGTACGCAGAATGTACTTATTAAAAGCAAACATTTAAGGATTTTTGTGTTCAAAAATTATAAAATAAAAAAATGAGTAAAATTTTAAACCGGAGATTAAAATAAAAATCTTCCATTTTCCTGCGTTCTGTTAATTATTATGCTTAGTTACATGCAGTTAAAAAATGGGCTTTTTTTGGGAAAATTTTGGTCAAAAAAATTGACCGCTTAAGAGGTTAATCTATGAAGCTCAGAAAAAAATAATTATAGAATCGGAAAGATCATTTAATTCGTCCCGATACGGTATAATGTTTTTTACAAAATAATAATATTTTTATTTCTTACGATTTTTTTAAATGAGTCAAAATCGATGCGTTTTTATGAAAATAATGTCTAATTCATTGCGTAGGAATTTTTTTTTGTTTAAATGAATCGACATTCCGTACTAAAACAGTTCATGATTTGCTCTTTTAGAATCAATCATTTAAAAAATAAAATGTCGAGAAACTTTTTTTTACGATTTTTCAAAAAATACTCAACATTTTAATATTTAATAACTTCGTCATTTATGAAGAAAATCTCATACAACTTTTTTTCGTGTGTAGGATAATATTACCCAAGATCTGTACGAAGATTGAAAGAATTGCTTAAAATTTACGGATTTAAGAAAAACTTGTGTTTTTCGTCTAGTACCCTTTTTGCGAGAATTCATTTAGCTCGACTGTTCCGAAAATAACCGGCTAACACCTAGCAACAACGATGCGTTGAATGAGATGAACAGACTAAGAAACCTGTCCAGTGATAACTAAAAAGTAAAAAATAAATTAAAAGAAAAAAACTTTTTTAAGAACAAGCTTTTATTTAAACGCGCTAAAAAGAATAAAATAAATTTTTCTTTAAAATTTTTTTACTATCAACTTATAACGTCATTACACAATTTATATGATATAAAAGCTTGTCGCGAGATTTACCTCTGCAGATAAACAAGTAAATTAAATAACTTGATCTGATTGATTTCAATTTCTTAAAATTTTCAAACTAAGTAAATAAGAGTGCTTTAATCTTGCGACAAGCTTTTAAATCATATAAATTGTGTAATGACGTTATAAGTTGATAGTAAAAAAATTTTAAAGAAAAATTTATTTTATTCTTTTTAGCGTGTTTAAATAAAAGCTTGTTCTTAAAAAAGTTTTTTTCTTTTAATTTATTTAAAAATATTAATAGTTTAAGTTATTGAATATTTGTTGTTAATTATTATAATAAATTACGTTTTCAGTTTTTTTAACTAAGCTCAATTTTATAATTTTTAAATTTTATTGGTTCCAGTCAAGCAATAAAAAAATTACCATAATATATTTACTTTCTAATGATAATGATTTTGACTTTGACAGTTATTTAAAGACATCAACGCGAGCGGAGCCGCGGGTACAAGCTAGTCTATAAAAAACTGCTTTCTAATATGGGTATTATTTTTAATGATGACCCGTACTTACGTTGAAGGAAAAACACATTTTACTTTGTTGTAAAAATTGCGATTGCATTTAGATGTTAAAACTGCTTTTATACCAGGCGTCACATTCTATGGAACGCGGTAACATGTGGCACGCGGAACATTTGTCAGTGGCACTACTCAAAAAATGTGTCAATTTTTGAGTAGATGGAAGTTGATAAATTTTTAATGGGCAACATTAGCATAATTATGGGTATTTAAGGAATTTCTAAAAAATAACTCTAAAGATAAATTTACAGCTATTTTGAAAGTTATTAAATGTCATGGCTGGAGAGAGCACTCTGCTTTCCACTTTGGGTTCTAAATATCTTATTAAAAATTATTTCCTCATATGAAAAATATTTTGATTCCAAAAAAACTGTTCAACAAATGAATGCTCGGAATCGTGTCAAATTGAAAGTCTGATTATACCCCTGATTTTGCGATATGAAAGTAGAGCGGTGCTAGGTTTCCATTAACATTTTTATTTATCTTTTTATTTAACGATAGTGAAGAAAAATACTTATGTTTTATGTTGTATATTTCTTACTTTAACAAGCTTACTTACTATGCTTAAAAACACATAATATGTGTGCTATTTTAACATTTTTTTTTTATTTTATTGAAGAAATAAAGATATTTTATGCATAATATTTTATTATATAATAAAACTGTAACTATTTATATCTATATTATTCACCTCTATCCTATCGCGGGAATCGAAAATGTCCAAATGTGTGGCACGCTGAATTCAATCGGTTTGGCATGCCACAGCCAAAAGGTTGTTAGAGAACAGATTATAATCAATAGCGCAAATTATTGCTTGCAAACTGTAAAATATAAGCTTAGTAAATAACTTCATTTTTTCTTCAAAAAATATTTGTAAATCTAGTATTATTTCACTATCTCTTTAAATAAATTCTTAAAAAAATCTTTTAAATTTGCGCGTTGATATTTACTTATTTGTGATTATTAATTGGAATTTAATAAATTTAACTAACGATATAGGATGAAATATACTAGACTTTGTCAGACCATTTTAAATAGGGGCCAGGAAATTTTTAGAATTGAATTTATAATACTCATTGAAAATACCGGGTTTCTCCAAAGGACAACTTCAAATCTTTATTTAAGGCTGTCTTCGGCGAAAGTACGGTCAAGATAACGGCGGTTGGTGTGTCATGAGTTCGAGCCCAGTACCACTGAAGACCCGCCGTGTAGAGTAGTGGTGCATGTTAAATCTGTCCCAATTCGAGATGTCTTCCCGTTAGTGTGGTGTGGTAGTTAGAATAGAGATGTGCCAGCTCAGGTGCCGTCCATGAACATGTCGTATACTTGACCATAGTTCAAAAATTATGAGGTCCATCACCAAATGCCCTCGTGTAGCTTAACAGTGCGACGTTAATATCCTCTCACACGGCGAAAATACGAGTTTGAACTAAGCGCAAAGCACATTGAAACAGAAATATGTCTCAATTTTCATGAAAACTTTCAGCATTATAACTCATACATCTGTTAATAATATAGTGGTCCTAAAATTTCAAATATACCACATAAATACTTTATTCTCATTATAACACGTAAAAGGGGAGTTCATTTTACTTTACGGTATACGCAAAAAAACGCGAAACACACATTTTTTACCAGAAAAAAACGGATCAACTTAGATAAAAATGAGGAGTATAATAAAATATGCTGCTGTCTAAAGGTTAGCAAAGCCGGAATATCATTAATTTTTCGTTTCTTTAATATTTGAAAAAATACTCCAAATTCGGGTTCTACTCTTTCACATTAACCGAAGACAGCCTTAAAAAAATAACAAAACTATTTTCATCTGTTAATAGAATAACTGAAGAAAATTTTGTTGTCTAAAAAAGTTTTGAAGCCCAGTGGTAGTGTATCGCGTTTCCCCGCCACAGGCCCGGCGTTCAAATCAAAGGCTGGGCAAGGTCGACTCAGTCTTTCATCCCTTCAGTAAGTCGACGAATGAGTATCAAGCTAACTTGGAAACTGAACACTGGGGGTTTCGCGTCAAACTGACCGAAACATCTGCTCATGCACCCCAGCCCCTAAGGTCACGTAAACTGAGATAAGCACAGTAGACCTTGGTCCTCATGGGCTGTTGCGCCACTGAGTTCAAATCAATAAAGTTTTACATGAGAACTCTTCGTAGCACAAATAATTGCTTTCAGAAATGTTTCAGCATGACGAAAACAACAGTTACTGTAGCGGTTTGAATTCTTTGCTTCAATTTCCCAATATTGGGAAATATTTGTTTACACATTATCTTTCACATAACCCCAACAGATAACAGCTAAGAGAGATATGTTCGGCGACTACGACATCCATTAATAAGAATCGATTAATCTCTGTCGATCGAACACTGTGGGGGTGGCCACAGTAGCCAAGTAGTCATGGTCGCGAACTCGGGGTTGGCGAGTAGTGAGTTTTCAGAGTAACTGAAGACCCACCATGTAATGAGGCTGGTGAATATTCAATCTGCAAAGGCTCAGAGTCTCTACGTTAGCGAGATATGGCAGTTTGTGTGGAGGATGGTGTTTCAGCTCAGGTGTCGTCCTCGTCACTTAACCGAAATTCAAAATTACTAGTTCTGTCACCAATAGCCTTCATATTGCTTCAGAGTTCGACTTTCTGCAAGATTAAGTGACTTTCAAACTGCCACTGCCCAGTGAGTAAATGTATCATCCATTTTGAAAAGTGGCTGATATTCTCCTAACCATAGAAATGTATAAATCTCGAACACACAAAAGTAGATAAGTAGTCACAATTTCTGAAAAAACGAAGAGTTTTCAGAGACACGATCGGGAAGTCCCACCATACGGTAACCTTTGCACTGTTCCATTCGATATTTGCTTTTTCTCAACCCCACATTCGAACGGTAAGTTTATTACCATTCCGTAAATATGAAAAATTGGTTAGTCATAAAACGTAATCCGATCCAGAACACGTCATTTCCAATCTACATAATACAGAATATAAAAAATGCTAAATAATGAACCGTGAATTGAAAACACGTTGAATAATTCTCTGGTTTTTTTAAGGCATGAAACGTCTGAACTTTGTTTGCAAAGAATCGCAAATGCTCTGAAGCGGTGTGTGTTCACATTCAGCCAATGAGAATTTGTTTCAAGTTAATTTGAAAAGTCTCCGAGAAATTGTTTTGCATGCACGTCTGTATACACCCTATGCTTTACTACTATAACATATTTTTTGTGATTAAAGTTTCCGATTGTCAGAACTTTCTGATGCACTAGATTTTTCTTACTAGGATTTTCAACCGAGGAGATGATTACTAACAAAAGTTCTTTTTTGCAGGCCGTGATAACTTCCGCCATCATCAATAATCCACCCCTCCGCTATCAGGATTACTTGTATCCCACATGGGCCGTCGCCTTGGGATGGGGTTTTGCTTTGTCTTCAGTCGCCATGGTTCCTGCGGTCGCCTGCTACAAGCTATTCAAAGCTCGAGGATCGTGCTCTGAGGTTAGTACTTGTTTATTTCATAGTAGTTACAGAACTTCCTATTGAAACCACAAAACGTCCTACTTCCCCAAGCATTCTCTATGACATTCCTCTAGCTTTCGCAAACATTTACCTCTAATCAACAAAACGAGTTAACGTAAAACAAAACTAAATGTGTAATGTGTGTCTGTTCCTACTTCTCTTCTAATCCCTCTTGTCTACTCTCAGACCCAGCTAGATGTGTGGGGAGAACTGAATAATAAATCGACATGATTCACTCAAATTATTTTATTGTCACAAAATACCAAGCAAGCACAATAATAATCCAATTAAGATTATTGATCAATACTAAGAGCGCGAAGGTGAGACCAGGTAGCCTGGGGATAATAGTTACGGACCCTCAACTGATTTCCACGATAACTTATGCAAACTCAATTTAAACTCCACCGCGCACTACAAGTTATCCTCAAACTTCTATTAAAATAATAAAAATAATTATAAATTTAATAAATAATTAATAAAATTTTCATAAGAGATCAGGACGTTTCTGGTACTGTGAGATCCTTACTCACTAAAACTTCTCCCTTCAGACTACAGCCCACCTAGGGCCACCGTACCTGCTTGGCTTTTGTTCCGAAGGACGATCCTAGGCGCCTAAGAGAGGCGGATTCGTCGGAAACTTCCTCTGTGGCAGCTATAATGTGATTATCATTAGCATTACGGTATACAAAAACCCAAAATTTGCTCATGCCTTTTTTTCTTCTGACTTTGCCGATCGGCCCATGCCATTTCGCGAACTGGCAGGCGAAACCCCGAAATCAAGGAAAGATCGGACTTTGGCCGGTCATTGTGAGGCGATATTGGCTGTTTCGCGATTTGGCCGGCCAATTTGAGAACTGGCCGACTTCGGGCTTTGGCCGTAACATACTCAAATATAGAGGCTAAAACATGATTCCAGAGAAAACACTTTTTGGGGGTCCAAACGGCCGTTTATATAAATGGAAATTTTTACTACCACTTGTAGGAGTGGCATTGTTATTGTGTTTGAAAAATATTTAATTTTCGCCAGGTTATTAACATCACCCAATAAGGAAATAATTTGCATCAAAACAATATTAATGTTGACAATTTGTGTGTGTGTATCTGGTAATGATATATTTTATTCTATTTTCTGTAGTTTCTTTCTCTCATCATCTCGTTCATCTTTTAGATTCATCTACAAACAAAGTCAACAAATTTAATGTAGAATATATAAATTGTTACGCAGATCGGGGTTCGAGGATTTTATGCAAAATCAGTCGTAAATAACAAGGCAATTCTTTAAGAGCGATGAGTATTTGTCGAAAATCAATCCTTGAAATACAGGATTCAGCAGCAAAATTCACAGAATAATTAACAGAAGGATTTCACACCTTCAACAGCACTCAGACACAATAAACAGTGTCTAAAATACACGTACGTAAATGACTATTCACAAGCACAGCCGAGCTGATCACTAATCAAAACAATGCTCCCTACTCGCTGGTTGAAATCAGACTGACCGTTGCGGCGAGTTTCTCTCTATTTATAGCAGAGGCCGAAATTTCTAAAAAGATGCGCTCGCGCCACAGATCGTGAAATTAGTGGATTTTTCTACTAATTTCTAGAAGAATCCAGAGGGTCCCGAACTCGCCAACATGGTCACCAATGTCGCCAAATTGATCGCCAACTTAGTCGCCAAAAATGTTGCCAACTTGGCTCTATCGCCAATATTTCGCCAAGTTCCCATTGAATTCCCATTATAACGTAAGGGACGGCTTGCTTGTGAATATTACAATCTTAACATAAAATAAATATAGAGTAATATAAAGGCATTGCACATCCAAATCCAAATTATTTACATTATTTTATACAAAATTCGTAACAATATATATATTGCAATATTTTAACATGTTTTTCTTTCAGAAAATTGCATACACCATCACTCCGTACCCTGAAAGAAAATCTTACCAAGAGACCGGAACTATCACTAGATTCAAGGTAATGGTTCTTATTTTGTGTACATATAAGTCAGGATTTCTTTGCGATACAAATAACGAAACAAAATACTAGTTCCATTGGCATTTGTTTAAATCAATGAATTTTTTAAATAATATTTCCTTCCTGCAATGAAAACTATATATATATGAAAACAGTAAATATCTAATATCATATCTATTAAACCTGCAGACTTGAAATTTGGTAGGCATGTTCCTTTCATGTTGTAGAGATCCGATAAGAAAGGAATTTGCGAAAATCGATCCTCCAAGGGGCGTTAAGGCTGTTTTCGCCATATGCACAAGAGTATGAAGTTAACATGGAACACATTTTCAAACAGAAAAAATGTCTCAATTTTTATAAAAAATTGTAACATTGTAACTCATACATTTCTTTATAATAGTGCGTTTTTTTTATTTCAAAAATAATTAGTTTTTTTTTCTTTTAACATCTAAAAGAATAGCTCGTTTAGCATTAAGATATAGGGAAAAAATGCGAAACACATTTTCTAAAAGAAAAAATGAGCCAACTTTGATAAAAATAAATAATATAAAATATAAATGATTCTCTACAGGCTAGTGATGCCAAACTATAATAATGTTTGAGTAGTTTTATAACCTGAACATATATTCTGAATTTGAGTCCTATTCTTTAAAGTTAGCCGAAAACAGCCTTAAAGATAATTATTTCCATTTTTAAAAAATTAGACGCACAGTCTTGAAGTTTGGTAAAAAAATTCCTTTCTTGGAGTAGATATCCGCTACAAAATGGGTTTAGTAAAAATGTCTTCAAGTGGCGTTACTGGGGCATAAGGGGCGTTACTGATCATTATTTCCATATTCAATTCCTTTCACGGAGTACATATCCGCTACAGAATATTTTTTTACAAAAATAGACCTCCGAAGGGCGACGCTTGGGACTACGAAACGTTATAGATAATTATTTCCGTTTTTAAATTATTTTATGTATTAAAGTCTTGAAATTTGGTAAGCAGATTCCATTCATGGAGTAGAGATCCGCTACAAAAAGGTTTTTACGAAAATCGACTACTAATGGCCCGTTTACATGGACGAAAATTGCCGGCAATAATACCGGCATAGATCCTCTTTCGAGGCGTTTACATGACGACCCGGCCTGGTAGAAAAGGAGGTTTGATTTTTGTACCCGCAATGGGGCAGGGAATTTGGGGGTAAAATGAGGGAACGTTTTCTAATTTTCCCATGATGCATTGCGCCAGATCTTTATTTATTCAAAGATGGCTGCTGTTGTGGATTGCGAGCGTTGGTGTACAGAAGAAATACAGCTCAGAATACTATTTTGAATGCTATATATTGATAGTTTTATTTAAATATTTGTTTGATTCAAATGCAGTTTAGTATTTCATTCTTTAAATATTGGTATAGCTAGAATGATTCTTGAAAATTGTATATTGAACTATTTAATATTTTCTCAATGTGTATATTGTTATACGAAAATTTTTAAATTTTTGACTTAATTTATTATGTGTTGCTCTCTTTTAATTCTTGCTTACTTCAAGCGTTAATAAATAGCTTCATTAGTAACTTATAAAAAAGTTAGAAAATTTATAATGTATACTTTCCTTGCCAATGTTTAAATTTTATATAATGAAACCTCTTTTTTTCTTTTCTCAAATTTCAGGATATTTTGTAAAAGTGTTATTTTTTATTAGTGCGTTGAAATATGTTATAATGTTTAATTACTTAATTTGTGTGTTTTTAAAATTTAATTGTGCTAGAAGCCTAGAAATGCTTGAATTTAAAATTTTATTGCTTCATGAAAATGTTATGAACCCTCTGGTTCATCAAGGGGCAGGATGTTGTGAATTATATTGACCAGGTGGTCTGAGTATACAATATTTTATATTAATAGTATACAATAATTTTAACTTAGTAAAAAACAGGGAAATAATCTTTAAATTCAAAGGACAAGTAATTGGGTTGTCTTTGGTTGTAGTTCTTGATCAAAGTGGTCAGGACAAAATAAAAAGTGAGGAGATGTTTAAAATCTTTATGCTTCATCATTATTATCCACGTTTATAAAACACTCGCATTTTTACCAGGATATTAAACAAAAGATTTTTTTCCTACAATCATCTTATCTTTTACTGTAATCGAGCAACCATATACAATTAAACAGGAAATTTTAGTGGGTATATTGCAAAAGTGCAAGAGCAAAATAGTCGTAGCAATAATAGAAACAAAGAAATGTTGGGCTTGTTTGGTGGTAAGTAAAGGAAAACATAATCACATGTCCTCTTCATGATAATCTCGCTAAATCTGGTTGTTTCCATGGTTACATTGTATAGCCACGTGAATCTATCAACCAATCACCAGATTCTCATGTAAACGGGCTGAAAAAAAATACCAGTAAAAAGCCGGCTTTTCTCCCCTATTCCAAATTGCCGGCATTTTGCCGGCTTGCATGTAAACGGGCCTTATGTGGTGTTCGGAGATTAAGGGGCGTTATAATTATTTTTATATGGTAAAATCCTAAAAGAGGAGACAAACCGGAAAAGGCGCAAGCGAAAATGACAATGACGGCAATTGAATATAGCGGGATAAGATGAATGCGTAATGAAAATATATGTAAACAATACAGAAATTAAACATATTTAAGATAAAAAAAATATCAAAACAGCAATCACTTTCTTACTGCTGATCTTTTCCGATTGGAGTGTACAGCGTAACAGATTTTAAAAAAGCCCTGAAGGCCTCATCGCTGAGCGAATGATCGTGGGAACGTCGCCATATACTATATTCTGCAAGGTAATGGTCGAACATACCTTCGGCGAGGCTGGTCCGACCATCTACCCTCAATAGAATTTGCGTAAGCACCAACAAATCAACCTTTCGCATTCAACAAAGTAAAAAATTGTAAGTTATATTTACTCACACATGCAGCCATACTTCCAGCCCGGTGCCCAGCAACAAAATGCCGAAATCCCAACCAACAAAATACGAAAATTCCAGAAATAGTTGGGTTTACCATATCTAGTGTATCAAAGTAGGGTTACCAAGATGGCGCAATTATTGCCAACCGAAATAATTCACGCCAAGGGTGTGGGCTCTCCTAGGACTGAACCCAAAAAGGTATTGCAAAAGTCACCCCCAGGGGGCGTTGCAAAGGTCTATAAGTGCCGTTATAGAAAAATATTTTTATTTTTGAATTATTAGACCTACAGCCTTGAAATTTGGCAGGCATGTTCCTTTCGTGGAGTAGTGATCTGCTATCAAAGAGGTTTTGCAAAAATATACCCTCAAGGGGATTTACGGAGGAGGGTTAATGGGGCGTTTAGGATAAATATTCTCGATTTTGAACTAATAGATCTATAGACATGTTTCCTTAAAAGTTTAATAAAAGGGTTTGCGAAAATTAACACCCAAGCGTGGTTGTGAGGGTGCTTTATGTAAAAAAAAATTCCCTTTATGTGTAATTAAACCTATAAAATTTAAATACAGAAAACATAACTTTTGCTGAGCAGATATGAGATAAGAATTGAGTTTTGAGCGGATTATAGATAACATAAAAAAATCCCTTTTTTCAAATATTAGGCCTACATATTTGCCAAATATGCCTTTTTTGCTGAGCAGAAATATACTAAAAAAGCTTTTTTTGTTTAATTTGCAATTCAATTAAATTTCATACATAAAAAAATTATTTTTTCTCGAATCTCTATCGTTAATTTTTGCAATTCATCCGTACGTAGAACGAGTATACTAGCTAGTTATAAGCATATATCTAGCAATATGTATTCATTGGTTGACTTACATTCTGAATGGTAATTTTGAAAAACCTTTAAACGCAGGGGCGTAGCTACCACCGTATCAATGATACGGGGGCCCTAAGCTATAGGGGCCCCTACATGTGTAAGCAAAACAATTCTAAAACGTTAAGGGGCCCCCAAGAAATTTTGATACAGGACCCTCTCCGGACTAACTACGACTGTTCAAACGGTTAATTTTTTTTTTATATTTAACGTAAAATGAAGAATATAATTAAAACAATTTTATAAGTATAATTTTACAAGAAAAATTACTTAAATGCAATTTCCTGGCAAAAAAATGAAGAAAAAATATCTTTTTAAAACATTCTTCTATAATAATATTTTGCTTAGAAAAAGAACTAGGACAAAGACTAAACTAAAATTTTTGAAATATAATTTAGAAGTGAATTTTTGCACATTTGTTACACCAGAACACAGAAATTTTTACAAAAACCATCCTTATTATTCCAATGGGTCGTAACTCTGAATGCAATATGAATTTTTCAAAAATCCTCATTCATGCTCTGTAGCCTGAGGCAAAATATTTCTACAGAAGGCAAAACGTATAGGCAAAATATTTCTACAGAAGGCAAAACGTATAGGCAAAATATTTCTACGGAAGCATGTTTCATAAAAAGAAAAATGTTTTGAAAATATGTCACTGTTTCTTCTTTTTTGCCAAAAAAAAAATTGCATTTGACTAATTTTTCTGGTAATAAAATTAAAACAATTTTGAATTTACACTTAATATCAAAAAATTATTCTTTCATGTGTTTTTTCAAAATTACAATTTCTAACGTAGTCAATCATTTTAAATATGGTTTCTTAACACTAAATTTAATTTGTGAACTCAAGCTTCTTTTTGAAAAAAAAAAAAATAATAAAAATTATAAAGAAACACAAACAGATCAAAAATACTTCCTTCTTTCGAATGCAATTTTATCACTTTAGGAAAAAATTAAAGACACGCACACACACATTTTGCTCTCTTTATAAAAATATCAACCTGGAGCGATTATAGTGCCATCTAGTGTACGAAATTTGGAACGAAAACTCGTTTATTATAGCCTGTTTGAAGTTCACATATTTAATCCTATTGTACTATAAAATAGAGGTTTAAGTATAATTTTTGATTTTATAATCAAATAGTTTTCAAGAAAAATCAATAAGTTTGAAATTACGAAGGCGTAAACTTGGAATTAATCATCTACACATTATTTAGTCTGTATTTCTTTTTATTAATTTCTCTTTGACAAATACTGCTTAAAACTTCGTTTAATTTTTTTTTTACCGCAGTTCCGCACAAAACTAATGATTACACAAAAATAATCTTTGGAAAAATATCACCTCGAAGACAACAGGTGGGGTGGGACGTTTATTTCGACAATGTTAAAATAAATTACTTCAATTTTCTAAAAAAACTATGCCACAGCAGTGGCTGTCGACTCTTTAATCTAAATGATTTAAAAACGGTTATGAAAGTATAACAAAAAATTTTAATAAGTGTTTAAGATACTTTTTAATGAAGTTTTTATGTAGGGCAGTGATTCTCAAAAACTGTGAGGCGCGACAACCCTTCATGCGGGGGGGGGGGGGGCTCAAGCATATCAAAAGGTCGATAATGAAAGATTTTTTAAACAAGTTATTTAAAAGTAGTTTACTAAAAAGTAGCATAGACAAAATTTAATACATATTTTGGTAATTTACGGTGTATAAATAAGGTCGTCTTGTAGCTTTAGCGGGTCAAAGTACATTATTATTACATTCAATACATTGTTATTGTATGGAGGGGGGGCGCAATGAATATTATGATTGAAAATACTGGAAGTTTGAGAAGCACTGATATAGGGTATATACTCAAAATATACGGGAGAAGTGGTAAGGCTGTAGCAGAATTTGCGTTACCCAGGGTGCAGGCCTGCTACGTTACACCTCAGTGGAACGTATTTTAAACTGTTTGGCTGGCTCGCGTTGGGGATGCAACAAGACTCTACACAGTGTTGGATTAAACGACATGGAGACAGGCCGTCGAATTCTCGGGGCCCTGTAGCCTAAAAATTTTAATACACAACATTTTAGGAATATATTTCATTGCACAAATAAAATAACAATTTATCAGCAAATTCAAAATATATATAACCAAGCAATTATTTATTCGAATCTGTAATTAAAAAAACTAGCTCTTTCAATTAAAAATAGCTAAATATTTGGGGCCCTTGGGCAATCGCCTATTCCGCCTAAGGAGTAATCCGGCACTGACTCTACAGACTACATGTAAAATGTTTATACAACCAGTTATTGGATATTGTAATGAGGCCCTCATTACTGCACCCAAACACACCATCCAATGCCTTGAGGTATTTCAGAATCAAGTCCTCTGTATCATAACTGGAGATGTGAAATCTACTTCCGTCCATGCTATGCAGGCCTTGACTAACATCAAACTATTCTATAAATCCATCCAGAGAAAAGCAGTAGTATTATTTCAAAGACTTAAAAGTTTGCCTAATGACCCTTTCAGGAGAAATTATGACCTGAACCGATCTAGAAATTTAAAGACTGGCATTTCAGGACTGGGGGATTCAGTCATGAAGATCGCTTGTTCTTTGGAACTTTGTCAAGAGACTTCTATTTCGCCTCTACCTTTGGATTACATTCATCTTGATATAAATCTTGAGCTTGATGTAAAGGTATTAAAGAGTGAAATGCCTCCCGAACAACTGAAAGCTATAGCTTTGTAAACTATTGACAATCGATTCCCATCAAGTGAATGGCTACCTGTTTTTACTGATGGATCCCTTCATCATGGTGCTGGAGCCGGTATCTTCTGAGAATTGTTTAGCTTTTACCTACTACTGCCTTCGATTGTGAGATTGAAGCTATTGCAGTAGCGGTCGAGCAACTATCACTAGAAGGCTCCGAGTTCAACAGGGCCGTAATCTTTTCCGGCTCTAAATCGACATAACCTCAAAATTACCTCTGTAACTCACAAAGAATTTTAAAATGCAGATCGTCCTTAAAAGATTTTCCTCATAAAACCTCTTTGAAGTGGATACTGGCTCATTGTGACATGAATGAGCCTGCTGACTTTCTTGCTAAGCCCTTGTGATCCAAAGAACTGTCACGATTTCAACCCGAAATTCCTTAAGGCTTTTTTCTAATACCAACTTTAAGTATAATTTTTAAAAAAAGAAGTTGCGGAGATGTCGAAGGACAAGAACTGGGCAATCTTGAGCGAGAACCCGTCCTGGGTCCCTGGCGCTCCAAGAAAAGTTGCTGTAGCTCAGGGCTTCTGAAACTATGGGTCGCGAGAGATTTTAAGGGCAGTCAGTAGGGTAAAAATCTGATTTATTTAATAGGATTAATTTGCTGAGCTTTCGAGTTACTCCAAACTTAAAACTACAATTTCCAAAAAAGCCTTGACTGAATTCTGGATCGGAACTAGAACAGAATTTCACAAATTGCTGATTATGGCGTTAAATGTTCTTCTGCCATTCAACGCCATATATTTATGTTAAGTTACTTTCTATGTTAAGTTCATATTAAACCCCAATATCGTTCATCGCGAAAAAATGTTGAAGAGGTCTTACGTCCAGCAGTGTCAAACATTCCACCAAGATCTAATTTGTTATGTAATAAAAAAAACAGGCACATCCATCTCATTAAATTTTTTCCTTTAATTTTAATTTAATACTTACCACTCAACGACTGCGTTCGAATATATTCGAGCGAACTAAGACGGTCAGAATTCCCTTTTATTTGTTATTGCAAAAAATGCAATTTTGATGAAAAATTAGGCATATAATTTTTGTAACTATAATAAATACAATTTTACAACTTTTTGCGCAATTTTTAATTTTAGATCTTTGTATGTTTCTAAACGAATTCTAAAACTATATATTTTCATATGTATATTGTTACCTAATAAATTAATCATCAAAAAACATAATTTATCTTTCTTTTATATTTATATGGGGTCGCCAGGAAACTCGCAATCATAAATGGGGTCGTAAATGAAAAGTTTCAGAAGCCCTGCTGTAGCTCATTTTAGACTTTTGACAGGACATGACTGTCTGAGATCTCATCTCTACAGAATTGGTATCGCGACTCACCGGGCTGTACTCTGTGTGACTTTGGTCAGTCTATGACCACTGAGCATTTGGTCATGTGCCCTTAATTAAACTGTCGAAAAATATTGGAGAACAGGTGCACTAATGTCATAGGTGCTATTGTAGTGAGTGTGGCATTTGTAAAATAACCATATATTGATATACCTATATATGGTTGCTTTTAATATACTATAACTTTTGCTATGCCCTTTGTACATGAGGTATATATTCTTTATCGAAAACATTCTTCCATTGTGGTAAAAAAAATAGTCAAAATACATTAAAAGGCTTCTTTCTCATATTGCCGACAAAACTCCAACAGTAACAGTGTGATAAATACATAGAAAATTACTACAAATATAATAAGAAAGAGCAAATAGTATGTTTGCTTATACTAACAATTAAAAGAGAAATAAAATTGCTACTACAACTTCTGTGATATTTCAAATGTTTTTAAAAAATTGGAAAACATGTATTACATTAAACTAGAAGACATTTGATATAAAAAAAAGTAGCACATGTTTCAGATGTAAATTAAATTCATTTTTTAAAATGAGATACATTTTGGCCTCTTTATACAGATAAAAAAACTATTTTTAAAAAAAAATTATACCATGGTAAAATTTACTTGAAATCTTACTTTTTTTTCTTCTTTTCAGCTGAATCACTGGACACATGTTTAGTGCCAGGAACTGTACAAAAACAGATTTTAGAAAGAAAAATGCAATGATGTTTCTTGGATGGTTGAAATAATACTGCCACAAATCAACACTTACACATTACACATCAAACCAGTGTTTTTTTTTTCAATATACTTACCATTCTTTCTCAAAAATGATCTTCATTCATGGTTAATATAATTTAATTTCTTGACAAACAGATACAACAAAAAAGTTGGTTATTTCTGATTAGAGCATAGAATGCAGATGAATAATATGCAACTTTAAAATATGTTGTGCAATATAAGACATTGCATTATACAATGATGTGAATACTTTCAAAACAACAAATACAAACATGCCTATAATGCATGTTGTAAAAAAAAGTTTTGTGGACCAAGAACTTTTATTAATTATGGATTGCAATGTGAAATGAACACAGTAATGTAGTGTTTTTTGTTAATCAAAAAATTATGAGAAATTTGAGCCTCAATCTACATTTATTCAAAAAGTGAAAAGACACATATTTCGTTTTTTGATCTAAAGTAGTGAGAGATGAGAGGACAGTGTTTATCTTGAACCATAAATCTTCATCTTCACCAAGAATGGAAGACAAACTTGACGAGATAAAACCTATGTGTACACTTTGGCATTCTATTTACTCACAACTATTTTTTTTTTCTTTTTTGTAAGAAATGAATGGAGCTGGTATTCTTTAGAAAGAATTCAGTTCTGGAAAAAAAATTTACTACTGATAATTGCTGT
The DNA here is from genome assembly GCA_019973975.1 of Trichonephila clavata. Taxonomy (NCBI): domain Eukaryota; kingdom Metazoa; phylum Arthropoda; class Arachnida; order Araneae; family Nephilidae; genus Trichonephila; species Trichonephila clavata. The sequence goes on from BMAO01021698.1 coordinate 206,369, forward strand.
ATGTTCTGTGTAAAATCAAAAGACAGAATTTAAATTCTGATGTTCCCCAGGACCGATTTTTGGAGATGCTGTAAAAAAAAACATGGTGAGCAACAGAATGCAGTTCATTGAAAGTGATATTTGATATTAAACTTTGTCATTCCATTTTCAAAAGAATTTTTTGATTATTAAAAATGTACGCACTCTTTCCATAAGAGAAGTGTTTCACATAAGATTGTGTATCAGTGTTGAACAAAATGAATTCGAATAACTGATTACAAAGCACAATCAATGAGTGAGAGATTTGGAATCGACTCTAATGCATCAAGAACTATCAACACTTGCTTTTCTTCTAAAAAGAATGGCATCAGTCTGTCCCAATTTATTTGTAATTATTGATCATTCTGTAAACTATTTGTCAGAATTTAGGTCTATGTATCATTCATATTATTTTTAGAGTAGTTAAAACTCTTAATGTTGCTTTTGTTCACATTCGATGAATTTAAGAACAATGGCCATTAGTACATTAATATCCATTACATGTTTGATTATGCCAAAATATTCGATAGCCTGAAATTAATATTGCATTTTACTTAAAATCACAACTGGAATTTTTTTCCCTCCTACCTCCATTCTTTCTCTTCAGTGCTGTTTTACTTCATTTGCATCATTAACTATAAACATTTTTTATAATAATGGAATGGTACATGATCACAGATTCCAGAATCATGACAGAGTACACATGTTCAAATTAAATTCCTATTCATTAAAATAAAGGGAAAATGTGACAAAGGTTTTGATTTTAAAAAGTTGTGGTTCTATTTAAGGAATCTGTGATAGTGTAATATTTCATAAAAATTTTCAATACATAAAACATTTATTTCTACACAAGATAATTTTATAACGATGTTTTGCATTTTTTTAAATGAATATTTAGCATTTTAAAGAATATGATAGAGTTTGGCATTTTCATTTTATTACTTTGGCATATCATTTTATTTATGAATTTACATTTCTAATGAGTTGAAAAAAATTTTAATTGAAAATGATAACAAATCCTATGTAACATGTTTATTCTAAAATAAAATGATAATATTACTTTCACAGTGTATTTCTTACTACACATATTTGCTTTTGTTTTAAAAAAAAGGAATATTATATTTAAAAGGATATACATAAATTGATACATACATCTCCATTGGTTTCTACATTCTTCTAATTTGCGAATTACATTCTAATATTTTTATAAGTACTTACTTAAATAACTTGATTTTAAAATATACTGATTTTCCAAATCAAGCACTGTTGATAAAACTATCTTGACAGATACACAATTTTTTACCTCTACAGTTCGAAATCTTTCACTCATATTTAAGGTTGTTAAACTCTAGGTTCCAAAAAAATATGTCTAAGTAATAATAAAAAGAATCATGTAATTAGTGACTAACATTTTTTAAAAATTATTGTGCTAGGTGTAAATATCGAGACTTATAAATCAAACTTTATTCAAGTTAATTTTTTTTTATTACTGAAAAATTCATTTAAGTATATATTTCAATATAGAAAACGTTCATAATCTCGTTTTAAAAAGCTAAAAAAAGAGTGCCAAGTCAAATTGTATGATTTAATAATTTACATTTTTTTCAAAAGGTACTGTAATTCCAAGTAATCTGAGGGGATTGGTTAGAACTAAAATATTTAATTTTACATTTTTTAAAGAAATGAAGACTAATTTTATAATTATCCTCTCATACCACAAAATAAAATCTTTACAAATATGTCCGTAAACTTTTATAGTTTCAGAAGTAAAAAATAATTTTTTTTGAAGTAACCAAAAAAAAAACCCATAATCTCAATCCTATAAAAAACCAACTGCAATCTTACAAACTATTCATAAGAAGAAAGTTATCTATTCTCTCACACATGCTATTTTTTTTTTTTAAGTTGCATTTAAACTTTAACTTTTTACAATTTTAAAACAGACATTTTTAATGTATCAAACTTAATAATTTTACAATTATACAATTATTTCTTTAAGTATTGGATATATTACTTACTTGAATAGCAATTATTTTGAAATAAAATTCTTTTAATTCAATATCAGACATGACATCATCAATTCAATTAAAAGAAAATTAAATAAAAAGTGGGTTTTATATATATTGCTCAGTTACAAAAGCAACTTCTGTGATGTACTTAGTAAAGTTAAAAATTTTAATTTTAAACTTATGTGAAATTAATTTTATTTTATTACGTTTAATTTTGGAAAAAAAAAGACTTTTACAATCAATATGATATTACCCTGGTTAAAAATATATAAGAAACCTTATTATTAAATACAAATTAATCACAGCTTTTAAAAATAAAAAGAACATTAAAAGTATTCTATTTGCAATTGTCCAAAAAAAAAATGTTTGAAAAATTATTAATATAAATACAAAAACTCAAAAAGCACATTAAAAATTTTTTTAATCAATGCCATATTATCATACTTAAATATATATAAACAAACCTATATTTCTATAAAATGTAAATCCAAATTCTTAAAGGCAATTATACAAATTTTATTTTGAACAAAAAAGCAATTAAACGTTTTATTTGCAAACCTCCAGTTAAATATGTTTGACAAATTAACTATATTGTTTGATCAAAATACAAGAACTCATGTATAATTAGAGTTAGATCAAAATTGTTTCATTTATGAAAATCTAAATTCCTTACAACTAAGGATCAGAGGATAACTAAATAAAAAAAATCTTCAAATTAAAAATAAATTATAGATTTTAATTTATAGGTGTCAGAATATTTTAGAAAACAAAACAATAATCTCCTTTTGTCTGTTTCAATAATAAACATTGAAAAAAGCAAGTTATTTCTTGATGTATTGAAAATAATTTCAAAGCTACTTGCAAGAGAATTCATTACATAATTTAATGTCCAAAGACAACATGCTTTTTTTTTTGGTTCTATTAAAAATAATTTAGTATCAGAATTTTAATATGGTGATTGCATCTCTGTATTTCAATCTCCTAACTTTCCCACCACACCAAGAGAGGGCATTTAGTTGGATTTAAATGCTACAGTCCTCAATATTGGAGAAATCAGAATAAGAAACCCTTACATTATTAAACTTGTAAAGCTGTAATGGTTATAATTATGAAGGAAAAAATAAAAACTGCAGTGTTATAAAACTGTACAAGTCTGTAGCTCCTTAGCCTTGATCATGAAATTTTTATAAGTTTTTTTTTTTTTTTCAATTCATGAATTCGCATTTAGTTTATCCTCAATCTCATTTTATACAAATGTTTCCAAATATACTTGTATACAGTATTATGACATTACAATAAATGTATATATTTAATGTAAACAACTGAATATATTACGTTATATGAGAGGGGGTACTATGAAAGGTTAACAGAAAAAGGAAAAAGATATAGAAGTTTTCGTATTTTATTTCACATAATTATAATTACAATGTAGAATGATTAAATATTTCCCTAAATATCAATAGATTACACAGAAAATACCAACAAAATATGCTATACTGAAGTCTGGGGAAAACATTTTTCTGCCCATTTTACACATAAGAAACAGTTTCATAATTTTACAACCAGGAAATCTAGTTATAAACATTTAAGTCAAATTGTTTGAATTACTGAAATGAATAGGGAGAAACACCTTTTTCTTTGCACATAACAAATTGTTTTACAACTAAATAACAGGGAGAAATCTAGCTTTAAGAATTTTTACTCAGATTTGTTTAAATGACAGAAATAATATTTGGAAGAACAAAGTTTTAAAACTGTAAAAATCACTAATTTGCTCAATTTTTTCTTGTTGAAATCAAGATAAAAATATTTTTTTTTCTAAATTAATCTCTTTATATCTTCCTTCTCATGCCTTAGAATTCTTAAATAAAGAATAAATACAAGGAATATGAGGTACTTGCTCATTAACCCCGTGCAAAGATTTTACATTATGACGATATTTTGAAAGTAAACTTGTTGAAATTCATCAAAGACATGGGATTAATAAACAAGCCTTAAATATGTTAGTCTCATCTTCTAATTGCACTAAAAACAGCTTTAAAAGCATGAAATAATAATGGAATTGCTCATGATAATATTTATGAATATTATAAAAAGTTAGAAATTTTATGTATATGCTTTTAAAAGTTTTTAATTGTACCTTTCAGAAATTTAAAAATTATCTCAAGATGTAATAAAATGTGTGCATATTGAATTACTTTTTTTTTCAAATACAATTAATATATGTATGTTAGGGGTAAACATTTTCACAAAACTGCCCCCTTTTAATGTCAGATCATTCAATATTGTACTAGGGGGAAAAAAGCTCAGAAAAGTCACCCCACACAGAGAAATGTAAGTAACCATGCCTTCAGATTGGTTTGTTTTTAATAAGAAAAAAAATTCTAGAAACTTAAGCAACCCATACATAAACAAATATATGTACAAAAATTTATTTATTACGGTGAATTAGGAATGTAGCAATACCGGCAGCTGCAAGAATTACTGCAATACTTCCCACTGCCACAAACATCTGCTCTTTAGTATCCAGGCAAACAAAGGAATTTAAAATTCCATCTCCCTGGTTCATTGTCTTTTTGTATGCTTCACGCTGTTGGGCTCTTTTGAAGTACTCTTGAACAAGAGGAAGTCTATTGTCCTTAAAAAATATATCAGTAAGTCCAATCTCGTGCAATCTATATAGTAGTATACATAAACTAATATCAGCAATGGTAAATTTTTCACAACACAGCCACCATTTCTTCTTATCTAAAAATAAAAATATAAAAGTTGAATAATCTTTCATTTCAATTATACAAGTAACATACGAAAACATACAGATAACAGAATGGTTTTAATTACATTAAAAATGAATAGAATATTTGAATATTCACATTCTATTTTAAATGTTTATTTTCTTTACACTACTACACAGTAAAAGAAAACTTAAATGCAGTTTTTATTCATTTCGCTGTGACCAACTTCAAAAAAAATTTTTTTAATTAAAATTCTTAATTTTAAAAATTGCATTGTAAACTTAATTTATTCCTACTTATAAATTACAAATTTTCACAAATTATCTAAATAATTAAAGAATAACATAACATGAAGAACTTAATAAAAAATATATCTTGTCATTTTTTTTACAAGAAACATTCAATGTTGAAAACTGATAGTAAATAACAGAATTTTGATAGAATCCTAAGAAAATTTAAATGAATATACTTTCCTCAAGTTATGAAAATTTACTGTAGATATATCTATGCATATTTAACTTAAAAAGTAAATAAAAATTTTATAATCCTTAAAAGTGTAACACTCACTTTTTTTGTTGTCATTTTGCTTATATTTTAAGTCTTCACTTTTTCTAAGAAGTCGTGTATAAATAGAATTTGTATTGAAAAGACTTTTATTATAATTAGTATCCATTTCATTTATACAATAATTACATTCTTTACCAAGCAAGTAACCAAGATGCAAACACTTTTAAATCCATTGTTTATAATCTCATTCCGAAGCAACATGAAGGTTGATCTCATAATTTTGAACCTTGATCAATCTACCTTTGAATCTTGAGAACAATACTTGAGCTAGCACCTCATTCTTCAAACTTTCACACATGCCAACATGAAGATTTTGAGCCTCCTCAAATTTAACATTGGCCCTTCACAAGGTAGGTTTTTAACCTTTAAATAACCTAAGTTTCAAATTTGATACTGGATTTTTAAATTGAATTCTACACTAGCAATATGTTTGTTTTTAATGTTTGGCCGTATGTATGTTACCACTGCATAATGTTCTTTTGAACAAAAGTTTAAAAAATGTCAACTGTCTAAATTGTTCAAATAATGTGACATTTTGTTTTCCTGTCATATTGAATAAGACACTATAAAAACACTATATACCTTTTTTTGCAACTTTTCCTTAAATTATTGAACTGATTGTGACACAACTTAACAATTTTTAAGACTACTAAAATCAATGGATGTATATTCTATAAAATCAATATATCCACAATTTAGAGAAAAAAATTCAATATGTTTTTAATTCAATTACAGAATTATTAGACACATAATGAATGTATAGCAATAAGATGACACAGTAATTTCATCTTTTTAATCAAATCAGAGTACATAATTAAATTACATTAATAACTTTTAGAAAATCCAGAAAACCAAAGAATTTATCATTTTCTATACAAAATACAAAACAAATACTTCAAAAATAATAATAATCTTATTAATTTAGTGTTTTTACCACATCGGTCAGAAGTTCAAAAAGTAACAATCTTTCTAAATGTGATTTCATTCATGTTTATCATAAAATGCTTCATTAAATGTATCAATCCTGTCTTGATATACAAAACCTTTCCATGCTTATCCAAGTATAACTAATAATTAAAGAAAATTCAGAATTTTAAATGTTATCCCTATTTTGTAAAAATTAATGCACAAAAATAAACGATTTTGCAAAATTAACATTTTTAAAAAATGGAATTCCAATAAGTTTTTAATATCTTTGAAATAATAAATTAAAATTTTTTTTAAAAAAAACCTCTCTGTAAAAATTTATTAAAGCAATACTGAACAAATCAACATAATTATTAACTGAAATTCTTCTCACCTCCTTTAAGTATAAAGACTAATGAGAAAGATAAGGCAATTCTGAAATTGATATTTTATTCAAAATAATTCAAATAATAATTCAAAATAACTCTTTACAGTGATGACTTATGCTAATATTCATAATATGCATAATGCATAATATTCATAATATGCATAATATTCATAATATGCATATGCTAATATGCATAATGACTTATGCTTCAAATTTTCAAAATATGAAAACACCTTAAATTATTTATCAGTTATAAGAACCATGAAGCCAAAGGCGGTAACATGTAGAAATCAATACGATCCAATTTACAACAGTTGTCAAAACTATAAATAACATTGTTTTTAAATACCACAGCTCATACGAGTAGTTAATATTATAAAAAGTCGTTATTATTCTCAAATATTTTCAATCTTACAATAGTTGTTAGTTTGAATTTATTGCCACTTTTAGTTACATTGTTAGCTTAATTTTTCTACCATTTGTGGAATGTGTCAATGGGGGATAAAGATGTAAAAAACTTTTTCCATCAGATGTAGATTTTACTATAAGAGTATTTTTGTACTAATAGTCACCATGTGAATAAAAATAAGCAGGGAGTGCTAATTAACAAAAAGTTATCAGCAATAGTCAAGTTTCAGGGTAAGAAAATATTTTTTTAAGTTAAAGTGATGAAACTCCATTATAACAAATTTTGAAACTAGTTTGATATGATGGGTCTGCACCACAAGCACTGCTTGGAGCAATAAAGCAATCACGCCAACCAGTGCATGTCTTTGGAATGGAATCCAAAATGGCAGTGTAGCGGTAAACATTCATCAAGAAAATAATTTAAAAGAACTGTTTTGAAATACAGTGAAATCTATTTCAAATGAAGAAAATAGAAAGAGAATGAGAATAACCAAGATCGATCAATAATGAATATCAATATAATGTAATATAGTAAAAATAATATCTACTAATATTTATAAGCGGTATAGAATAATAATTGTATAATTCTATGGTAATTATAATTATCATATAATGATACAGTAATTATTATAGATAATAATCATATAATGTAATTTAATAGTAATTATAAAATAGAACAACAATCTTATTCTAATATAATAAATAAATATATATAAAAATACTCATATAACATAATTATAAAAAAAATAACAAAATAATAATTATAAATAACAAAATAATGAATATTAACAAATAACATAATTATAAACAAAAAAGTATCTTTTAAAAGTGAAATTGTACAATTTATAGCAATAATTAAAAGAACAGCATTCATTTTTTTTAAAAAATATCCTCACCAATGATATTAGAAATATCCATATTCGAAAATAGCATAAATACAGCAGAAGACTAGAGCATATGGCTTTGAGAACAAATGCAATTCAAAATGGTTCCTTTTGTTAAGAAATTGAATTATAATAGTCTGAAGTTAATAGGATTACCGTGGGGGGGGGACCAGTAAAAATTAATTCTAATACCCTTGGCAACCACACTGACAAAGGATAAAAATATCAAGGAAACCATATTGTAATGTTATCGCCCATCTTGGCAAACATAAACAACAACTTGGCACATAGACCCATGATATCAAACTAGCACCCAAATTTTTGTCATTATGCTCATAGTGAATCTATTGTATTATGTAATATTACAAATGATCCTGTTGATGACAACTTGAAAAATCAGTTGCTATTCTATAATTCTTATAATCAATATTAATACCCATCTTTTTTTATATATCATTTTTTTAGAATTTTTATTTTTCAATAAAGCAGAAAATACACTAAACTGTTTTAATTAGGGAAGTAAAAAATATATAAAGTATAATGAGAGAAATGTACATATAATTAGGAAAAGGATAAAAAAATCAAGCTACGTACCCCCTTCATGTGTGACTAGTAATTTTTCTACTTCCTTTAAAGCATATTCAACGTCCAAAATTCCTTTGTCAACTTCATTGGAATCTGTTACTAATTTGAACAATCTTGTGAGACCAGACTTTTTAACAAGATAATGATCTTTGAATTCTTTATTTTTTTCACTTAAATCAGTCAGGAGATTCTCATGAGCAGCAAATCTAGCTGTTACAAATAAATTAAATATACTTATAATATATGCAATCAGTCTCCATACAACAAAACTTTTTAAAATTAAAAAAAATTCTTAATATTAAATATCTTAGGTTCTTCAAGTCAAAATTGTTTTTGTGCCCCCCCCCCATTGAGAAAAGAATAAAAAACCAAACTCTAAACAGCTAATTGTTAACTTTGCTAATATTAGTGGTTTCACATAAAACATCATTGATTAAATGTATCACAATTGAAAAAAAAATCACATTTTATTCACAAAGGCTAACACGCCAATTACAACCATGCAAATCAGAGGGATATATGAACTACAGCTGAACTATTCTGATTTTGCAGAAAATAAAATTCTCCAAATATATTCCAATAAATTAAAAATGAAAATGTGTCAAAGATTTAAGAAAGATGTATAAGCAATAAATAGAAAATTAACAAATCATCTTATGAATTTAGGACAGTTAGCCAACTCTTATTAAATTATATTTTCATGAAATAAAGATGTATTCTTTAAGTCAAGTTTCATTTTAAAGATTAAATATTTTTATTTTAATGAAATTTTCGACCTAGAGTAAGAGAGAGTGAGAGAATATTAATGTCGCACTGATTAGCTACACGTGGGCTTTTGGCGACGGTCCGCGTAATTTTGAACCACGGTCAAGTGACGTGGACGACACCTGAGCTGGCACCCCCTCTCCTAACTACCACACCACACCAATGGGAGAACGTTTGAGCTCTCGACAGATTTAACATGCATCGCTCCTCTACATGGTGGATCTTCAGTGGTACTAGGATCGAACCCATGACATGCTAGCCATGATCCGATACCTAGACCACTCGGCCACCGCGGCCAATTTTCGACCTATACTTCACATAAGAGTCCTCAGTAAAAAATAATTTTATAAAGTCTGTATTAAGAAAAACTGCATTTAGCATAACAATTTCTCAAAATATTATGTTATTGACCACTTAATTAAAATAGCTCTCAACCATTAGAATGACATTACTATTTGCATCATAAAAAAATAGAGAGAGAAAAACACTACTAGTAAACTCTTTCCCACCTCCCAAAAAAAAACATTTGTGTGTTCAATATATATTTATAAACTACTAAAATAACAAAAAGCAAGTTACTATTTCCTACTTCTTCCCCCTTCATGTAAACTTTGCAAAGAACACAGAAAGAACATTCAAATCAAAACACTGCATCAGAAAATAATGATTTTAACAGCAATTTTCAGCAATTAACACAAATTTAATTATTCACCTATTAAATTAACTTTCCTATTTTAATTAAGGTTTAAGAAATAAAATTTCATTTTCTTTTGAGAAAAGTTTTTAATTTTCAGAAAAACAATTTTTTGGCACTACACTTATTACAATGCAGTTTTAAGATTTATTAATAACCACAGTTTTAAATTTTTATTTTTCCTTTTCTTGCATACTGTCAAAAATTACCCAAACTATAATTTCAATTCACGAGTACAAATATTTTTGACAATTTACATTTTAAAAAATTTAATACAATGAAAATCATTTTGATATTTTAATTCTTATTTACATAACACACACAATATCACATTCAATATTATCAAAAATCAGTAAATGCTTAAATTGGTGGTTAATCAACCAAAATGTACATGTGTACAAAATGTACATACCTTACACATACCTGCCAACTTCTGAAAATGACAAAGTGTAAAATAGCCCATGAATGATATTCCATGCAAATTTTTAAAATAACTCATTAATATTTTAAATATTATATACAAATATTTGAAAAATAATGCAAAGTACATTTCACAATAAAGATATTTTGACAAGAAAACTACTTATAGAAAACTTTTCTTTGGCCCATTTTTTAAAATACAAATTTGAAATGGAATTGGCAACTAACATGATGTTGTAATAACTAGAATCATCGGCCAATCAAGCGTGCAGATGCTTAACATATACATGTATTGAGTCTCCCACTGTTAATCATCTCAAAAAAAAATCTTAGAGGGTGTAAAATGGACAGCAAGAATGAGCATGTAAGACATGGCTATATGAGTACAGCAGCTGCAGAATATTACAATGTTAGTCAAGTTAATGGGAAGGATGCAATAGATGAAAGCACATATCATCGACGGTTTTGTAAATTTAGGGAAGAGGTCAGAAGCTGCTAAGATCAGGCTAGGAGCGGACAGACATCCCACAATGGAGAAGACAAAATTGATCAAGCCATAAGGAACAACCCGAACTCAACCATGCAAGAACTAGCAGAGACCTTCAATGTATACCGGTCAACTGTTGAGAGATGCTAGTTAACTTGGGTTTTATAAGAAAGTTGGATCGTTGGGTTCCACATAACCTGACAGCTAAACAGGAATCGCTACTTGTTTTCAACATTTACCAGTACAAAAAAACCCATTCTTGAGAAGAATTGTGACCAGAGATGAAAAGTGGATTATCTACACTATTAAAATCCGAATTTAAACAAACGTATCTATCTATCTATCTATGTATGTATGTGCGTCTATCTTCTCACGAACCGTATGACGCAGAAAGTCGCGGAAGGTACCAAAAGATCGGGAAATTTCCGGGGAAGCCGTATTGCCCATTTATATTCCGATATTGTAATTCGTTCAAAAGATATTCTTTAAAAACCTTAAAACGCCTAATTGTTTTACTCCTGCCGGTTGCTTACTTGGCAGAACTTCCGTTCTGTTTCGGCCCAGCGGTGATCCGACGTTTTCCACCATTTTAAAATTGATATCCAATTTTCGGTGTTGAAATCAGACAAAAAATAATTACAGAATTGGAAAGATCATTTATTTCGCCACGATACGGTATAATTTTTTTTGCAAAATAATAATATTTAGTATTTTCTACAAATTGTTTAAAAAATGGTTGAAACTAATGCGTTTTTATGAAAATTATTTCTAAATTGTTGCATATGAATTACTTTTCGTGTTATTAAATCAATATTCTACACTAATTAATTTCAAACCTTTATCTTTTTGATCCCATTCATTTAAAAAATAAAATTCCCAAAACTTTTTTTAAAGAATTTTTAAAAAGTAGTTCCAATTTTTACTACACATTGAATAACTTCGTCATTTATAAAGGTAATTGCACAAAACCTTTTTTCCACGTGTAAAGCAATATTATCCATAACATAAACGAAGATTGAAAAAATTGCTTCAAAATTACAGATTTTAAAAAACATTTTGTGATTTTCGTAAACTGCTGTTTTTCTGAGAAATAACTTAAACAGTAGTTTTTGTACATTTTTTATTTCAAAGTACTTTATTTTTGCAAATAGTTAGTGCAGTTTGAGAGCATTGACTTAAAAATTATGCCCTAAAAATTAATCTAATTATTTTTAAAATAATTAAAAATACACGATTTTTCATTTAGCCAAACATTGGTGTTGAAAATTAGTTTTGCACCAAAGACCTTTGACCTGTTTCACCGTGGACTGCATCTAAATCAAGGGTTACACTAAAAAGTTCTGCCTTAAACAGGGGGAAATCAGTAACTTTAGCGAGTGGAAAAGTTATTTTTTCTTCAATTTTTGTCAATTTTTCTTTATATAATTTTGAAAATTAAATAATTATATATGTCAGATTAAGATTAAAAAATGCATTCAATGCATTTCTGAGATTCATTTAAAATAATTATCAGTATCAAAATTTTTGTTCTCTTTCATAAAACTTATAGTTTACTTTAAAATAATGCCTAATGTATATTTCTTTTTTTGACATATAATTCCATAATAAAAACGAAAAATTTGCCCATTTCGAAATTTTTTTTTTGGAAATAGTCAGTTAAATAGGCATAACTTCCTTAGAAAAAAACAAATCTATGTTTTTTTTATTAATTGCGTTTTATTAAAATATCAAAATTCAATAAATTTTTTGCAATACATTTAAATGTAATCGTGAATCGAAATTTTTCAATCGTTATGTCAATATCCCCTTTTCAATAAAAAAATTACTTTCAATTTTTACCTTCCATTTATAATTAACGCCTATTTTCAATTTCTGTTACGGGTTTTCGTAGCGCAGTTGGTAGCACGCTGGAATCATAGCGGAATGACTGAGTGATATGGTGTTGCTCCGAGTTCGAATCCAGGGATCTCGATTTTTTCATTTCTGCTTATTTTTCCCACGTAAATTAATTTTACTGATAAATACTTATTTTAACATGATCCTCTGTTATTTTAATGTACTTTTAATTCTTTTTCTGCCATCAGAAAGGTTTTTTTCTGACTTTTAATCATTCAAAGTAATTTCTATCTTTTTCAACAATTCCTAACAAGAAGCTTTCATTTCTGTTTATTTTTCCCACCTAAATTTTCAGTGCTGCCATCATTTAAGCAAACGGAATGTCACAATTAATTGCTAAATGAACATTTTTAATAAATTTTAATGTAAAAATATTAATAAGTTATAGTTTTGTATTATATAAATATCGATGAATTTAAAAGAAAATGATTTTTAAAAGTTCATTGATATTTAGAATCAGTGATTAAAAAAATAAAATGCCAAAAACTATCTTTTTTTTTTTTAAGAATTTTAAAAAAAAAAAACTTTTTTTTTTTTACAAAACAAAGATATTTTGCATATATTATGATTTTTTCTAAAATGAATCAACATCGTTACTTTGAAATAAAAATGATTTTTAAAACTTTTAGAATCAGTGATTTTACAAAAATGCCAAAAACTTTTTTGAACAAATTTTAATAAAACACTCAAAATACTTAAATCAATCATTTAATAATTTCTTCTTTTATAAAGGTAATTGCATGAAACTTTTTCCCCCGTGTCGAATATTTCAAAAAATCCTCACAATTTTACTTCAAGAATTAAAATAGTAGTGAAATTTTGTAATTTGAAAAATTTATACTTTGTCTTTTTTTCAGCATACAACTATTTTTAAAAAGGCTACATTTTCGTTTCCAGGCAATAAAAAATTGCAACGAAAGAATTGGAAAGTGAGTGGGTGATTTTTAAATTCGCACTGTTTGCCTATTCGAGGGTTTTTGGTGGCGGACCTCGAAATTTTTAACCATGCTCAAGTGACGAGGACGACACCTGAGCTTTCACCCATCTTTCCTAATTACCACACCACATCAACGCAAGAACAAATTTCGAAGGGAGTTTTTATGACATAGTTAAAGAAATCACTCAGATTGAGCGCATACACACACACAAGTGCTATCGGCCTGAGGGAAACACGAAATTTCCATGGGGATGAAGTTATTCAGTCAGTAAAAGCCCGTGCAACGCCAGGCTAAGCGGAGAGGAAAAGAAACAAAGAAATCAAAGTAATTTCGAAAAATAATATTGGAAGTGCTGAATTTGTGAAGATTGAGTGAATATTAACGTCCCACTGTTCAGCTACACGAGGCCTTTTGGGGACGGTCCACGTAATTTTGAACCATGGTCAAGTGACGCGGACGACACCTGAGTTGGCACCCCCCTCTCCTAACTACCACACCACACCAATGGGAGGACGTTTGAGCTCTCGACAGATTTTACGTGCATCTTTCCCCTACACTGCGGGTCTTCAGTGGTATTAGGATCAAGAATTTGTGAAGAGAAGGGAAAATGTTAAGCAACAAAGCCATGACATGCACTCACAGGTCATGCACTCACATTGTATGCGTCAAACCCCCACAAAAGTGTTGGCGTTAGAATAAAAGGAGGAAATTAACATGGGGATTAAGTTATACCCTCGATATAAGCCTGTGCAATGCCGGGCCATGAAAGCTAGTGAACTATAATATAAAGTGTTGTAGGACTGCGAGTCTGCCTGCATGGACTTCAAAAGCTGAACTTCATCCCAAGAAGGTATTATTAAGTGGGCAATGAGATGTGCAGGGTCACAGAGAGGTCCTCCTACTCAACCAAACCATTAATGCTGCCTTCGACTGTCTACAGTTAGACAGGGTGCATTCAAATTTGGTAGCAAAGCAGCCAGACCTCATCAATTGCTGCAGTGTTATCTTTCATCAAGATAATGTAAGGCTACATGCTACCGTCATCACACACCAAAAGTTATTGGTTTTGGTTGGGTGGTTTTACCCCACCCTCCCTATTCTACTAACTTAGCATCCCCTATTTCGTGTGTCTAATCATTCATTCAGTCAGAAAATCTTTGATAATCTTGATGCTGTAAAAACTGCCATCCAAGACATTTTTTTTACTTGAAACCAGTGAAGTTTCCCCATTGTGGGGGATTCATCTCCTACCCAAAAGATGGCAAAAAGGTCATCGCAATGAAGATTATACCAAATCAAAGATAGAGATCATTTTGTGTTTATTTGCTCTTCTTATGGGTAATAAAAATGGGTAGAACTTTTTACATTCACCCAATAGTAGTACATTCAAGAAAGCTGTGACTTAAGAATAAAGATGCTATTATAAAAAATACAGTGAAATTACTAAACTTTCAAATAAGTCTTGTAAAAAAAATTATTATACATTTATAAATTGAGAAAGATATACGTAACAAAAAACTTTCACTGAATGATTCAAATAGTCAAGATCATCATTAAACATTTCATTTCCATTTATTACTTTATGCATCCAAGGAAATAATTCAATAAAATATTTGAAACTATTAAATTTAGCAGAATTGATTTTTGTTAGGTCTGCTACCTCAGATTTTTTTAAAACTTCTCAATTAAATGGGGAATTTAATAATATAATTGCATTAAATACAATTAAAATTAAGGATTCTTTTCAAAATAATTGTTTTAAATAAAAAATAAATAAGAATATACTATTTCAATAGCCAACAATAAGATAATTCACCTTTTTCCTGTACTTTTTTATAATTTACATTAATTAGATCTTTAGTGTTAAAAGTTTAAAAAGTTTAGTGTTAAGGTTTTAAAATTACACAAAACAGGCCCTTTTAAAAGTTATGCATATATTTGCCTCAGTCTATTTATGTAAGGAACTCCTGACTACAAAGCTTTGTTTACTTTGTATTTCTGAGTATAAGCCAAGAAACTTTTTTATACGTGACAATTCCTTAAAAATATATATATCTATCATGTAGAAACAGAGTAAGTCCCATACAAGTTTAAGAAAGAAATCCTTTACCTTGGCGTATTCTTATTTCTTGATTTGAAAGTCTTATTTTACCAGTCATTTGAGGGTTAAAAATACAACCAAATGTAACAAGACCTATAGGAAGATTATCAAGTAAATCTCGCATTCTCCCCATTTGTTGAAATTCAGGACTGCCCTTTTCAGGAAGTAATCGTGGAGTATCCCCTGTAAATTTCAAAATTTAATAAACAGTGCAAAAGACATACATTCAAATAATAAATGAAATCAGAATTCGACTCAAATTCTGCAAATCTCAAGAAAGCTTTTATAAGCTACAGTAAAATTCTTCCTGGCATAATCAATCTTTTAATTTATCAAGATTCTATATTTTATACAAAAAAATAAACAAATTTTTAAAAAATATTTAAATTCTCAAAAATTACTAAAAAATTTAAAATTCTGAAACAAATGATTACTTATAAAATTAGAAATCTGTGATTAATGTTATTCATTTTAGGGTAAAAGATAGGGTGTCATTCCATAAAAAAGGGAATTAACTTTTAAAAGGACAAAATTTTTACAACAGCTAACAAAACATGAAGGTAGGGATGAGTTTCCAGCAAGTAATAGCAATTTTTCACTGATAAATTATGAAAAACATTTAATCTTGTTATAATAGTTAACAAATAAGTAAAAAGAAACAGTGGGTGCTGACTGAGTTCCAAACCACAAGCAAAATAGGCCATTGAGTAAAATTTTTTCTATAATGAACACTTGTAAAAATACAAAAAAAAAAATTTAAAGTATGCGAAAAAACATTTTTTTTAATCAAAACATCAATTGCTCTTGTATGTTTGCTTATATTTCATAAAACTCATTCTTTACAAAGGGGAATATTCTTCAACAATACTTAACATAATCTGCAATTAATTTCACAGGACACAAAAAATATGTGTGTTGTTATTTATTAATAAGTTATCAACCAAAAAAGGCTAGATTTACTTTGAACTAAAAAAAATATGCTATTTACAAGTAATTTTAAAAACATATGTAAACAGAATTAATACATCACTTCAAGGAACATATTGGAACAAAGACATGAATTTTTATAATATATTTGTAAATATATGACTAATAAAGTTAAATCTACTAGATAAATGGACAAACTTGTGCATCAAACCATTACCATTGTGTATTAGCACAGAAAAAATCAAGTGAATGCAACAAAATTCCATACTAAACAATGCCTTAAAAAATATACTCTGGAAACTATTTTTATCAAGATAATCATTAGCAAAAAAGCTTAAAGTTGTGGATTACCCCCAGTGCACAAAGAAAAGCTCACAGAATTTATCTGTTTCACACAAAATAAAATTTCCTCAGTTAATAAAATCTCTCAAAAGAAAATTATAATCAATTACAACTAGCACTGCACACACAACTTAAATAAGAGCAATAAATAAGATTATCTAGTTATGCTTAAATCTCCATCATCATAAGGATCCATATATTGATTCATTAAAAAATTCACTCTGATAAAATGTATGTGCAACTGCTTTATATCTTGCAAAAAGAACATTTTGCAACAACAAGCATAACAAGTTTTGGAATGTTCATGAACACAAAATGAAATTTTAAGACATATCAAGTTACCACAAATTTCCTTTTTGATATTGAACATCAATTTACCTGCAAAACACAGCATATAAATATATTTGAGAACTTACTGTATCAGTCCAGGTAAAAATTAAATTGACTTCAGCAAAATCATTGCACTCAGCACATTATTATTTGCCAGAAATAGCTAAAATAAAATAATTGCAAATTCCTTTTGTTTTTTAAACTACAAATAGCATTAAAAGTATTCATAAGGACAAAAAATCTTAAACATTGCAGTGAAGCACAGAACAAAATAAACATATTGTTATGAATTTTGTATAAAATAGCGTAAATTTGTAAATGGAATGTGAATATTTAATCGTGAAGAGTATCTAGTTTCTTAATATTTTGCAGAAATGATTATTTTTTTAAATTCTTATAACAGTTAATGTGGTTTATTTTTTAAGAGTGATGATAATTTATTGTTGAGAACACAATTTTCGAAATACAGGATTCAGCAGCAAATTCGCAGAATTAATATCAGACAATCTTTACACCTTCCACAGTGCTCGGACACAACTATCAGTGTCTAAAATACAAGTATGCCAAAGATTATTCACAAGCACTTATCCTATTCAACAGCCAAGCTAATCACTAATAGTCTCTTCACCATCAAGGCAAGACTACTAATCGCTAGACAAAAAAATACTAAATCAGCTCAGCAAGCGTCTCTCTATTTACATCCGTCACAGATCTTTCGAGAGAGATCTGCTTGCATCACATAATGAAATTAGTGCATTTCTTCACTAATTTCCCGAAGAATCCAGAGGGTCTTGAACTCGCCAAAAATGGTCCCCAACATGGACGCCAAGTTCTCATTGAATCGCCATTATAACGAAAGGGACGGCATTGCTTGTGAATATTACAATTTTAGCACAAATTAAATATAATATAGAGTAATATAAATGCATTACACATGCAAAATAATCATTCAAATTCATTCAAAAAAATAATACAGTAAATCATAATATACTTCTAATTCAATGTCAGAATAACAAGTCTAATAAAAATTTACAATTGCCATAGTAATAGAATTTTGAAGTCAAACACGCAGTGAAGTACCATTTAATTTTGCTAATTAGATCAACAATGAAACAATTTAATACATAAATTATACCATAATAAGTTTTTAAAAAGTAACAACTGGAAATCTGATAGCAATATTCAGTGTAATCATTTCCTTCCCACTATTTAGCTTGTTAAAAAAAATGGCACTTGCATATCAGCGTCACCACAGCAAAATCCGCACCAAGTAAATCTCAATGCAAACAAAAAAAAAAAAGATTCCTGCATGTTTTATTTGAAGAGGGAAAAAAGGCAAATTCTGGTGGGAAATGGTGCGATTCACATGGTGCAAATTTGGTTGCGGTGACATTAATGCATAAGTACCAAAAAAATTCATGTTGTGGGAAAAATAAATCTATATATGTAAGTATTTTAATAAATAATAAGAATCATCATAAATTTTTAAAAAACACAAATTTTGGGACTTAAGTATTATATTGTCGATCAATTTCACCAAATAAGAGGTCATCGCCAATTCAAAATACAACACCAAAAACTAACATTGTTTTGGAGCACACAGGTTTTCCACTATTGACAGATTTCATTATTGTACTGATGAAATCAAAATAACTTAGAAGAAAAATAAGTTACAACCCACATAAATAGCAGGAAAAGGGAAAATAGTATAATAATATAAAAGAATCAGTTAATTATAAAATATCAATCATCTTAGATTCAACATCAAATAACTATCTTGTTCCAAATTTTAATGAATAAAAGAGCAACGTATTTTCAACTATCAAACAATCTTATTTTTTTCAGGTCATGATAACATGTGACAATCTGCTTCAATTACTGTTCAATGTAGGGCTACAAGACAAATCAATTCAGCATTTAGCTTTCACCAAAACTATAACAATATAGCACCACAATAAAGCTTAAAAACGTAAATATTTTTTAAAAATAATTCTTGTCATGAACATTTAAAAAGGTCTGCAATGAATTTTAAGTTGCTTACCATTACTAAAATTGTCTTCAATGTAATCTATGATACGACAAGAGTCAGGAATGATTTTCACACCATCTTTCAACACAGGCACTTCACATTTAGGATTAATTCTAACAAACCATGGCTCGAATTGTTCCCCACGATACAAATCTATGATGTGAGATTTGAACTTCAGTTTTTTTTCATGCAATGCAAACACAACCTGTATTAAAAAGAGAAAACATTTAGCATGCTACAATTTCTATAAAAAAATTAATTCAAAAATATTATATAATGACAAAATATTCATACATATTGCAATTTATTATACGAATGAAACTTAGATGCATTTTCATAAAACTAAATGTGTAAGACGAAGTATCAAACTGATTGAGTAAAAGCAAGTAAAATATAACAAATTAACCCCTTTAGGATTTGACTATAATTTGTTTTTTTTTCATCATGGTGGTGATACTAGTACATAAAAGGTTATATTAAGTTGCAAAATTCAATGATCTCTGATATAGTAACTTGTAAACTATTATCAAGTTGAAAAACAATACAATTCTGTAATATATTAAAAATATATGGGTTAAAGTGTAGTTTAGGGGGGCTCTTGGCGAAGTCAATTTATTTTGGCGACCAAAATCGATTGCCAAGCTACTTCACTTAGCGATAAATGTCCGGAAGCCAGAATGAATTCGTTATCTCACCATAATACAAGGGGTGATCAAATGAAAAGGTACGAAACGACATAAAAATGAAACAGTTAAATATTTGCATATTCCGCCAAGGGAGAATGTAGCGAGACATCTCGGGATGCCATTGGAGACTCTGACTGGGATCGGATCATGCGCGGGTGCCCGCATGCGCAGGAGAGAGCAAAGGCTCTTATAAAAAGTGGCGTCCAAATGATGCGAGCACAGAAAAAGCATTAACTCCGATGTGTACTGTGAGACACTCCGACGCCTACGCAGGTCCATCAAGAACAAAAGACCGGGGCTGCTCACGGAGGGTGTGGTTCTGCTCCATGATAACGCGCGTCCACACGTCTCCAGAGTCACACAAATGGAACTGGACAAGTTCCAATGGGAGACGGTGGACCATCCGTCCTACAGTCCGGACACGTCACCCTGCGATTTCCATGTGTTTGGTCCACTGAAGAAACACCTGAAAGGAAAGCGCTTCAACTCGGACGACGTACTCAAGGACACTGTGAAGGACTGGGTCTCGTCACAGCCACAGGAATTCTGGGAACAAGGAATCCTGCGGCTTGTTCATCAGTGGGATTGTTGTGCTCAGGCCTATGGTGTATATTTTGAATAAAGTCTATATTTGTACCCACCGTGTCGTTTCGTACCTTTTCATTTGATCACCCCTTGTATCTGTATAAAAATCGCCAAATCCAAAGGGCCCCCCTTATACTACACTTGAACCAAGTAAATCTATTTCTATCATGTATATGTTCTATATGCTAGTAATTAATGCTGAATTAGATTTCAAAAGTAATTAATGCACAAAAAAGTCTAAGCTAGAAAATTCCTTAGTAAATATTTATTCTAATAATTTCAATATTCTAATTTCTCTATGAAATCAGTATAAATTATTTTTAGACTAATAAACTCTTTTCGACTCTTTGTATGTTGATCATTCAATGCAGAGATATTGAAAAGCTTTTAGACAAATTTTATAAATAAGAAATATTTCAAAATGTATCCCCTCCCCTCAAATAAAATGAACAATTTTAGAATAATTCTATAAATTAAATATTTCCATGGTAGGAAAGACAATCACAAATTCAAAGACATAAATCAAAAAAGATGAAAAAGTATAAATATCCATCTCAGTGGCATATTCTACTCATATTTTAACATATGAAGGAAAAAGTGCCAAGCTGTAATCCTTATGATAAAAATTAAAAATCTGATGATCTGTGGGAGGTTGGCTCCACCCTTTACTATGCCATTGATCTCTAGACAATAAAACTTTTTAAAAAATGTTATCAATAATACATGGTCATTGACTAAATGATAAAAATAGAATAACACATACCATTGATATAATAAAGATAATATTTCATCAAGAAAGTATATCTGTTTCAAAATTTTTAATATCACATTAAAACATTTATTCAGAGAACATTTCCTGATATGAATCAAATTAAAATCAAATCTTACAATTTTCTCAGTAGATAAATGCTTTAATGATGGCAAAATTTCACAAATTTGGTGACGTTTTCCAAATTACTGATATTCTTGTGATTCAATGAATTTTATATCCTTTCATTGAAAAATAAATTTTTGTTGAAAGAAATTGTTCATATGTTACTGATAGTAAAAATAAAAATTAAATTTACCTAAATATTAAAAATTTCATAGTTACAGTGAAATATGTTTAACATAAAAACTGTTAAGGAGCAACATTGGTTAACACAAAATAATATAATGGTCCTGACTACTATGTATTTTCATGCATTTTTTTCTTCTCTTAACATGAAGAGATTCAACTTCCCATAGTGACATGTTTGAGGAAGTTTCTGTATTACTGAAGAGTCCTACTGCATCATCGGAAAAATTGTTGCAGTAGATGATGATGATGTGTGTACAGACCCAATTATGGCACAGACATTTTGGAATTTGTTCAAAAAAAATTATCATTCATGCAGATTCTGATGACAAAAATGAAATTAATTATGCAGCTCCTCTGTTCCCACATCATCCGAAAAGAGGAGAATCATGAAAAGTATGTGCAGTTATTTATACTCAGGAAAAAGGAATGACATTGAACAATTTGATGCTAAAAAAACAATGCAAAGAAAAATATCAGATCATTTTTCAAAAAACTTGAAAATTTTATAACAAATTTCATTAAGTTCTTGTAAATGTTTTTATTTCATTGATCTTTATCAGATGCATGCATATATACATATCTATGTAAACAAATTGCATGCTAATAAATTAAATTTTGTTGAATATGTGTTTTTTTTATAATATCCTTTAACAAGAAAAAATATTTCAGTCCCCTCAGTTTCGTGTTAAACAATTTTCAGTGAATGAAAATATTTAAAGTTATAAGCTATGTAATTACCGTAATTTCAAGTAACATTAATTACATCACAATGCTCTGTGACATCACAATCTAGGTTAATTCCCAGCAATCTTTGTATTTCTTTTAGAGAATAGGAGAGACTACAATTATAAGTCTTAATTTCCATCTTTGTTTTCTGGTTAAATCATAATTATTAAAAAAAAAGGCAATTTTTTTAATTTTTAAAAAGAGTAATTTATAGTGTGAACTATTAAAGAAATGAAAAATTAATATTCTAAAAAGTCCTTAATTGTTCAATGAAGTTTTTTTAATTACTTATATTTAAAGTTTGAACAGCATAAAATTTTGGTACGTCCATACTATCTACTCGCCAAGTCGGCAATCTGAATTTCACATGCGTTGTATGCACTGAACTGGCAACCACATGTCCTTTGTTTCACATAATTTCGCCAATCCCCAGTTGTGATAATACACAAGTACCAAAATTTTTAATAAATACTTTGAAGAATTTTTTGTTGTAGCAAAACTCATTTTGTGAAAAAGGTAATTCAATTAGTAATATAATGACTTTTTGAGACAAAAAAAAGTAAAATAACTTATAACAAAAAAAAAAGAATTTTTTTGAAAAAATTCACACAGATGGGTTTTAGAAAATTTTAGCCCGAAACTGTATGGCTTAAGAACATTAAGGGGACACAGTACAATTCAATTGACAAAAATCTAAATGCAAATAAAAAAATTTTAGCCTAAATTATTATTCATATAATTTTCTATAATCTCACAAAATTTGAAAGCTCTAAATTAAAAAATTCAGAGTTATGATAACTTTTATGTCCGTGTTTATTCACATCCCAATGGCAAATAAAAACTTTTAACTGATTTATCTCAAATAGAAAAAATAACTAATTTATCTTCATTTAAAATGTGCTAAGGCCTTTTTTCTATTGTGCCTAGTACTTTGAAATTTGTCTTACCTATTGTTAATAGTACATGTAACAGAAATCGGTATGCATTTTTGAGAAAGAGAATCAAAGCCATATATTTTTTTTAAAAATAGTGGATCTTAAAATTTAAGATATATTTAAGGAATATTTGATAAGCATTCAGGGGGAAAAAACATTCCACGAATATCAATCATGCTAGTAGAAAATCCAAAAACCCTTACCATCTTTATGTAATACATACATAGCTTGACATATTTGGGCATCAAACATCATCAATTATAGCAAAAGGATTAGCATTTTAAAATTCCTTCATAAATTTTAAAACTTTTCTTTAAAAAATTTAATGGTTGGTATTCTGAGAAGAAAATCTGTTTTAAGTCATCCAGATACATTGGTTACAAGCAAAAAAGTTGTAAAAGCCATTAAATCAAAAATATTTGTATAAATCATACCATGTTCCCTTACTTTGATAAATAGAAATGAGACTTATGTGATATATTAAACCCCAGAATTATTTTAACCACTGCCACGACTGCCAAGAGCGGTGATACCGAGCCTGTTTTTGTTTAATCGAGTGTTCAGACATAACCCTATACATAATTATATATAATAATATCCAATAAACACCTGTCATACAGAAGGCCTGATGCACATTAAATCAGCTAAGGAATGAGATTCTCACATTGACATAGAATGAAAAGTTTAAAAACAGGAAGCCAACTCAAGTGTGTCTTCATCACTTGATCATGGTTCAAATTAAGAGGTTAGTCATCAATAGTTTTCATGTTGCTTCTAAATGAGAATTTTAAAAAACTTCTTAATTTGTCTTGTTATTTACATGACTTTGTTTAATAATTCATTTTTTTATGTTTTTACAATTAATAACTTGGCTAAACATTTTTAAATTTGCAGATTTAAATAACATTGCATAACAGAATTTTATAAGACAATGGGTTAGAAAAACTCCTAGAATCAGGTAAAAGGTGGTATAATTATTCAGCAAAAAAAAATTCTTAATAAGTAAATAGACTTACTTTACTATAACTTTTTAACTCTTGTAAATTTCATTCATTCAACATTTTTAGAGTGAGTGAATATTAATGTCACACTATTCAGCAACACAAGAGCTTTTGGTAACAGACCTCGTAATTTTGAACCATGCTCATGTAACGAGTTAACATTTTTGGAAGATATCTGTACAGTCAGTTTTACCCAATTCCATTCATACAGAAATTCAGAAAGAAAAATAAAACTTTGAAAACAAACAAGACTCTCAATTAATTAAACATTCTTATGATACTACTAAAAGCATTCAATATCACAATGTGCAAAATGCAAGATATTTTAGCATAATAAACATGAGGAAGAAAAAAGATTTATCTATAAAAGAGGTAATTTTGGTTTCAGGCAACAAAGTTTTTCAAAAAGAGAAAATTTGGGACATAATACAATACTTGAAGCAATTATGACGTTACCAAAGTAATGAATATTTTGTCACGACCTGTCTGGGTCGCGGGTGTGAATGGGTTCGAGGAAGAACAAACATAATCAAAAAAATTCAATACCTTTATTCAACTTTAGCATTTATGAGAATGCACTCTGATAACTGAACCCAAGAAACAATTAAACTTATTAACCCTATTAAATATATGGAAGCACTTATCTCAATTATTCTCTTGTACACTAGAGCTTCCCACTTGCTAAGTCGTCAGCCGTAAGGTGGATGTCTTCCACCTTTCTAGGAATCCTACTTTTGGATTTAATATTACAAAGAGCAACAACCACTTACACTATACTTTCTACTTAGGATCAACTCTTAACTATTACCTCATCTACTCAACAACTAGCACTTAAATAGAAGTTTGCCCATTTGCATAAAAGCAAGTCCTCTCTACAGAAAGCAATTTTCAAACTAAAATCACAGTTAAAAAGAGTATTTTCCCCAAGATGATTAGTAGAAGCCAAACTAGAAGCTATTCAACTTGAACAGCTTTTATTTAATAATTAGAAATCAATGAGTTACTTCAAAACTGTCGGGGATATGTTTGTATGTTCATAAAAAAACCTTTTGAAAGTTAATTTTTTTACAACAGCATTTGTTAAAATGTCTTCTAAAAGCTACATTTCAGAAAAAAGTTATTTTTAAATTGTTTGATCATCAACTGAGCTCAGGAAATCATGAATATTCTAAGCTCTCAAACTTAGAAAATGAACAAAGAAAAGTTACAAAAATATATAAATCTGTATGTTTTAAAATATCAAACATTAGTATGTAAGATTAATACAGCTGATTTGAAAAATTTAAAGTTCATTGGTCATGAATTCAAGCCATAGTGCCATTGTAGACCAGACATGTAGAGAGGTTAATGCACATTAAATCTGTTACAGCTCTAAGTCTTCCCATTAGCGTGGTGTGGAAGTTCAGAGAGAGCTCATATGTCATCCTCGAGGACAATGGTTCAAAAATATGAGGTATATCACAATTAACCCTTGTATAACTTTATAGTGTGATATTAATAAATATTCACTTGAGAATATATTTTCTGTACTTAGGATTTAATTACTGGAAAATATAAGTTGTTCCCATCTCAGTTCTAAACATATATTTGTAATACAATTTAAAAATTAGAAAATATATTTTGTATTCCCCCCCCCCCATTTTGTATATGATATCCAATTCCACCATAAAAATAGATTAAATGTCATCACTGATAAATATTTGAATTTATAAACAGAAAAATTTTGTTTGTTACATAGTTTTCAGTCAGCTCAATTCTTTTAGAAAATAGTGCATCAGAATATTTTTAAAAATCACTGAAATTTCTATTTTAAATATAAAAGATGCTTCTTTTTACAAGCTTTTATTTAACTTACAAACTTACACTGTATGTATGTATGTATGTATGTAATTTGTTTGGGTGGAATCTTGCAAATCAATTTTGAAGCCGATACCCTCACCACATTGAGCTGAAATTTTCTATACACGTTTAGTTTGGATGACAATGCATGTTTTGACCATTTATATTCCAATATTACAATTAATTAAAAAGATATTAATTAAAAACTTTAAACTAGTTTTGGGCGCCAACTTCGATATATCTGCATTGTTGTAATTATGCTATTATTACAACAATGACAAAAGTTGGCGTCGAAAATCGGTTTTCAGCCAAACTGGAATTTCATAACGTTGCGCTATTGACTGTATTAATTAACTTTGTCTAAAAAATAATTACATTTCTACAACCTAAAAATAATCTAATTTCTACAATGTATGCATTTTTTTTTTTTTTACAAATTTCTATCTATTTACCTTGGATTTAAATCCAAAACAAAAAAGTAAAGCTGTTTTTCAAGTAGATTGGTACATTAAATACCTTTCTCAATGCTGCTAAGTTAAACTGAGATGGAGTATTGTGGAAATTCTTTAAAAAATTTATTTTAATTTTAATCTATGAAACTCAGACAAAAAAAAATTACAGAATCAGAAAGATCATTTTTTATATATCTTACCCATCAAAAAGGAATCCACTAGGAAAACAATAAGAGAAAAATATTAACCAGAAATGCAATGTATTTTCAATTCAAAAATAA
The DNA here is from genome assembly GCA_019973975.1 of Trichonephila clavata. NCBI lineage: Eukaryota > Metazoa > Arthropoda > Arachnida > Araneae > Nephilidae > Trichonephila > Trichonephila clavata. Next base: position 233,363 of record BMAO01021698.1, read on the forward strand.
TTTTATATTAAAATGAATGAATTTTTTTTTAAATGAATTTTTTAATTTTATGCCTGCAAGTAATTTAAATATACCTCATTTTAGCACCAGTAATCTAAACACACACTACGACATGTGTCCTTAAATTTAATTACAGATATAATCTGTTAATTTTATTTGAGTTCTTTTTTGTTTGAAAAATTACGGCAATTTTGTTTCTTTAGATAAGTTAGGCACATTGTAAAACTAGTTCAAGGTTATTGATATCCATAAAATGTGCCAAAAGAGAATAATTTGCAAAATGACTTGAAATGTTTTAAAAATAAGGAGAGAAAAAAAATGGAATCTTCGAAGAAAAATTTCTTTAAATTTGGAGTTATTTTACGAAGAAAAGAGTAATATGTGTTTGGTTCCAGGAAAAGGTTCTTAAAATAGAGAAATTCCCAAAATAGAGGTTCGTTATACATGGAGGTCTGCCTGTATAAAAATAATGCGATGGTTAATTATTTTTTCAAAATCAAGTTTCTAAAGATGACCTGAGCAATTAAAAAAATAGATTCTTACGTAGAAGATATTCAATGTCCAACAAAAAATTATCATTAGTTGATAAAACTTGCTTTTTTGATTACAACATGCATTTTGAATTTTAAGCATTTTATTGATTAATACAAATCTTTAAATGCCTTTTGAAGTTTTTTAATAAATAACGATTTTTCTTCGAAGATGTTAGAGAAATATATCCCATACCTTCAAAATATTTCAAATAAATACATTCTTTAAGATTTTTCAAAAAATAGTCAAACTTTTAATTAAACATTGAAAAACTTCGTCATTTATGAAGATAATCTCACGAAACCTTTTTTCCTAAGTAGAACAATATTACCCAAGATCTATACGAAGATTGGAAATATTGCTTAAAAATTACGGATTTAAAAAGATTGTGTTTTTTGTCTAATACCCTTTTTGCGAGAACTGATTCAGCTGAACCAGGGATGGCGAACCAACGTTAAATGAGTTGAACAGGCTGAGAAGCCCTGTCCAGCAACAACTAAAAAGTAAAAAATAAATTAAAAGTAAAAATACTTTTTTAAAAACAAGCTTTTATTTAAAAGCGCTAAAAAGAATAAAATAAAAATTTGCTTTAAAACTTTTTTTACTATCAACTTATAACGTCATTACACAATTTATATGACATAAAAGCTTGTCGCAAGATTTACCTGTGTAGATAAACAAGTAAAATAAATAACTTGACCTGACTGATTTTAATTTTTAAAAATTCAAACTAAGTAAATACGAGTACTTAAATATTGCAACATGCTTTTATATCTTATAAATTGTGTAATGACGTTATAAGTTGATAGTAAAAAATGTTTTAAAGGAAAAGTTTATTTTATTCTTTTTAGCACTTTTAAATAAAAGCTTGTTTTTAAAAAAGTTTTTTTACTTTTAATTTATTCTACTTAGGCTGACTGAATAAATTTCAGGATCCTTTTGTGATTCACATGTTAAATAATAAGCCAACAAAATTTTAAAGATCTCTATTATACTTTAAAAATGCTCACTACTTAAAAATAAAAAATACTTCAAAAAATGTAGCGCTTTCTTTAATTCTTTTGTTCCCTCTACTCGATTAATTTCAACAACAGTTATACTTACAATAAATAAATTTTTTTTCATTTATAATACATAACTGAGAAAACATTGACTTTTTTTACAGCTCTCATTAGATTGATAAGTTTTAATTAGCAGTTACAAGGGCGAGTCAGAAAATAAGTTTTCCCTGACATCTGTGGTCAGAGTTGTGTATGAAAGTCAATATTTAGAATGAGATATTAAAGGTAAGACATAACTTTGTTTTTCCCCATAACTACCAAATACATTGAGACATTTGCCATACCTCTTGATAAGCTTCAAAAAGCCCTCCAGAAAAAATTCAGGGCTTCACAAACAGAAGAAGCGTTTAACGGCTATGGACGAACAAGGAAACAGCACGTGAATACATAAGATGCTGATACATCATTGGATAGAAGTCGACCGCAATCAAGCAGATGGATTCGGAAAAAGTAGCTTGGGCTTCTCAAATCTGACATTCTGTTGCTGGATGACAATGCGAGCCCATACTCAGCGACGGCAATGCAAAACCATATTGCAACTCTTGGTTGGGAGCACCTACACCATCCGCCTTACAATCCTGATCTCTCACCAAGTGATTTTCATCTGTTCCCAGCTTTGAAGAAGAATTTTGGGGGAAGGCCCTTTGGAAGCAATGCTGAAGTCAAACAAGCTGTTAAATGCTTCTTCAGTATGCTAAGTCCTGATTTTTTCAAGGAGAGCTTTTTAAAGCTTATCAAGCAGTTGGTACTTAGGTGGGAAAATAAAGTTATGTCTTATCTTTAATGTCTCATTCTATATTTTGACTTTCATACACAACTCTGACTACAGTTGACAGGGGAAACATATTTACCGACTCGCCCTCGTACTTATACATTAATGGAAATCATAAGACAAGAGAATTTGATATTAGTATTCATTATTTGTTAAGTTTTAAAATATTTTAAGACACAGTAAACAGGGAAAATACTTACTGAATGACAGAGGGGGTTTAACATTGATCAATATGGCTGTTATTACTTTAAGTGAAATGAAACTAAGAGTCAAAATTCATAACAACCTGTCAGAGAACCTATTTTTATTTTAAATGGTCTCAGACAGAGATATAATGGGTTGTCTTCAGTTCAATCTCAATCTTCAAAAAATTATAAAGGCTTCTCAAACTAACACTAAAGTGAAAAATTTTTAAAAATCTCAGTAGATTTTTGCATTTTCTGATAACAATGGTATTGTTGCTTAGATCCCAAAAGCAATTAAGTAGACCTTCCTTTCTTTGAAAGCTGAGGCAAGCAAGATGCCCCCCCCCTCCCATCTTGTCATTAACCACAATATAACCAGATATGTACCAGTTTTAATAATCTCCATTTTGAAATAAAATAAATTTTGAAACTATCAATACCTTTAAATTTATTTAACCTCTGAAATCAACACACTGAATAACATAATGCCCAATGTTCACAACAACCGCATCTGATCTAGTTTTTTTGGTACTTGCATATTACTGCAACCTATTGGCGACATTTTTTAAACGAAGCACCTGGTTGCCAGTACGTATGACACATAGGAAATTGGTTTGCCAACTTAGGTGAATTATTAATAAAGTTGGTAATTGTTGCGATAATACGCTACCATTTTTTTTATTACAAAAAAATTTAAAATAAAATTTTGTTAGCCTCATAACAAAACTATTCCTTTGCAAAACTTTGATAATATTCATTCACACATATGCTGTTAAAACATGGGCAATGACTAAAAAAGATATGACTAGCTGTATTTAAAAAGAAAATTTTAAGAAATATATCTGGTAGAATTAAACGCAATAATTATTACAGAAGAGCCAAACTGGAAATTTAAGACCTATTTAAAAAAAGATTTGTTGTTGTTGTTGCTCATGCCACCTGATTGACAGTTGCATCAGATCAAGCTCCACGAAATTAATCACGGCCAAGGGCTAAATTTTTACGCCTGTCGTTAGCCTTAGCTTTTGAATACCATGCACATGACAGTACGATTTTGCTCGGTTCCACCCCAATTTTGAAGGAGAACATCCTGGGGAAATAGAAAGATTTGATTAAATTTTTTCAAAACAGAGGATTAAATCAGCAGGAAACTTAACAAGATTACATGACAATCGAGCCACTAAAAGGATCCTCTTGGCTAAATCATCTGGTACATACAAAAAGAGGGCAACTAAACCTTAAAAGGTTTGACTGTCTGGAAAAATACTAGAAAACTGTTAAGGTGACAAATTGGAAAACCTTAGTCAAAAACAGAGCTACATAGAATGGAATTCCGAGGAAGACCAAGGCCTATCTAGGACAGTTGCATCAGTGAAGAAATATAAACTAAAACTGATTAATTTTGTTGGAGTCATATTATAATCTGATAAACTGAAAATATTATTAAAAAAAACAATATTTTTCTTTATATTTCAAAATTATGCAGGAATCTAATTTCTGCTTTAAAAAATTTGAATCAACTTCAATATTACATGAATACGAAATTTTTAAAAAAGCCAATAACCCCAAAGTAAAAACAGATGTATAATTCAGTTTGATCAATTTCTTAATATTGGCACTCTATCTGAAAAAGTTTAATCAAACACTTGTTGCAATTCTATGATAGATTCTTAGTAAATTTTAATTTATAATACGATTTATCTATTTAACTAGTGTATACATTTGATTAATAAGCATTTTGTAGAATGTTTACAGAATTATATTAATGAAACACAGTTCAGCGATTGATCAAATGTAGTTTTCTAAACATTTGACCCTACTAGGGTATAGTTATGTAATGAAAAAGGTAATTATTTTTAAGATGTTCTATCCCAGGAACAAAAAACATAATTGAAAGAACTTATATGAAATATTTGTCTTGTATTGTGTAAAAAATTATCAAAATTTAAATATTTTAATTCAAAATTAATAAATTTCCAGAAAAAATTGTATTACGAAACGCAAAAATATAAAACGGATTTTATAATTTGTAATGTTGATATTCTACCTTTAAACAAAAATAGGACTGATAATTTTGATAAAGTATTAAACCATTTCCATTTTCACCGGTCTTCTTCACATCTGTGGATATACTGATTTGTTTGCCGGCCATATCTTCAAGTACAGAACAAACATGAAATAAATGATGAATTGCGAAACTAAGGAGTTGAGGAAAGTTTAGGTGAGAGAGAGCACCGTTATAAACCTAAAGACCTATAAAAATTGTGCAAGTTTATTTGATATTAATGAATGTACATTTCTATATTTCTTAAGAAATTTGACAAATTTTATTTATAGAATTAAAATATCTTTTGGTAATATTTTTAACAAATCTAATTATTGCTTAAAGTTGATTTAAATAAATTCCAAGGTATGTTTTGATCAGGCATACTTTCATCTATTATTATCTTATAGTTAAAATATTAAGAATAGAATTAGGATATCAATTCGTATATTGATTCCAATGAATATTAATTAATGACTTTTAAAAGAATACACTGTAATAACTACAGATTCACAGCCTAACTGATAATTTGAAATTTTTCTAGTCTGCTGTAATTCCATTCGAAAGTCTTTTGGGAAATCTTTAGAGCAATCTGCACGCCTTTCGATATTTACTTTCGAGTAGACTAGATGGCAACTCTAGAAAATTTATTTACTAACATTTAAAATCGTACTTCAGTAATATTATTCGTTCTGTCCTATGCTATTGGTCTGTTGACAAAGGCCTTTGTATTTTGTTTCAAAGAATGAAGAACAGATATTAATTTTATTTTACATTAGGTTTTTTTTTATTCTTTAGTGTACTTGTTGGCGGGCAGTAGTGTCACTTGCCTTCATTTCCTGTCGAAATTTAAATTGGTAAATTTTGAATTATTAAATTAACACCTTATTAAATACTACTTTTAAGTCGTCATCAAAGAAATATTTAAAACTGAGTGGCAGCCAAGACTATTCATTGTTTTTCCAATATGTACAGAAAATTTAATGAACTGAAAATAAAGAGAATTTAATTTTTAGTTTAGGTATAAGTTTAGTTTACGTTAAAAAAAGATCGAACACCCATTTTATGTATCAAGAGACATCGTGGATCCTCTAGACTTTTATAACCTCCCAACACATAAAACTGAATGGGTTAAAGTGTAATATAGGGGGCCTTTGGATTTGGCAATTTTTATATAGATATTATGGTGAGATAACGAATTAATCGTGGCTTTCGAACATTTTTCGCTAAGTGAAGTAGCTTGGCAATCGATTTTGGTCGCTAAAAGAAATTGACAGCGCCAAGGGCCCCCCTTCATACTACACTTTAACCAACTGAATCATTTAAAAGGTTTCTCAATAATCCTAAACTGCCTCTTCTACTTGTGCATTTTTAACACTTCTTTTTTTCCCTTTGAGAAAAATGTCAGTATCGAATTTTAAAAAATTGCATTGTAAAATGGATATGTGTAATTGTAAACAATGAAAAAACTGAATTAATATTTTTGATCGAAATGCATGTTCTAATTGTTTTTTCATTGAGGATAGTTGAATTATCTAGTCTTGGATGCCATATCTTTCAATTTTTCCACACAGTCTGTAAAAAGAAGGAAATAACATTAAATGAAAGATCTTTGCTGACTCTCTAGAAAAGTGCTGAGGACCCCAGGGTGTCCACAGACCACAATTTAAAAACCTATGCTCTAAAGAAAACGATTTCAAATCAGTCTCTAGTACCTTAAACACATTAATATTTTGAATTATTTTTTATGTAAATACCAAAAATTAAAATTTCGTAAAACCCTAGAGAAGTGCAAGTGTTTGCTGTAAAACCTTCAGCATTATTAATTGATAATAATTAAAGCATTGCAATTATACAATTAGTTTCTCAGAAGTGTATTTATAAAAATTATCAGTTAAAAAATGCCTTATGATAATTTAATGTAACAAAAGTTGTGTCTTACTCTTCAAATTATGTTATTACATTAGATGTCAATTATATGTGTTCATTTCCTCTTATTCCGGGTACTTGCATATTATCCCATTGATCATGTTCACCAAAGCAGAAATGGTTGATAAATACCAATAATGAGAGAATATTTTTGTGTTTGCTCAAACACAATACCTTTTTTTATAAGTTGAGCAAATTCTTCCAAGTCCTTGTCGAATTTTGATGTGAATTCTTCAAATATGTACTGTTACATGAATGTTGTGCTAGTACATGAATGTTGTTATTTTTATACATTTTTTATTCTCAATACTTTTGTGAAGGAAGGGGTAAAAAAAACTTCAATTACTTGTCCCTTACAAAATATTTCTGTAGATACTTTTGAAGAAATGTTGCATTATTTAAAACAGTGGTCTTCAAACTGTGTTTCACTGAACCCTGGGGTTCTTTGAGGCATACCGAGGAATGCCATGGATCAAAATGAAAATTATAAATGTGAAAGCAAAATGTATTCAGATTCTCTATGGAGTTTGTGGTTGAATTGTCAAATCTGCCACTTATTCCGCCAAATCGGGTAACCCTTTTGATTTTTGTATCAGTGAGGGAGAAGTCAGATTGTGTTGTAGTAAGGTTGCTACTCCAAAACACAACACGCACCAAATTAGCAATTTTTCATAATTTGGCGAACCAATGGCAGATTCGACAATTTCACCCAGTTTGTTTGACCACACAAATATTTAATACCAAACATATCATAACTGGTCAAAAGACCTGTTTTGCTATGACAGAAATAGGTATGAAGTGTTAGTATGTTTAGTGTTAAAGCAGTGTTTCCCAACACAAACACTGCTTTATATACTCATTCTACCTAGATTCTATTTTAATTTTTTTTTTTTTTTGCTTCTAAAAATGCATTTTGGTTCTGCTGAAACACTTTATAGTTCAAAGGGTTCCATAAGTCTAAAAAATTTGATGACTGCTGGTTTAGAAGGTAAAGCTGAAAATTGCAGCAGGGCTTTGAAAAGTGTGATGTGCATTTTTCATTTTACATGCTGAAATTGAAACAGGAGCTATATATACACATGAGTGAAAGTTTGGCACTTGTCAGCTATAGTAACCTTGATGCACAAAATGGCAATATGTAGAAAACTTGCCAAATTTTTATTACATCATGTTTGTAGTGATTGTATTTTATTGGAAATATCACCAATATTCATGTTAGTACTAACTGAGAAAAGCAGTTGCCAACCCATGGTTTCAAAAGTTTTATTCACTTAATTATGTTAAATTAATTTTAAAATAAATGTTAGGAAGTGTTTTTGTTATTTGTTTCATACAATGAAAGAGAAGATAAGAATTAGATGAGTTTTGAAGATTAGATCTTTTCATAATTAGAATCGTCAGTTATTTTTAACCAAGAAGTCATCTGTAAATCACCATTTTACTGATATTCTTTTCCTTGATTTTAGTTGTTTGTGATGTGAAGCATTTTTTAGATATGTGTACTCGTATTCTTTTTCATAGAAATTATTGATTTGTTTGTATCTAGTATCTTGCTTTATAAATATATTTTTAAAGGACATCAAAAAATTTTCTTGTTCTAATGCAAGGTTGATGATTAAAAATCATTTTAATCAAAACAAAATTCTTAAGTATTTTTTACATAATTCCGTAATTAGTGCATTTTAATTGTATCTTTTTTTACAATTTAGTTTTCAAATTAATTATAAATAAATTTTACCTCAAATAAAACTATAGTGTTTTCAAGTTCATCAAGGAAAAAAACTATTAAAAATTCAGAAATGTTTTCATCTCAGTGAAGGCATATAAAATCCTTTTTCTTGTATTAATATAAAGATAATAATATATAAGATATATTATATTATCTTATATATCTCTATAAATCAATAGATATAAGATAAGTACTTAAAGCTTTTAGGTACCCTTTCAGTAGTTTTTTTAGAAATTATATTATTCATAAAGGATTTTGTTCATTTGCATATTGGGGAGTGGCATAACTGTAAATGAATTTGATGACTAAAATATATGATATTTTCTTTATTAAATGAATAAGTATTTTCTTTGGGGACAAAAAAAAAAAGATCATAAAGTTATTTGGTTTTATCAAAACTGAAAATTCACAGATTATTTTAAAATTTAATTATAAAGTAGTATGCTGGAATGTTTCTGGTACATTTTATCTAACAGTTTATCTTCATGTTAAATATAAATTATACAATCTAATTAGATATAGGAGATTGTCTAGCTAAATTATATGTTCATCTTCATTTAAAGAATGGCAGCTTAAATAAATTCATAAAATAAAATACAAAAAAAATTAGTTTTGCTTCATAGTTTTCTAAGCATGATTAATTATAATAGATTTTAAAGTACATGCATGTATATTAAGATGTATGAAATAAAGAAAAAATATTATTGGAAAAATTGTTTAATTTAAGAAAAAAACAAGAATAGTTACTTTCAAATGAAATCTGTTAGCATTATCCATTTTTCATTTCTAAGTAAAAATTTTCTGAATTGTAAGATTGATTTCTGTTGAATATTTAAAAAAAATTACAGAAATTTTATAAAATTGTTTTGAGATTTTTAAAGTTTAAAAAATAATGTATTTGAAAAAATTAATTAAAAAATTTTTTTATATTTTTTAAATCTTTTTCCCCTTATTGTACTATTGACTAATGGCAATTTTGGAGACTGAATTAGATATATTTTTTAAAATATAACTTAAGAGAAATACAAATAATTAAAATGATTATAAAACTTATGAAGAGGCTAAAAAAAATTATTGCTTAACTTTTATAAAATGTATTTTTTTAAAAAATAAATTAGTGTTGAGTAATGTTGTACTTTTTTATGATATTGAGAAAAAAATTTATCGAAAGATGTTTATATTGTGATGAAATACTTGAAATTTTTGTCTCTTTCCTTACAAATTATTTTTTAAACTTCCATGTCTTTCAGCTGTATTTTTTCAGTGGAAGAAACTGTTCTTAAGAATTTTCAAGATTTCACATAAAGTATGATGGAAGGTTATAGTGATGATGAGGATTCTTCTGTTGAAGAGATTTTTTCTGGTCGTGCTGACAAAATTATTCAATCGCAACATGAAGCATTTGAAAGTAATTTTGCAATTTTTATTTTTAAAACTTTTTGTATTATGCTTATTAATTTATTTTGTTTTTATTTAAGCAGTGCTTACTATTAGTTTGTAAATTAGAAAAATTTAATGCTCTGTTTTTTTAGCAAAAAAAATGTTTGTAAGTGTATTAATCAAGTTTTACTATTTACTCTCTAATATTTTTATTTAAAAAAAATACTGTCAATTTTTTGGCCCTATATTATTTTATGTATTTCTTTATTATAATGTAAAAGCATTCTTATTTTGTTATATATTTATTCAAGAATTTTTAAAGAATGTTTGTCTTTTTTTTAATGTTAGAGAAAAATTTCTTTGGAGGCTAATTATGTGTGTAGAAAAGAAGAATTTAGTTTAATTATATTTACACTCAAGAGCTAAAACATTATGACCACCTGTGAATAACGAGTTGGCCCACCTTTGACGCGCAACACAGCTTCAACTCGCCTTGGCATGGATGCCACAAGTCCTTGGTAGATGGCTGGAGACAGATTGTACCAGATGTTTGAGCAACAGTCATGCAAATCCGAGATATTGTGATTTGGTGGTCTTTGAACTCTGAGCTGTCGTCCCATGACATCCCAAATGTGTTCTATCAGATTGAGATCCGGTGAGTTAGGCAACCAGAACATTAACTGGAATTCAGCATCATGTTTCTGGAACCACTCCAACACAGTTTTAGCCTTGTGACGCAGGGTGTTGTCCTGTTGGAACATTCCATTTCTAGTAGGAAAAACAGAGAGCATGTAAGGTTGCAACTGGTCCGCAATGATGTTCAGGTACCCTGTAACATTCATGGTCTGTTCTACCACAGCCATGGATCCCAGAGATGCCCAAGAGAATGTCCCCCAAAGCATAATACCACCACCACCGTCCTGTGTATGACCTACTGTACATTGAGGGAGCAACTGTTCACCTGCGTATTCTGACACGGCCATCGGCGTGATGAATGACAAACCGTGATTCATCTTACCAGGCAACTCTCTCCCACTAATCCATGGACCAGTCGCAATGTTCCCAGCGCAGGGGCAGTTGGCAATGACGCTTGGTCAGCAATGGCACACAATTGGGATGTTTGCTGCGTAGCCCCATATCCAACAGTGTCCGCTGAACAGTGTGCTCTGATACTATTCTACTTGGCCCTGCATTGTATTGGGCTGTCAGCTGAGCCACTGTCTGGCTCCGGTTTTGCTTCACCATGCGAGACAGTCTCTGACGACCTTTTTTTTGATAGCGTGTGGCCGTCCAACACCATGTTGTCTACTGCTGGTTTCCCCGTCATTCATCCACTTTGCATAAGTACTAACAACTGTAGATCGCGAACAACCCACAAGTCATACAGTTTCGGAAATACTTGTTCCGAGCCTTCGAGCCATTACAATCTGCCCTCTTTCAAAGTCACTTAGATCCGCAGCCTTTCCCATCACACACAGAAGTAAGTGAAAGAATGATTCTTCATACTCTCCAGCAGCAGTTAAATACCACTTCCACCTGATCACGTGCCTTTCACGTCATCCAGGCGTGTTCATTGCAAAATGTACAGGTGGTCATAATGCTTTGACTCTTGAGTGTATAAACATGATTATATGAAAAACACATCTGAATTTCTCGAGCTTCATGTTCTAAAAAGCTTTATCTCATCATACTCTTAATATTCTCAATATGAAAATTTTTTTATTCTATGAATTTTAAAATTGCAATCTTCTGGGTATTCAACTTTACAAAATCTAATAATATGTAGCATATGGGGGAAGCAACAAGGGTTTAGCTACTGCTGTATCAATGATATGGGGCCCCTAAGCAAAAAGGGCTCTAACATATGTAAGCAAAACAATCATAAAATGTTAAGGGTCTACCAAAAGGACCCCAAGGAATTTTGATACAAGTCCCACTCAGGACTAGCTTTTACGTATTTAAATTACATTTTAAATTAATCTTACGGCACCAAGAAACAAACTAAGCCGTCATTTATTCCAATAAAAATTCTTTATTCATTGAACAGCAAAAATCAAAACATTATCTACATTTTATCTTGTTGAGTAGTACATGAACTACTTGGCCAAACGATTATGGATTATTTAATTACATTTATTCTTGTTGAGTAGTTCACGCTCTACTTTGCCAAACGATTATGCATTATTTATTCTTATTGTAGACGTAACACTAGCTATGCTAGTGGGAAGCAAGTTGAAAAGTTGTCATGGATTGAATTGACTTATAATTAATAAATAGTTAGTGTTATATTTGAATTTAAATTGTACAAATATTTTACTAATTTTTAGTAAAAATTTGTCTTTTTCCTTTAGAATTATTGACTGAAGGAACTGAAGAGAATGCAGAAAAAGAACAAGAAGGTAAGATAATTGAATAAATACAGTAATACCCCAAATTACATTATAGGTTTTACAAGGGTCACACATATTTACTCTTTTTGCAACCATGTTCAAAATAAAAATTGCTGTCACCTTTATCACAACTTTTCTACCAAAACCCACCTATCTTCAGCAATGCACAATGTGTCAAATTAGCTTTTAACTCAAATGACATTAAATACCCACATTTTCTGTTTGAAATATCCTCATTCATTATTTTTTATGTAACATTTATAACTTTGAGTGATTTTTTTTTCTATTAAGTAAACTGTCTTGGTCTATTTAATTTATTATCACTTTCATGAAATCATTTCATCTTTTTTTCATGAAAAGCTTATAAGAAATGGAATAAAATGGCAAGGCCATGCCATTTTAATTTCAACACTTTAATCTGTGTTTGAATACATAAATAAACCTATTACTTTTTGTTGAACTTATTTTAATTAAAATAAACAATAACAAAAGTACTTCTTTATAAAACTTCAGTAACAATGAAAGCAAAAAATTTAACCAACAGTTTTTTATTGTATATTTATTAATGCAAAGACTTCTGCCTTGTTTTCTCTTCAGCAAACTTTTTAACATTATCACTGGAATCAAGTTTAACTGTTATGAGTTTTTTTCAATGGCCAACACAGCAAGACATGTTAATCACTTTTGATTGATCATAAATCATAAGCAGTTTTTTATCCTTTTGGGTATTCTCTGTTGGAGCAGCTTATGCTAGAGTACACAAGCAAATATTTTTAACAATGGCCACATTTAAAATGCAGAATAAAGTTTGAACAATACTCAAGTTAAACTTTTTTTTTTGACAAAAGGAAACTTTTTAAATGAACATATTTAATTATAAATGATAATTCTTCACTATCACATGAGTAGATTCTCTGCAAAGAATCTGCAGTTACATGCTTATTTCTTCAGCTTACATTACAACTAATTTTCAAAAATGTTGCTCATCAAACTTGCCATCCTGGGTGTGAGTTGGTGGTACTTTTCCCAAAATTTGACTCAAAGTGAGAAACGTAATTTAAACTGAAAAATATTAGTAAGCACAGTTTCTCCACTTAAGGAAACAATGTCCTATGTATGTAAAATATGTTTTCACACTTAATAAATTATAGAAAATGACATTCTTATCTTATTAAATTCACAAGTTCACTGATTGGTGGAAAATATCTCACGAAGAAATAAATTTCCATTGGAATACATGTACACATATTTCCGTCCAAAACAATGCACAGTGAGATATTATTTATCTGTAAATATACATAAATTAGGAGTATAATGTATTGATTTTTCTTTATTTAAAAATATTGCATTGTATTTCAAAATCTTTTGGTATAGTTTTAATTGCAAATTAATATATAATACCCTTATTTACATTGGCTTGCATTCATAATTGGTGTGCAAGTTTCTAATTAGGTTTTATGTAGCTTGTCCTTTTAATTTTTCTTTGAGAATCTAGTTATATGCAACAAATCATAGTGGCGTTAAACAAAGAAAAATTATTTTAGTTGATGTCAGAAATAAAAGTTTTTAGTCAAAAATTATATCTTGGAAAAAGCATTTAACATTTTACTTCATATTTAAAATGTTATCTTTTGAATTTAAAATTTCTGCTCTTGAATGTATATACATGCGAGTTTCTTAAAGCAATCATATTTCTTTTTAAAAAATTCTCAGTCACATATATCACATATATACTGTTGGATCCTGATTTAACAAACCCCTATTTAAGGAATTTTGCGATATAATGAATTTTTCTCTTTTCCCAATTAAAATGAAGTGGGAAAATCCTTTTTAAGAAATTGTAAACAACAAATTAAGGAATTATTTCAGAAGTTGGGGGGGGGGGGAAGTAATTGAATTTTTTTTTAAATGACATAACATTTTGTTCAGAACAGAAAAACATTTCTTGCAAGTTACAAATATCAATCAGAAGATCATTATTAGGCTTTATAGGTGCAGATGAGTCATGAGTTTAACCTATCCTGTGAGTCTCAAGTAGGACAGGAAATTCCTTTCTTATCTCATCTCAATGCAAAATGAAGGGAATATTCTTAGATTTCAATTATTGTAATGCATTTGCTTGCTCATTTTGATTGCTTATCTGTGCCACTGAAATTGAGGAAATTGTTGATTTGTCGGAGTCCATGATTAAAGATTCTAATGCAAAAATTGAAAAAGAGAAATTCCTATTAAAATTGTTACATTTTTTTATGTTTTATATTGTTTGGAAACTGAAAACATACCTCTCTCTCTCATACAGCAAAATATAACTGATGCAGTATTTGCTTCTCTGCATAGAGTCGAAAAAAACTTTGAACTCAGAAATCAAAGAGATTTTCAAATATCCATTTTAAAAACTTCCATTTGACTGGTGTATATTAATTATCTGGTTGTATTTTTAGCTGCTGATTAAAAAGTTTGATTTCTGATATGAATATTTTTTGTGTAGTTGCTTAAAGAATTTCCGAAAGGTAAATGCAAAGAATTTGTTATTTGTTTGGACCCTGATATCACAAATAACCCAGAATTAATGAACAAAATGTTCAGTCCTGTTTAATTCGTTAAATCAGGGTCCTACTGTATATATTATTAATTAAATTGATTTATTTATATGTGTTTTTTTGAAAATTTATCAGAATTCAGTCTTTTAATTTCAACAAAACATCTTTCTAATTGATACTAATTTATTACTTATCAATATTAATATTATAATAGATTCAATCATTGTTTGTTAGAAACTTAATTTATAAAAATCAGTGTAAAATATTATAACTTATTTAAATTTGATTTTTTTTTCAAATATTAAATTTAAAAAAATATTAGAAAGAATTTTGTTCACAGGAAGCTAATTTTTAATTTATGTATTTCAGGCAAGTTTATTTTTTCATCATATGTTTTTATTTTTTCCCTATAAGATCTATTACTGGAATACTAATATTTTTTAACTTAATTTCAGATATTATGATCAAAATCCGTGAAAAATTAGAAAGGAAGCAACCGAGTAGGAAAGCCAGTAAGCATATTCGGTGTTTATAGATTATAGAAACCATGAGTTAGCAACTGGTTTTCCAAGATGTTGCCAACATCAACATTGGCTATTTTATTGAATAACATACATTCACTACAAACAGAATTTTGGAGCAAAATTGGTGGGGTTTTTTTGCATGCTTCCGAGTGTTTGGCTTCATGGCCCCGTAATTGATAACTTCCATATATTGTATATATTTTTTTAAAATTTTGGCAGGGATTGATGTTTATAGTGGTAAAAAAGATATATACACAGTACATTAAATAAATTTTAAGACTGGGTGTGTTAAAGAAATGGAAACAAGAAATTAATTCTAGTTTTGGTTTTTTATTCAAAATAGTTCCCTCCGGCTTCAATGCTCTTGATACAGCGGTTTATTAATGAATCAAACGCCTGTCGTAAATCACTTTGTAGAATGCAAAGCATGCGTAGAAGCTACTTGTATAGTCAAAATATCCTCAAAATGACACCATTTCAACTTTATTTTGGGGACATAAAGAGTAGAGTCACAGGTGGCTAAATCAGAGGAATATGGGGGTTGGTTCAACACACAGACATTATTTTTTTTGCCAAAAATTGACAAACAATAAAAGAGGTGTGATTGGGTACTCTGTCACTTTCAGTCTAATATTCTGAACGAATGGGACTAATTCTGTCATCAAATGCTTTAAAACAGCTAAGTAATAGTGACGTGTAATTGGATAATAGAATTATCCAATTACTATCCCTTAATTATCCCTTACTATCAAAGAATGTACTGAACATTATTTTAATTTTGAATGGAACTTTCCTTTTTTTTCCTTCTTTTTTTTAAAAGCTTCTGGAGAACTTCCACTCCATACTTTGTCGCTTTGTTTCAGGATCATATTGGAAACACCAGGTTTCTTCAACTATAACAATGAACTTAAAGAAGTTTGGATCGCTTTCATCGGCTGAAATTATGTCTCTGCAACTTGCACTTCCAATTTTTTTTTGTTCATGTGTTAAAATGTGTGTAACAGATTTAACACACACTTCTGTTTTGTTTAAATCTCCATGCAGAATGGTTCGAACTGTTTCTTTGTTATTGTTTAAAGGGTCTTCCATCATTCTCAGTGACTCACAGTGATTGTTTGCCACAAAACTTAGTACTTTCTCTATAATTTCACGTGTCCTAGCTGAAATTGGTCTTCCACTTTGCTGATCATCTTTTACTGTATCTTCCATCCACAAAATGTTTGTGTCACACAAAAACATTTGATCTACTTAAACAACAGCTCTTTGCACCATCTTAAAAAATCAACATGAAAAAAAATTCACTTCTGTAATGAATGCTTGTCTTCTCTCAGCTACTTAACTAATTGTGCACAGTTTGTTAGTAGTGTACCAGCAGAGAGCCGATGGACATTGTGACGCATGCATATTTACATTCATGGTGCCATTACAACCTGCACTCTGGGATGAGTCTTAAAACTTATTTGGTGCACTGTTTACTTATATTCTGCATTTAAAACCTCTTATACATAATCGTGTAGAGATCACTAGATTTTGTGACAGTTAGATTTTATCATGTAACAATTGTTTAAGATTATGAAGTTTATCTCTTACAATTTTTTTCTGTCTTGAAACATTTTCATATTCCTTATAGGGAATTGATTCTTATTACAGTAATCTTTGGTAAACACGAGTGTCATGACTCCAGGATACCCTAGTGATCCTTCTTGTCATTCAATTTGCCCTTTCTTTCTTTTCCTGTCTAGATCACTTTTAATGCTTAAATAAGCATCTGGTTCACCTTAACCAAAATTGACTTTGGCACTGTTAAAAGCCACAATCACTCACTTATTACAGTAATATAAGCTCAAAAAAATATATGCACCCAGAAGGAAACAAGCTATTATAAGGAAACTTAACATATATGTAGTGTATGAGGACAAATACAAATAATTACAAATTCAGAAGAACAGAGACATGACATGATAAAGGATACAAATAAGCTGGTAGTAAATTCACCCCTGCAGCTATACAAGGCGAAACACTGTGTGAAATTGAATCGCAGAAGATCATGTCATTATGTTCTCAACTGGACAGATAATTCACCAATATTCTGAAATGGCTGCATTTGCCTTCCAAGCAAATCCCAGACATGCTCTATTGGCAAAATATCTGGTGACCTGGAAGGCCACAGTAGTGCATCATACCCTTAAAGACGTTGGGAAAGTCGCACGGTTTGTAGACTTGCATTGTCTTGCTGACAAATGTCACCTGGGAGACTTGATAGCATATGCAGTACAACTGGCATTAAAATCTCATCCATGTACTTACATGCCATCAAAGTGCATTGAAGAACGACTAGAGGTGATCGAGGGTCACAACAAATCACACCCCAAACTGTCGCACCTAATGCTTATGTAATCACTGTATGCCTCTTGACAACAAATACCAGATGGGACTGGTGGTCTGGCCACCTCCACATGCATATGCACTGGTCATCAGCTCTGAGACTGAATCAAGATTCATTGCTGAAGACACACTCCAACTTGCCCAAGGTCAGCAAAAATCAAAAGGACCCTGCCTATGATATGGGATCAGCGTTAAAAGTCTTAAGTCTTCAGCTCCATATACCTGCATCGGCCAATTATCTCTGAATGGTTTTCCTTGGTACTGTTGAATGCCTAAAGGGTTGTAAATTGGCATTTAACTCATTCTAGTGGTGTTGTTATTAAGATCATGGACGCTCTTATGATTGAGCAACAATTGCACACATTTGTGTTCATGGGACTTCCTGACCTTTTGCGACGGTAGTCTATCCCTTCCGTGATCCATTGTTGCTAACACCGAGCCACTACCATATCACTCTGATCAAGGTGGTGGCCAATGTGCCTGTTTAATCAACCTGCTTCTCTAAGGTATACTATATGCCTACTCTCAAATTCCGTCAATTGCTCAAACCCTCACCAGTTACGCCTCCGAGGCATCTCAATTTACAATACCTTCGATCCATCTCGACAAATTTGTTTAAATAACCCTACGGTATGAGCAATCATACTTTTAAACTCTCCCAGCTGCGCATCTCATATGCTCATGGCATGCTTACCCTTGGCGTCTCAATTTTAATCATTTGCATATCTTACCAGACTACATTCCTACCAAATTTCATGATAGTAGCTTAATGTCTTGTAGAAGTTTCTCTGAAATGTGATAAATAAATAATATTTTCTCTATTTTATTTTTTAAGAATTATGTATATACATACTTAAGTTTGTGCAAATGATCATACATAATCATTTGTACATCAAAGATTATATAAAATTTGGATATATTTATTAAAGTAATGCTTAACAGTATCATCTTGTGTCTTTAAATTTTTATATCAGTGATGATAAATGTTGATTTATATATTTCAGAAGCTGGAGCTTCATTGCCTAAGAAGAGTAAGGAAGAAGTTTCATCTGCTCGAGGTAAGTATTTATTTATTTTCAGTATATTTTGTAATGAATTATATGCCAAAGAGTGGAAACATTATGAGCACCTACTCAATAACACGTTGCACCACTTTCTGCCTGCTAAACAGCTGCAACTTGCCTTGGCATGGTTGCCACAAGTTCTTGTTAGATGACTGGAGACAGATTTTACCAATTGTCTAAGAAGTGCCCACACAAAGTTGAGATATTCCAACATAAAGATGTTTGATCTCTGCACTGCTTTTCTTCGAAAACCCAAATGTGCTGTATCACATTAAAATCCAACAAGTTAGGTGGCCAGAACATTAATTGGAATTCATTTTTATGCTTCTCGAATCATTCTAGCCTTTTGACATGGGACTTTGTCATGCTGAAAGATTCCATTTCCAGTTGAGAAATTATACACCATATAAGGGTGAAACTGATCGGTAATTGTTCTCAGTCTACAACTTTTGCGGTCTTTACAACTTTTTTCAGTCTATCCCTTCCACCAGAACTAAGTTATCAAAGTCACTCATGAGAATGCTCTCCAAAGCATAATACTGCCACCATAAGCCTATTTATGACCTGCTGAACATGGAGGAGCAGTTGTTAGCCTTGTTGATGACTCCCCCTGACACGACCATTGACATAATAAATGAAAAATCATGAATCATCCGACCAGGCAACTCTCTTCCATTTTTCTATGATCTAGTCTCGATGTTCCCAGACCCACACTGAATGTAATTGACGATAACACTTGGTCAACAGAGGCACATGAGTTGAATATTTGCTGTGCAACCTCATATCCAACAGTGTCCGCTGAGATGTGTGTTTCGAAACACTTGGACTTGGATTTGCATTGTATAGGGCTATCAGCTGACCCACTGTCTGATGCCGATTTTGCTTTACTAAGGGAAACAATCTTTGATGATGTGTGGAGGGGTAATAACTTGATGTATACTGCTGATTTTACCTTCATTTATCTATTTTACACAAATACTAAAAGCAGCAGATCGTTAAAAGACTACCAGTCGAGCTGTCTCAGAGATACTCATTCCAAGTCTTCAGGCCATTAAAATTTGCCCTCTTTCAAATTTGCTTAGACCAGCCACCTTTCCCTTTACTTGCAGAAGTAGGTGCAAGAATTATAGCTTACTTTCTCCAACAGTTATCTAAATGAGTTCATTGAAAAATATGGAGGTTTTCACAATGTTTTGGCTCAATGGTATATTAATTATTTATATGGACTTCCAAATTATATTTAATTTTTCAGTGAAGAAGTTTGAAACCTAGTTTTAGTAATGTTTTTTTATTTTTTATAATACAAAATTGTGCAATAATTATGAGAATTTGAGTATATTTAATTAAATCAATTGTACTACTTTTAAGGGAGAAGAGGTCGAAGTAAACGGAACACCAAAGTTGAAGTGCAAGAAATTGAGTAAGTTTATGTATTTGAAGTATGTTAGTAATTTTGTACTAGAATGAGCCATACCTGAAGAGAATGCTTTTTTAATTGGTATGTGTATAATCTATGCATTTAGTATGTATCCAGATTTAACTATTGGTTTTAAATTTGAAATTTGTTCTGAGTCTTAATCAGCTTTGAAATAAATTTTATGGGGGGGGGGGGTATGAAATAGTTGTTTTTTATGATGTGGGATTAATTGAATTTTCTGTAAAGTTGTAAATTCAATTTTCTACAGTGTTTTGAACCCTTTTTTAACATGCTTTTGTAAGTTTCACTTGTATGCAATGGAATTTTGAAACTCGATTTTTACCCACTTTAAAAGGTTAGATTGATTCGAAATGTTGACACTTGTCAAGGACCAATGACAATACAATAATTTCATAATTTTGTTCTATTGTCCTGACCAGAATCATCAAGAATAAGGATTTTCAGATTTGGCTACTAATTCTAGATCTGATTTCCAGAATTGGAAAAGATTAAATTGCAACCCTATAAAGGCAAAAACGTTTGCATCAGCAATTCTTACCATAATATAAACAAGTGTCTAGTTTTTCTGGAAATGGAAATTTAAAAAAAAAGACTCGTGCATGTAAAAAAAAAAATTTATGTTCTTACCCGGCATTTCTAAAAATGTACGGCACGCCTCCCTGAGGGGAACATGTCAAAAAGTCCAAAATAATTATTAATTTACCAAAAGAAAGCAAAACAAAATACATTCTGACATGATAAAAAAATAAAATACTTATGCACACTGATATAAGATACTTATAAATGTATCAGTGCAACAAAAAGTATTCAATAATTAATTTATCTATACTAAATTAAAACCATGTTTAGTAATTACTAGTGACTTCTATGGGCTTGTTGTATACAAAATATATTACATATATTGATAATATGTGCAGTTTATAATATTAAAGTTGCATTGTAGCTTTAGTGTCAAAGTATATAATTATTGCATTCAATACATTGTTGTTGTATAAGGGGGAGGCGCGATAGAAATTATGACTGAAAATTGGGTCGCAAATATGGAAAGTTTGATAAGCTGTTTTTCTAAATTCTTTTGTCATATCTGTGGAATGAAACATAATTCATTGCTTCTTTTTACCAAAACAACTTGAGAATTGATTCAGAGGTCTCACTGAATTAAATAATTTCTCACAAACTCTTTGATTCAAAAAGTGTACTTTTGTGTCTGATACTGATGCAAATTTCAGAGAGAATATTGAGCTCTTTTTAGTGAAAAATATCATTGACTTAACACCTTCTTTTGCATGAAATATTTCAAATGTAGCTCTTCCAGATTTCCTTCAGTTGGCTAATCCTACATTTTGCAAACCATGCTGCATTGATGCACTGATAAGATGCCAATGGGTATTCCAGATGCTAAAACATCACACATTTAAGATTAATTCATCAATGAATAAGTGGTAGTTTAAAAAACTAAAAATTCATGCTTTTATTGTAGATTGAACTAAAAAATGAAAAATAAATTATAGTTTAAAGAAACCAAAAAATATGCTTTTATGTTAAATTGAACTAAAAAGAAGGGGAAAAAAATTCTTAATATAAGAATAAAATGATAAACAAGAAATTTAATGTCATTGTGGTAAAAGCGTGAGGTGCTCGATATCAATTGTTATAATTTCTTACTAGTTCTATTCTGAAATGCTGAGTTAGTGTAAAAATGTAGTACAAAGCACCCCACGCTTTTATCACCATGACATTAAATTATCATTTTATTCTTATGTTAAGAATTATTAACCTTTTATCTCATCTTAGATGAGATTGCTGTGTTATACTTTATCCAACCATATAAGAAAGGATGTAAAAAGTAATTGAAATTTTGTTATAAAGCTATAACTGTTTGTGTTTGTTGCATCTTCAGTAATTGTTATTGTGACATATCACAAGGCTATTGAATATTTCTATTTCATCTAGGTCTAAAGAAGAAGTTTTGCCACTGAATCTTCCAGCAAAAGCTAAAAAGAGATTGAAAAAATTGGAACTTAAAACTTCAAGACAAGGAAAAAGGTTTGCTGTTTTTAATTATTACTTTGCACTAAACCTATATATATATTTAAATATATTTAAAATACCTCACAAATATAACCAAGCAAATACTCGAAATCATATTAAACCTAGAGTACGACATCACATTTCAAAATTTCAATGGCGAATACAAATAATGAAGATCAACATTTTCAAGCGAAATTAAAATTGTATAAGATAAAAATTATAAAATATCCAAGTGCAACCTCGGACTTAGGACCGATAAGTGGGGTTCAACTAGTTTGATGGTGCCAACCTTCCCCCTATTGCAACTTGGTAAACTAATCTGAAAATATCCAAATTCTCAAAAATTTAAAATTTAAAAAAACTTTTCATTTAAAAATTTAAAAAATATTTCTCTTTTTAATACCTAAAAAAATTAAACTATTCGCCATTGCATTCTGAAAGATATAACATTAAAATGCTAAAACAACTTAGTGCATAATAAAACAATCATAAAAAAATCAAAGAATATGCACCGATCCTTGAAATAGTTGTATAGAATGAAAAAACCTTAAAAGTTTGAAAATTCAAATCAAGAATGTAGTATATTCAAAAATTAAATACTTAACAACACCAAAACAGATTACATAAATCATCACACACAAAAAAATTCACCCCAAATCATCCTATTAATAAATGAAATCGATGAACGGTATTCCAATTTCTCAACAATTTTTCATTTCTCCTACATCAATCATATTTCCTACATTATTCATCACTCCCACTAATGCCACGCTATAACCCAAAAGATCAATATTCTTACTTTCGAGTATAAATATGTAATATTAGATGCATGCCAGATTGCATTCAAAAAGTTTTTTGATTGGTCATAGAAATTTTGGTTGGTCACTAACAATTTTAAAGTATAGTCGTGTAAACGTTGGTCTGTGTGTGTATCAAAATGTAACCTGTGTGTGGAATGAACATATTCTTCACAGTTGGACCACTAACAAGCTGACTTTGTGGACGTAATGTTGTGTGGTGGATCTGTGCATTTCGCAAAACCTATCGTGGAATCTGTCGCAAATTGCAAATTTTTTATGAGTTTAAAAAGATTTTTAAGAAATGTTTTTGATCTATGTATGATTTCAAGAAGTTGATGGGATAATCACTCTGTATGCAATTAAATAAAAATTTCTGAATGTTCTTGAACTTATCAATATTATGTGTAATTAAATTATTATTTCTCATCAAGAAATTTAAAATTATATTTCTAAATATTGATATGTGTATGCAACTATTGAAGTTTGGGATCTTTATAACATTAAAGTTAAATGCATCCCTTTTATCATAAATATTGCTATATATTTTGTTGTCAATGATATCTAAATCTAAGAATTCAACTTCGTTCGAGTTAAAATTTGTCTGTATCAATTTTAAATAATCCGGATAAAAGTCAATGTTAGGTTTAAATTCCCTGTCTTGACCAATAACAATTAAATCATCTATATATCTCAACAAAAGGCATGATGGATCATTTCTTCGACCTGATTCATAATGGTGTAAATATATGTTAGCAAGACTATTACTTGCAGGGCCACCCTGAGGCAAACCCTTTATTTGTTTGTAAAGTTTGTTATCAAAAATAATGAAGTTTTCCTGTATTACAAATCTAAATAGTATATTGAACTTTTCAAAACCAATACAATTATTTAAACCATATTTCCCATATGCATCTGTAAGTATCTGAATCATATCTTCTATTTCGATAGAGTTAAATAGGTCTTCAAAATCGAATCCATGCACTGAAAATACCCTTTGTTGCTCAACCTTCTTTATTACGTCATAGCTTTTTTGTATATAGCTGGGAATAATTACTGTATTTACTTGAATCTACTCCGCACCCTCTTTCTCTACATGTTTTTGTGAGAAAAAAATTTGAAATGTGCAAAAAAGTTTCATCAATATCCAAAACTCCAAAAACAAGAATTTTTTTTTAAAAAAATATAAAAAGAAACAAAAAAGTTAATAATGAATTTATTTTATCAGTATTAAAAACTTTCAAGTACTTACATAAACCTATAATTTCTCTAACCATCAATATCATGTTTCGAAAATGATTTGCCACTTACATTGTCATAGCTGATTTCGAAATTGATGCTGGAGTCACCATTTTCCCACATAGTGCCTTCCAATCCATTTGTTATGCAACATTTTTTTTAAAAGAATGTATTATTGAAGAATGTTATAGAATTATATCAAAGACTGTTGAACATTTTCTTTTTTACACCATTGAGGTATATTTATCATGTCAAATTTTCAATGGCTGCTGCTCTGTTTCTGTTTTTTTTTTATACATATAAAATTGCCTCTCTTTTCATACTTACATCACAGTGAATTCATCTTGATGCTATTACCAATATCTTTGATGTTTGGGTGATTAAAAGAAAGCAAGAACAAAACAAATTTCTTTAATAGGAGCAGATAACAATGTTTAGGATGTACTGAGTACTGAAGATAAACTGCGAAATTCGATAAGCCATCGATGCATGTTTCCACAATAGATGATTACATTTTTCCTTTTAAAAAGGGTGGAAACTCAACTCCCTCCTTCCAACAAATATTTTGCCTTCGATTCTAAGCCACTCCCGATTTTTAGTAGCATTAAACTGAAAAGGCAGTGCAACTTATATTTGAGTAAATACGATACTTGTATGTCAGTATTGTAAAAAAAATATTAAGATCAATGTAGTGTGCAATATTTCCTTGCTCATCCAGACATTACAGCATGCTTTTATTGTGAACCAAAGTACGTATTAAGTACTAAGAACATTCCAATGCATTTATAAAGTCAAATTATTATGAATATATTTTTCAAAAACACTTAAATATTGTACTTGTAATTACATTTCACATTTTGCTAAAAATTATCCATATCAGATAAATTAATTTGAAAATGCATTAAACAAATTGGATCATACTCAGAAAAAACTTGAAACATGTAGTGTTGTTGCTATTGTTACTTATGCCACCTGTCTGACGATGTCCGATCGAGGCCCATGAAATTCATCGCAGCTAAGGGCTAGATTTTTAGCCTTAGCTTTGAGCACCATGCAGCTGACAGTACGATTTGGCTCAGTTCCATCCCAGTTTTGAGGGAGACACCCTGGGGGTGGTCAGGGGCCTACCACCTCTCTTCCCCTTCCACCATCCTCACAAGGGTACTTGCGGCTCGACGACTCTTTAGAGTACCCGCATTTGATGCAAAAACACTATACA
This sequence comes from Trichonephila clavata, assembly GCA_019973975.1. Taxonomy (NCBI): domain Eukaryota; kingdom Metazoa; phylum Arthropoda; class Arachnida; order Araneae; family Nephilidae; genus Trichonephila; species Trichonephila clavata. The sequence continues at coordinate 258,621 of BMAO01021698.1, forward strand.
TTTACAAACATCCATGTCTTCTCCGGGATTTGAACCCAGGACGCACATACGGTGCAGCAGTCGGCTTCGATAACCATTATACTGGATATGCAGTAGTAGTAACATGTAGTGCTGACTGATTTGCAACCAGTCAAATAAAGTTAATTTGTTATTTGCAAAAGGGTAAACATCTGTGTAGTACTTAGAAAAAGAAGAAAACCTATTAATACTATTGGCGAGAAATTTTTGATAGTCTGAAGTAATATTTTCTTAAGGAATATTTCTGGAGAAAATACATTGACCCCCTGGGAGAAATTTTAATTCTTAAAAGAATTTCCATAAAAGCATTTGTAGTTACCATGCTACCAACATTATGTCTTGGGAATTAGTGGTTCAATGTTTAGATTGACACCTGGATAAAAATATTTTTTTTTTAACAAATAGTATAAAATGCTCGTGTATGTATACTGTACATTAAACGTGATGAAGATTAATTTGGTTTTCGGTATTTGTCTCAGCTATTCAGACATCACAAAAATAGTTTATTTTGAATTTGTTATCAGTCCAAATGTTATTTCATTGATTACTTTTAGTTTTGTAGTTTCTTTTATTGTTGGTTATAATTTATGTGATAAATCACTTAAAATATTTTAATTTTACAAATAATGGTTTATTAATGTTGATTGTGCATGGATCCTAACTATTGGAATAAATTGGTAATTGTAACCATGTCAATTGATAAGAATGCATCTTAGCTGGCACCTCATTCTCCTAAATTCTTTGCCAAGCTGATATGATGACTTTAAGCCCAACTTGATGCACAACAGCTTTAATAGATGAGCCACAAATCCCAACAGGCACTAGGTTGTTGCAGCCTTCAGTAATACAAATTAATAGATTATTTTTTAATTAAAAGGCTTCTGATTAATAAAAAATTGTTGATGTACAATTAATATTATGGAGAAATATATACAAGAAAGTTTTTTAAAATGGTTTTTGGTATTGGTATTGAACATCATAAGTTAATGTATCGCTATTGTATATTTTAGGATGGATCAACTTAATCAACGCATTTTATCAGCCTTTAATACAACAGAGGAGGATAGCGCCTGTATTGATATTATAGAACAAGAAGTTAATCTAAAAATCCGGTACCTGTACGAAATTCTCAGATTGGATGTGAATGAAGTAAAGTGATTTTTAATCAAAATTAAAATTTATTTCTTTTTACATGTAATTATAAAGTGTTTTTTGGAAAGAATTTCTTTAAAGAATTATATTAAATTTCAGGTTTATATTAGTATTTTTATTTTGTGTTACTATATTACAATTTTATGAAAATTAAGTGGAAAATATTTCATTTCATTTATTACACTTTTTTTTTCTCTTGTAGAATGAGAGTTTTGCAACTATTGTATCCAAAGTAGCAAAATTGCTAAAAATCAAATCTTCTGAAATAGTGATGTGTCTTGATGATAAAACCATTGATTTAAATGCCACACCCTTCAGTATGAATATAAAATCTTGGAATATTATTGGTATGTATTACTCTTTTTTTTATTTTGAGGAATTCATTTAATTTAGTAAATAAAAATATGGTTTATTATCATGTATACAAAAGAGGCGCCATGATTTTAGTTTGTATATTTTTATGCAACTAAAAAAATACCTTTCTTTGCAAAATATTTTAACTAAAAGTAATAATATGTGTCAAAATAATGTCTGGTTCTTTAGAGAATTAATTCAGGTAAATTAATTTGTCAGTTTTGCAATTAATGATTTTTAATAAACAATTACAAATGCCCATTTTAAGTCTCCCTCTTCCTAAGTCAAATTTTGTTTTAACAAGTTTCACAAGAAAAAAAATTCTGTCTGATATTTTTGATATTATCAAAATAACTGTGTTAAATTTTTTAATTCGATTAATGGAAAAAGGGTGTCAAATTAAGTGAATAATAAAGTGATGATTGACAAACAATAACCAAATAATGGTATTTTATCTTGGTTAAAGATATACATTATTGTTGCAAACTTTGTTAGTTTATTTAAATTTGAGATGAAGCATCATATTCTTACCCACTTTACTCGAAATTGATACAATTTATTTATATTGAAACATCTAGATCTGGTTTTCTTTTTTTAATATATTATTCTTTCATAAACATTGCAAAGGGAATTTTGGTTGGTAAAAATTCTTTTGAATTGCATTATTTTTTTCAAAGGCAGTTTCACCATTATTCAGTTAAGATTTCTTAATGCTTCATGTGGACTTAATTTCTTTTTTCACTGTAAATGGATAAACTTAGCATTGTGTTTTAATTCAAATAAATATTTTATATGATAAATATAATCACTTTTTTTTCTAAGTTACTGAAAATGTATATGGTTATTTTTACTTTCATAGGTAAGATAATTTTTTTATTATATCAATTTATGTAATAAATATTTACATATAAAAGTTACTTCTTTATCATATTTATGTTTTTCATTGATATACTGAAATATATTTAAAAAATTTGTTTTCAAATTCTTAATATTAGCAAAAATTCAACTTAAGTAGATGTCTTTACTGTGTGTGTATGCCATGTAAGATCAGAAGCTGTCTTATTTTGGAAATTAAAATAGGGGTGCCAGCTCAAGTGTCATCCTTGTCAATAGCTCTCATATTACTTCTAAATGTGATGTTAATAAGCAATCAATCTATCATGTGTATATTAAAATTCTGATTAAAAAAATATATGTTACTGTTAAAAATCAAAAATGACATATTTTAAAAATACTGGAATGGGGGGTATGTAAATTTATAAAACATTATCTACTATAAATTAATTTTACCCATAGAGATATATAAAGAATCTTCTTCATGAAGTTATTCTAAATGTTTGAAATGAAAACACTAAAAATTTAGAATATATGTCTCGAGCATGCAATGTTGCATTAATGAGATGTAGATTATTTATTATTATACTATTTTTTCATTGCAATATTATTTTATTTTTATTTTAGTTTTATGTTGTTTTTTTTTAGATTGTATTCCTTATAAACCTCCTGATGAAAATAATTTTCTTATCAAAATGCAATCCAATGACAATAAGAAAAAAATTGATATCTATGCTGATAAGGTATTGAAACTTACTGAAAAAGTGTTTATTATTTGTTTGTGCTTGCCTATAAATGTTTTTTAATTAATTAACTAAAATATTGATACCATTTAAACTTCTGAAAGTTACTTATAAAAAATTTTAAAGTGTGAATTGGTAATTTCTTAAATGATATGTTTTTTAAAAATACAGTTTTGATCTGACATTTGCTGAAGTGCTGGTTAACTTTGAACAATTTTATTATTTATTAAATTTGTTCTTTTTGTGGAATTGCTAATTGAGATGTTTAAAAATATTATAAAAACTTTGTAATGAAGAAATTTTTTCTCTTGAATCTATTGTAAAATCAAATGAAATGGGACGGGGGGGGGGGATTTAGAACATTTTTTGACATAGTCTTCTTCTATTGATTAATTCAATATCTATTAATAGCTATGATAAAATTTATTTGTATATCTATTTATGTGCATACATATTAATATGCTCTATCTTAAAAAGAAAATGGGATATATATATATATATATATATATATTTTAAATACCAATGACAAATTATTGATAGTCTGTTATAAGATAATATACAACCCCTTAAGGCCTCATGAATTCCATTCCCAGGTTTGACCTTACATATGTCTCAAACTATTTTGAGAGAGCTGTATAAAATTTGGATTTGAAGATTTTTTGGCAAGATGAACCTAAATATGCAAATTTATGTAATTTTGCAATTTCTCCACCACTTTCCCTGTTTTTATAAGAGATATTTTTGTAATAAAATTACTTTTTGATTCCCAAAGTGGTCTATATAGACCCCCAGGGGTCTATGATGACCTGCAAGGGGTCCACGTCAGCAACAAAATAATTTGGGGGTCCATTAGGTATAAATTGGGGTCTACAATAATGGCTCGCATTAAACCAGATCGTGACCAATTTTAAAAGAAAATTTAATCATGTGGAATCTTACCAGATCTTACCCTTTTAACAGATTTATTTATGAAATTTAATGAGTTTAATTTGCAGTTACAAGGTGACAGTATAAGTTTTATTAAAACCATCCTTTCAGTGTTATACCTGTTATTTTTTCCAAATTATGGAACATCTTGAGAAAGTCTAATTGCTTTTCCTAATCCGAAGGAGTTCCAATGCAGTTTCCAATCTCAAAATAGAGTGAGAGAGAAAAACAAAAAGATTGGATACTACTAACCAAGGAGATTTAGTAGACAATAACTGACAAGATTGATGCCAAATGTTTAAAATTTGTTATTGAAGCACCAGATTCATCCCTCCCATTCAAAGCATTTATTTGTTGCTCATTTATTTTATATATTAACTAGCTTTCATGGCCCGGCGTTGCACGGGCTTTCTCTACTTTTATAAATTTTCCGTTCTCTTCACAAAATCAGCATGACCAATATTCTTTTTCGAAGTAACTTTGGCTTCTATGTTTTTTCCTCTCCTCTAAGCCCGGCGTTGCACGGGCTTATACTGAGGGTATAACTTAATTCCCATGTTAATTTCCTCCTTTTATTCTAACGCCAACTGAACAGTGGGACGTTAATATTCACTCAATCTTCACAAATTCAGCACTTCCAATATTATTTTCCGAAATTACTTTGATTTCTTTCCTCTCCGCTTAGCCCGGCATTGCACGGGCTTTTACCGAGTGAATAACTTCACCCTCATGGAAATTTCGTGTTTCCCTCAAGCCGATAGCACTTGTGTGTGCGTGCGCGATGTGAGTGATTTCTTTAACTATGTCATAAAAACTCCCTTTTTCGAAATTTTTTCTTGCGTTGGTGTGGTGTGGTAATTCTTAAAGATGGGTGAATGCTCAGGTGTCGTCCTCATCACTTGAGCATGGTTGAAAATTTCGAGGTCCGTCACCAAAAACCCTTGAATAGGCAAACAGTGCGAATTTAAAAATCACCCACTCACTTTCCAATTCTTTCCTTTTCCTGAGTGAATAACTTCATCCCCATGGAAATTTCGTGTTTCCCTCAGGCCGATAGCACTTGTGTGTGTGTGTGTGTACGCGCGATGTGAGTGATTTCTTTAACTATGTCATAAAAATTCCCTTTTTCGAAATTTGTTCTTGCGTTGGGTGTGGTGTGGTAATTATTAAAGATGGGTGAAAGCTCAGGTGTCGTCCTTGTCACTTGAGAATAGATGAAAATTTCGAGGTCCGACACCAAAAATTTTCGAATAGGCAAACAGGGTGAATTTTAAAATCACCCACTCACTTTCCAATTCTTTCGTTGCAATTTTTTATTTCCCGGAAACGAAAATGTAGTCTTTTCAAAAATAGTTGTATGCTGAAAAAAAGACAGAAAGTATAAATTTTTCAAATTACAAAATTTCACTACTATTTTAATTCTTGGAGTAAAATTGTGAGGATTTTTTGAAATATTCCGACCCGGGGGGGGGGGGAGTTTCATGCAATTACCTTCATAAAAGAAGAAATTATTAAATGATGGATTTAAGTATTTTGAGTGTTTTATTAAAATTTGTTCAAAAAAGTTTTTGGCTTTTTTTTAAAATCACTGATTCTAAAAGTTTTAAATTGAAAATTTCGAAGTCCGTCGCCAAAAAACTCTGGAGTAGGTGAACAGTGCGACTTTAAAAATCCCTCACTCACATTTCAATTCTTTCGTTGCAATTTTTTAGGCCCCGGAAACGAAAATGTAGCTTTTTTAAAAATAGTTGTATGTTGAAAAAAGACAGAGAAGTAGAGAAATTTTTAAAATTACAAAATTTCACTACTATTTTAAATCTTGAAGTAAAATTGTGAGGATTTTTGAAATGTTTGACACACGGAAAAATAGTTTCATGCAATTATCTTTACGAATGAAGAATTTATTAAATGATAGCTGAAATGCCCGTTCTTCGCACGGATTAAGTTTTAAAAACCAAAATTCATCTATTATAGCAATCAAAATATTTTTTTAGGGAGGGTAAAACCCTGTATTAAGTAGTATAACCAAAAATTAAAAATATTTTTTTCAAATGAATGTTTACATTATAAATAATTTTAAACAAATTGCAATTTGGCTTAAAAATAAATAATTTAACAAAAACAAATATTTCAATGTAAGAGAGAAAATTAGCATGCTAAAGAGTAAATAGATATGAATGAATGCAAATATAAATAAAAATTATTAGAAATGTGATAGCAGTAGTAAGTTTCTGCTATGGGAACTATGGGTGAAATAGCTTGCAATAGATAAACCGAAAGAAAAAATTAATGATGATAAAGTGATTCTCACTAAATGCTATCATAAATAAGAAACATTAGGAAACTTTCAACTGAAAAAAAATTAAATTAGTATTATATGAGGTATGGGTGCAATGCTATCTAACATCTCTGTAATACATTTAATATAGAGTATCAAATGTAATTCAGTACTAAAAAAAAGTTAATTAGTATGAACTAAAACCAAAAAATCTACCTAAAACAGATATAACAGGTCCCCATAGAAATAGCCCAGAACCAACAACAGTACTAAATGAAACAAATAATAAACCATGTTGCTAAAAAATTAACCATTACAAATGATACAGTTTTCTGGTTTGCAAGATTGTCAGAAGGGTAAAGTTAAGTCATGATGAAAAATCTGTTCAAGGAGTGCATCTCATCATAGTTTCAGCGCATAGCCCCTTTTTTGTTAAAAAAAAAATTGATTTTTTTTCATTTAAAACAAAGATGAGTTCATATCGGTCATAGGGACCATAAGGCAAAAAACAGTGACACTCAAAAAAACATTGTACATTCAGGTTTCTCATAAATAGGAAGCATTATCTTCAATATATTACCAACATGTTAACAGCAATTAATTTGAATTTGGTGTCATTTTCTTTCTGTTATATTTTAAGCAATATTTTTCTACAATGAAGAAAACATTGAATATGCCGGTGAAGGAAGAATAGCAATAATCTTTATTTTCAACGACAGAAAATGGCATGAGAATAAAAGCAGGCGAGAAGTGAAGGTGTAGTTTCATTGATTGTAACAAACTACCCCTTTGATATTTGTATCATGATCTAAGATTCTGTTTATAAATAGCATCACAAATTATTGTTCCGCTTAAAAACTCAATTTTGAACACACAAAAAACACACACACATTTAATAAAATTTTAAATATTTAAAATTGATAAAAGAAATAAAATAAATACATATCAAAGTACCCTTACATATAGTAATTATAATATTAATCCAAACCAAAAAGCTACTTTAAATAGATAAATTAACGTTTGATTTTGAAGAAACTACCATAAGTAGCTCAGAACAAAAGAAGCATGTCAAAAAGTCTTATAAGTAGATAGAAATTCTAATTTAAATCACAACATTAGCAATCAGTTAATCCTTATTAGTTAGGAATGAATGTCCTTTTCTTTAGTTACATTTTTCTACTTTTTTATTACAATTGAAAAACATGGAATTTGCCAATAGAAGGAAAAGGGTACATATTGGAATAACCGCAACAAAATTTGCACCACAATATCAAAATAACAGATTCTTATATGTTTTATATGAAGAAAAAGTCAAATTTTGGTGAAAAAAGTGCCGCTTTGACTCTAATACGTAAGTATCAGGAAAAGCAGTACCCTTTTTATTTTTCAATGGAAGGAAATGTTGGTGCTAACCTTTTATCGCACCAATGCCAACGTTCAAAATAACTCGCCAAGTTGGCAACGCTGATTTCAAATGTGTTTTATGGACTCAATTGGCAACCATGTGCTTCATTTCATGTAATGTTGTAATAATAATAGGTTGTGACAATATATGTAAGAATTGAAATGTCATACGAAGATTTTTTGGTACTTATGTATAATTGCAACAATTGCCAACTCTATTAATAACTCACGAAGTTGGCAACCACGATTTCCTAAGTGTCGTCTTCCTATGTGTGTCATATGCTTTGTTTCATATAATGCTGCCAATAGGTTGTGATCATACTTATTATTTTAACCAAATCGTCATGCTATGCAGTTGGAAGTAGGCAAGAAGTACTGCTGAAATGTACTGATATAAGCTATTAGGATGGAAGTAGGCAAGACATACCGTTAAAGTGTACTAATGTTCAGGCGATGTTTTAGTTCCAAGTTTTACTTACTTTGGGGCCAACTACCTTCTGTTGCCGTGATATGAACATCAGATGAATAGTAATGCAAATGCACCAGTAGATTGATAATACCACCAATATTCAAGTTAGCGAGAATAAGGAAAAGCAACCACACAAACCCAAGGCCCTTACAACTGTTTAGTACCAAAATACATACAAATGTTTTCTGCATTGTTGATTCTTCAAAAATAACAAAAATAATGAACAACATGGGGAAAGCAAACTTTTTTCAGATACAGCAAAAAGGTTTAGAGTGTAATCAGGCTTTATTGATAATCATAGTTCAGCTGGCATGAATCAGGAGCATAAAATGAAATAAAACATTTTACGGAACGTAAATATCTTTTAAAGTGGCCAGAACAATAGAAATGGCCTTGCAAGCTGGGTAGTTGTTCCATTATTCAATTAACATACATTACAAACCACAAAAGTAAAAAAGAAATAATCATCAACAAAAATTACACAGATACATAAATTTAATGCAGTGGCTAGGCTTTAGTATCACCCACTCACACAGTGGGATAAGTGTCCAATTCGACAATCCAACCAACCTTAGAACTAAATCATTACCTGAATAACAGAACACTTTAACGGTACACCATGTCCATTTTCAACCGTAAATAGCATGACCAGTTAGTTTGAAAAAGCTGTAAAAAATTAACAGTATACCATGTCCATTTTCAACCCTAATAGCATGACCATTTTGTTTGAAAAAGCTGCACAAAAATAACATCCTTTATCTATTTTGAATTTTCGGAAAAGGATAAATACGTTATAACACATCGAAAGTCAATTGTTGCCAAACGGTAAAACAAAATTTAGAAAGAACATTTCTTATGACGATTTTTTTCGAAAAACAAATAAAATTCCATCACAAAGAGTAAGAAAACGAATAAATACAACCATAAATAAATATATTTACTATAAAATGTGCTACAATCCCCCAAAATAGTTTACAACCTTACATATAGTAGAAACCTTAAATATAAAATAAAAATCTAATTTTGACGAAACTACAATACACAGCTCAGAACAAAAAGAAAATGTCAGAAAATCTCATACGTTAATAAAAATTTGTATTAGCCTTCGTGTTCTTACGTATTAGCATCACCGCAGCCAAACTGGCACTAAGCAAATCACACTATATCCCAACAAAATCTGACTGATTTTTTTTCACATAAAAACACAAACACAGAATCTTAGTTGTTTTGATATCAAGGAGCGATTAGCATGGCGCCAATTTGGCTGTGATGACACTTATATGTAAGTATCATAAATTCTAATTTTAAATCACAATATTGGCAATCTAATAATCCCAATTAGTTTGAATGGAGTGTCATTTTCTATTGTACTTACATATTATCGCAACCTATTGGCGAATTATATGAAATGAAGCATATGGTTGCCAATTTGGTGAGTTATTAATTAAGTTGGCAATTTTGCAATAATACGCAAGTACCAAAAAGGTTATTGCTTTTTACCTTTATCGGCTAATTCCATATTTCATCGATGTTAGGTTTGAAGAGTGTATCAAGCTTTTTTAATAATCATAGAACAGCTAAGATAAATCAGGAGCTTCTTCAAGAACTAAATAATCATTCTATTACTGATGGAATGGGGTAATATGTACCATTTAAAGTGTACTAATTACTAATATTCAGGCAATGTCATTTGGTTCTAAGTTTAACTTTGCGGCGCAGAAAACCTGTGTCATGATATGAATTTCAGATGGATTGTAATCAAGTTTAAGTTTATCCACCGTATTAAATTCATGTATCTGTGTATAATTTTTTTCTTATCACACACAACTTTGTGATTTGTAATAATGCACGCTGACTGTGCAATGGAAAAAGTACCCATCTTGCAATGCCTAAGGTTATTAAAGCTACTATTTTATTGTTGTGGCCACTTTTTTAAAGATATTTACTTCCATAAAATGTTCTATTTCATTTTATGCTCCTGATTAATCTTAGGATTACATCTTTAAATCTTTTTGCTGTATCTGAAAAAAATTTTGCCTCCCATGTTGTTTATTAATTTTGTTATTCTTAGAGTCAATAATGCAAAAACATTTGTTCATATTATGGTACAAACAGTTGCAAAGGACTTGGGTTTGCACATTTGCTTCTCCTTATTCTTGTTAACCTGAATGTTGGTGGTATTATCAGTCTATGGTTGTGCTTGGGGGAGGGTTACAAAAATTTTTCAGATACAGCAAAAAGATTTGAAGAGTGTAATCAAGCTTTTTTGATAATCATAGTACAGCTAAGATAAATCAGGAGCATAAATGAAATAGAACATTTTATGGAAAGTAAATATTTTTAAAAGTGGTTACAACAATAAAAAATAGTAGCTTTAGCCTTGCAAGATGGGTAGTTGTTCCATTACTCAATCAACATGCATTATTACAAACCACAAAAGGAAATAAGAAATAATTTGAACAAAAATTATACACAGTTACGCAAATTCAATACGGTGGATAAACTTAACTTGATTACAATCCATCTGAGATTCATATCATGCACAGGTTTTAGGTGCCAAAGTTAAACCTAGAACCAAATGACATCGCCTGAAGATTAGTAATTAGTAAACTTTAATGGTACATATTACCCCATTCCATCAGTATAGAATGATTATTTAGTCTGAAAAAGTTGTATAAAAAAACCCTTTTTTTTAAAGAAATGAAAAAGACATAATATGTTGGAAATCAAACACGAAAATACTACTGTTATCAAATTAGTGTTGCCAATCGGAAAAATAAAATTTAGGAAAAAAAAATTTTACGACTATTTTTCGAAAAACAAATGTATTTCCTCCACTAAGAGTAAAAAAAACGAATAAATACAACCATAAATAAGTATATTATACTATAAAATGTGTTAAAATTCCCCCCAAAACAGCTCGAAACATTAATTTTCGCAAAGTTATGATTTGGCATGGCTGATGATGTCATATCTCCGTTTAACTGAAAAATCGCATAAAAATTGAATTTTAAAAAATCTAAAGTGAATTTCGAAAAAAACTCTTCGAGTTAATAGCATAACGACCTATAGCTTCTACATGCCAAGTTTCATACATCTGGGTTGCTTAATTTCGG
>BMAO01021699.1:0-13369 GCA_019973975.1 Trichonephila clavata
TATTTGCTTTGGTTTTTAGATTTTTTTCAACAAAAAAAATATGAGTAAAATTATACACTTTATTATGTAGATATTTTGTAAGCACTTTTGCTTTATTTTCAGTACTGCATACTTTCATATACATTTGATTTAAATTGCTTTTATGTCAATGCAGTGCTTGAAAAAGTACAAATAGAATATAAATAATTTACCGAAATTAGAAAATCTAAATAAACCCGTGTAACCCGTTATTGAATAGCAATTGTGTAGGTTAGTTGAAAAGCTTGCGTGGGTTAGTGTCTGGCCCACGGGTTATAGGTACGCCATCACTGCTCTATACAAATAAGGTCTGGAGATCTAACTGGCCAATCCATTCGGTGAATGTTCTCATTTTCCAGAAATTCGTCACCCAGATGAGCTCTATGTGTTTCACGTTGTCATCCATTAAAATAAAATCTGGACCAACTTGTGACGTACCCTTTCTTCTTTCTCTAATTGCTGAGAAAGTACACCGATTAACGGTGAAAGATCCGCTCCGTTTCCCTAGTTGCTGAGAAAAATATGCTTAAATTGGGTGGTCAAGAATTCTGATCCCGGTTCCCACGACCTCCCCCTTAGTGTCTAAGGGTGAAAGGGCCTCCGGCTTGAGTTTGTCTTCTGTGAAGACAGTGAATCCATGACGACAGTGAGTCTGGAGAGGATAACCCAATTGTGAGCAGTGAAAGATCCCGCACTCTGAGGAGTGAGAAACAAAAGATGAAAGAGAACACTGAGAGACGAGGAGACCCAGAAGTTAAAAAAGCAGAGGAAGAGGGCCCTTGGAGAGAAATTAAAAAACAGATAAATAGTGCTTCTCTATACAGCCGTTATGCGTCCCATAATTGCTTATGCTTGTCCAGTCTGGGGCTATGCTGCTAATACAAACATTAAAATTCTTGATACTGTTCAAAATTCTTACATACGTAATGATCGTCAAAGCCACTAGGTATATGCGCAATGACGACATACGTAATGCTTTAAAAATCAATAGCTTTAAATCGCACCAACTTTTTTAATGCTCTTCCTGAAACTAATAATGTTAATATGCTAAATTTAATCCTTACAATTCCAACATTAAAACTAAAAGGCCAGAAGAAAACTTCTCGATTCTTACAGCCCTCCTTAATTTTTTATTGTCTGCAATAATTTTTATTATTGCATTTTAGTAAATTCAAAATTTTGCATTTTTTAAAATTTTTTCTTATTAAACTCTATCTACCCTACTGGACAAGCTCATCCACTTTCCCATTCTCAGCCTCTCCCCCTGTCTCCGTGGCATAGCAATTGGAGTCTCTCATGTTCACGCTCACCATCGACCACATCAGAGAGCAGATACCGGATGTACAGCATGCCATTCACGCCGTTGAGAGAAGGAAGGTCTCTAGGAAGCAACAACTAAAGCGGGATAGAGCAAACGACTGCCCGAACGAGGATTGATGTGGAATCAACAGTGACGACGCTAGATATATTTTACTAGTCAATATATTTCAAGGCTTTAAAATTAAATAAATATTCCTTAGTTTAGCTGTACGAAGTCATTACAAACTGCACCCGTGAAAAGAGTCGAACAAAATGTTCCAAAATCTCATCGCTATGTATCGCAACAGTCACAGTGCCTCTTTCAAAGACATTAAGGTATGTGCGACCATCAAACGTGATGCCTGCTCAGATCATCAAGCCTACGCTATCGTAATGTTCGATTTCTCGGACATGGAGGGCAGGTAGAAAGGCCCTGATTCTCTCCATGTGAAAGTACGCTAAGATTATATGAAGGGAACCATTTTTTTGTTATATTCTGCAACTGCTGTTACGTATTATCACGCATGTGTATGTTGAAGGATTATTTTTCAGTCCTATATACATACCAAATTTTAATAAAATCTGTTCAGTATTTTTTAAAGATAATCGACAAAATCAAGAAAATTCTCTTACACCAGTGTATATTACAGGCAGATGCATATTTTGAATATAAAATGCAAGCACTTGGAAGACTAAGAGAAATTTCAAAAGAGCACAATAAGATTTCAAGAAATTTTAAAGTAACTTACCGCTGAAGGAATCTTTGGATATAATAAAGTTCGATCACTAGAAAGTCGAAATTGTTGTGTGGAAAAGGTTTTAGTTTTAACATGTATTTATACTTACTTTTTACATTATTGATAGTCATACTTTGTGTAATGAAACATTTTTAATTGAGCTCATTATTCACAAAAGTGTTAATTGAAGTAAGTAATTAAAATCTATTGTTCAATGTTTCGCAAATCTTGAAACAATTTGGGTTTTGTCGTATTATGAAGAACAATAATAAAATGTTTCATCATCAGAGGAATCATGTTTCAAAATGTTATTATTCATATGTGTTTTTCCGAATTTTTACCTAGAAATGTAGTGAGATAAGATAATTTCTTAAGACAACTTTTTACGTATAATGTTTTTCAAAAATAGTATTGCATTTATTAAAACTGTGAGCTTAAATACTTACTGAATTTTAAATGTATGGAGAAATTTTTCTTATCTTTAAAAGCTGTGGTTTTCAAACTTTCAACTCTCGGAACCCTTAAAACTATAAGGTGCTTCCAGGGTACACCTTTAGAGATTTAGTAGAAAATATCTTAAAATAATATTTTAATTAGATCAACTTGTTATAGGTACTTTAAATAAAGATTAAAAAAAACTATTTTTGAAAATAAAATTAATTTGTGCTTCAGATGTCATATACCAATGCATTATATGCTATTTGCATTTTTTAACATAAACTATCGAAGATAATTTCTAATGTTGCCATCTTCAGTTGCATTTTATATTCTGTGATGATTTGTTTCCGGCATTGGCACTGAGAATAATTTTAACAACATCTTAAAGTATTAATAAATAAATATTGAGAAATATTTCCAGCACGCCCTTAGCAACCCATGTTAAATTGCCTAAGTTTATGTACCTTTTTCTCAGAAACTACATACTTATCATGGATAACATTTTTACAGTAGGTTATGTCTACTATTAATAACAATTTAATAAATAATTTTGTTTTTTTTGTTTAAAATTAAACTAATTATGAGTTTTTTAAATATTGTCCAATTTTTCACCTTAAAATTTAGTTTAAAAAAGTCATACCTAAGAAGGTTTGCAAGATATATCTAATTCTCTCCTTTAAAATGTGTAAACCTGTTATAAGTATGCTCACAGAAAATTCGAGGGTTCTATGATAATTACTTTTTGAGGAAAAGTTACATAAAGTGAAAAATATTACATTTTGAGAAAACAGGCTTTAAAGTAAAATTTTTTAATTTTTTGAGCATTTACTTTCTTCGTACTTTCCAGAAGCATATGAACCATTCTTTTGATTGTATGCTCATACAAAAGACTCTTCTAGTTTTCTTTTTTTTTTTTTCATTATTTTTAAAATGTTTGCCTTTTTGGGGATCTCAAGATTCTTTCGTTAGGCTGCACGAATCTTACGTGTATCTAATTTTTTGAAGCATGACACTTAGTTATAACTATGTTCAATATCACAATGTTTTAAAATCAGTAATTGTGCTACATGATTCATGTTGAACATTGTACAATAGCCAAATTTTAGAGTTTTTAATTCTACAAATGTAGATCTTGGAATCACTGACCATATGGTGCTATTAGCTGACTCATTTGGGGGTTCTGAGTCTTTCCATGTAAACATTTTCTTAATAACATAGAATCACCTAGATCTATGACTTGACTTCATTTTATTCATTATGGTTTGTAGCACGTGTGTATGTGTTTATAATCGTAGTGCGTTTCGTTACATTCAGCTTCTGTCTTTTGAAACTTGTGCACCAGGCAATTATACCTACCTGCAGGACACAGTCCATGTTAAGGGCTCTCGTTTGAAGACGGAAGATGAAAATAAACAGCCCAAACAGCTGTTTTCTTGCTGTGTAGATCATTGATATTATTCTAATAACCATACTATAATATCTTTGAATTTTTGGTATTAAAATGTCGGAGAGTCTGTTGCGATCACTTAGAATTTTTTCCATTACTTAACTTTTTCTTCTCTCTGTTTCACTTTTAAGAGTCAAAAGACGTGTACCCATATACTTTTGGAAAAGCTCAATACAGTCTAATTTTTCCACTTGAAGATCATATGGATTGAAGATCATTAGAAGCTTATGCAAGGGGAAACACAGGTACTTCTAGCTGAGCTCATTTGATGCGGGTCGAGGCGTAGCTTCATTTAAAAAATAAATAAAAATACTTCTAATAATTGTATTTCCTCATATCATATATCATTTTAAACAAAGACTTTTGAACTTTCAGAAAATATAAGAAAATGAAAATTGATAATATTTCCGAAAAATTATGTGACAGATCCCTTTTGTTCAGAATCTTTAACTACTTGTTTAGAATGGCATTACAATTTTTATAACTGAGTTAGACAATACTGATATCTAAAGCTACTAATAAATATAACTGACAACAAACTAATAAAAATATATCATATGTAGAAGCCCGAAAATTAATAGCCCCGCAGTTATGCCAAATTTATGCTCAAGCAGCCAAATCCTTAACTGTAAACAGTTTCACACAAACAGATGAAAATATAACAAAAATAAAATGTCCACCTTTAAATTTACTTCAACCTCTTTCATCCCTCACGAAACCAAATATATTACTATCCACTTCTGCTGTTTCCACATCATCATCTTCAACCCAAGCACTCCTCTTGCCATTCACCTCTTCAACAGCAGCTACTGTGTCAGAGCCTCAGCTGCCTATTTCTAAATCGAATGCCATTCTTTCCACCAACAATGATATCTTTACCCCTATTGAATCTTCTTCATCAATCATATCCGTTTCCACTTCCAATTCTTCATCCTCATCCAATAAAGCAGTTTCTTCATCCACAGTATCAATGTTTTAGCTTTAGCAGCTGAAACAATCGTGTTCTTGAAACTACAACTACTACATCCAATACCATACCCTCCACATCGGAGGCACCAAAACCAACTTCCATAATTCGAAGGAAAAAGCGTCCTAATAGAAATATTACTCATGTAATGGGTTCAAAAAATAAAAATAATTTTTTTTTCATAAATTGCTTTCTTAACTTGTATAGAATACGGAGGTAACGTGATTTTTTTTAAAATTCGAAATCGTTATAAAGAAGCAAGTGTTAGAAAAGCAGCTGTTCTGAGCGCTGAGTTGGAGCGCCTACTCTGTACAGTTGGCTTGATACCATTGATCCTTCTATATATGTTCATACATACAAGTATAGATAAGTTTGTAGAGGTTTAAAAGGAAATATATATAGTTATTGAATATTTCGTCGAGCTTGTTTTAGTCTTCGCAACCAGGCATCGCCGATTGAGGGTAAGTTATGATTTCATTGTTTTAATCGTACTTGAAACTTTAAACGCGTTATTTCAAAACAGTGTTTTTCAAACTTTCCTCCATTGTATCTCAAGAACGGTTTGACCGAATGACTTCAAATTTAAAGGGTAGACTCAGCACATATATACGCACCAAACGAAGTACGATCATTCCAAAATTCAAAATATTTCTATTTTTTATAACAAAAACATAACAAAAAAATCATGAAATTCGAAACTTTTTCTTCAGATGTCTACCAAAAATTCCATTTTTTTGATATTTTCAATTGAGTATAATCCATTCTGTGTATTTAAGCTTATGAATAAAACGCCGTTAATTTTTTGATGTGTAACATCTTTCTTATCGTTTGCTGGATTTTTGTAGGAATGATTTCGTGAAAAGGACGGAAATGTATAACAGGAAGTCGGGGAGCGTGCGCTATTTGATTTGACCAATCAGCGCGCTCTTGGTGATGTCTCTTTGCTACCCTCGCTTCGGAGTCCAACTCTAGTAGCCACTAAGCCACCAGTCTTTTTTAACAGGCATTTATAAGTTTCACTTGTATGTAACGAAATCTTTGAACTCGATTTTTACCCACTTTAAGAGGTCCGATTAGTTCCAAATTCCACACACTTGTCAAGGACCGATGACAATACAATAATTTCATAGTTTTGTTCCATTGTCCTGATCAGAATCATCAGGAATAAGGATTTTCAGATTTGGTGACTAATTCATTATACAGTTTCCAGATTTGGCGACTAATTCTAGATCTCATTTCCAGATTCGGCGATTAAAAGATTAAGTTACCAATTGTCCAGTTTTTCTGAAAATGGAAATAAAAATAAAAAAGACTCGGGCAGATGAAAAGAAAATTATGCTCTAACCCTGCGTTTCTCAAACTGTGGAGCACGCCCTCCTTGGGTGGCATGGCAACCCTACGTGGTGGGGGGGGGCGAGCATATCGAAAAGTTCAAAATAAAAGATTTAAAATAATTAACAATTTTCAGAGAGGTAGCAAAACAAAATACATTCTGACATGATAAAAAATAAAATACATATTCACACTGGTATAAGTTACTTGTATATGTATCAGTGCGCAAAAAGTATTTAATAATTAATTTATCAGTACTAAATTAAAACCAAGTTTAGTAATTACTAGTGACTTACATGGTCTTGTCATATCTAAAATATAATATATATATTCATAATATGTGCAGTTTACAATAATAAAATCGCATTGTAGCTACAGCGTTGAAGTACATAATTATAGCATTCAATACATTGTTGTTGTATGAAAGGGGCGCGCTGAAAATTATGAGTGAAAGTTGGATCTAAAATATGGAAAGTTTGAGAAGCACTGTTATAACCGTTAAACTTTAATATAAAGTCTGTTTTTCCAAATTCTCTTGTCGGATCTGGGGAAAGAAGCATCATTCATTGCTCCATGTTACCAAAACAGCTGAGAATTGATTTAGAGGTTTCTCAACGGTTTAAATAATTTCTCACAAACTCTTCGATTCAAAAAGTGTACTTTTATGTAAATTTCAGAGAGAATATTGAGCTGTTTTAATGAAAAATATCATTGACTTAACGCCTTCTTTCGCATGAAATATTTCAAACTTAGTTCTTCCAGATTTCTTTCAGTTGGTTGATCCTACATTTTGCAAACCAGGCCGTGCCGTAGCACTGATAAGATGCCAATGGGTATTCCAGATTCTAAAAAAGGACGCATGAAAGATTAATTCATCAATGAATAAATGAACACAAGTCAAAATGTTTCGACAACTAACAGTGGCACTGTTATTGGCGCTGTTTTTCAACGGTTTTTAAATATTTGAAATCACAAGTATATGTGTCATACTTTATTTATAATAAGTCTATTGTGTATTCGCTCTTCGTGGCCGTGGTAGCCTATAGGGGTAGTTAACAGAGGAGATGTCAGCTCAATCTTCGTCCTCGTCACTTGACCATGTTTCAAAATTACGAGGTCCGTCGCCAAAAGCCTAGTGTAGCTGAACAGTGTAACGTTAATATTCACTCACTCACAGTCTCCGCTCATCCCGCAAATTGAACAAGAATCAACAGAGAATCAATTTTGATCAAAAATTACAGTACTCCTTGGGTTAATTAAATAAAATTTTTATTAAAGATGTAATTATTCAATAGAAAAAAATTATTTCCAATCATACCTGATTCATTTTTTTTCAGGATATAAGTTATTATTGCATATTCACAATAGCCTTCCAGATGTATACACATAATATGGACTACTGTCAGGCTCGTTTAACATTTTTATTTCAGATAATTCAATCAGCTGGAATCGTGGAGGAAGTAAGCATCCATTTTATCGAGGGGGTTGTGTTCCGAGTGTGCTATAACTCACGTTCTATCGGATATTTTTGGCTAAAGATTTATGTACATACTTCTTAAAGTACGCATAAATAAATGATCCAAAAATTAAAAATTCTATCTTTTACTAGTCATCAAAAAATTATTTAAAAATGCTTAAAAAACAGGTCGTCACATGGAAGAGCACCCTTAATACATAAACAAGTGTTTACCGCTGCTAAGCCAAAACACACACAATCACTCACTAGAAAATTTTGTGTTTTTTTAACCTAAAAGTTTGGAGCAGCTACTGCTTAAATTTAGATTTTAACATCGAATTCGTTGATATGTCAAAAAATTGTTCCTATCCTTCATTGACAATCTTTTTTTTTTGCCCTGTTCTCTGTTTGTGCTACCTTCTAACTGTTAGAAAAAACTCAAATTAAGTTTAGAATTTAAAAAAAATTAAAATTTAATGAATTAATTAATATACGAAAAAACTGTATTAACATGAAGTAACATCCACTACAACTTTAAAAAAATGTATTTGAACTTCAGTGGATGAATAGAATATATTTCATTAACGATTGAAAATTTGAACAAGGTATATTCTCATACATTAATATACACTGGTGTCCAAAAGTTAAGCACAATTGATAATTATGTAAATAAAGAAGGAACTGTAAATCAGAATGGAGGGAAATGTGATATGCGAGTGTAAAATGGTTTTAAAATAAGGAAGCAAATCAAAAGAATGATAGTAATTAATTTTATTATCCAAAGTAGCAGTTTTGAAAGAAAACTGAGCCTAGCAAGGAATCACACTTTACAGAAAAAAATGAAAGAAAACATTAAATAAAATACTGATGCTGCAGTTTAATAAGGCGTGTGGTCACCTCTGACAGCCAGGCAAGCTGCACAGCGATTTACCATACTTGCTATGAGATGATGAATGAGTTGATGGGCTCAAACGGTTCCAAACTCCTTGGAGAGCTCTCTTCAGTTCTGTAACGGAGCTTGGTGGGTGCGAAAGGGCTGCAATTTGTCTCCCGAGCATATCCCATACATGCTCGCTAGGATTTAAATCAGGGGAGTTCGCAGGCCACGACATGCGCTGCATGTTTTCCGTTTCAAGGAAGTCATCAATCAGCACCGCTCGGTGACATGGCGCATTATCATCGATGAATATGAAGTCAGGACCGACAGCACCTCGAAACAAGCGAACATAAGGCTCAAGAACTTCGTCTCTGTATCTTTGAGCAGTCACAGACCCCGTGTCAAAGAAATGGAGGTCTGTGCGGTCGTCCATCATGATGCCTGCCCTTACCATTACTCCCCTTGATGGGAAATGATGTCTTTCCGTCATGTTTCTTGGTTCAAAACGTGTTCCACGTTCTCTCCATATCGTTACCCGCCGAGAATCACTACTCAGACTAAACCGGGACTCGTCACTGAACATCGCATTGGCCCACTCTCCCACACTCCAATGTTGATATTTCAAACTTCATTTCAAACGAGTGCGTTTATGCGCAGACAGGGGAATGCAAACTGTTGGTCCTCTGGCATACAGGCCAGCATGATTGAGTCTCCTGTAAACAGTTTGTCTCGAAATTCGTATTCCTGTGGTGACTGTGAGCGCCGAACCCAGTGCTCTGGCAGTACCACCCTCTGACGTCGCGCACTTATTACCAGATATCGGTCTTGGCGAGGGTTGTGACTCTTGTTCGACCTGATACTGGCTGTCGGGTAACATCTCCCGTTCTTTGAAACTCTGCAAAGTCTGAGATCACAGCACATTCAGCATTCGAGACACTTCGGTTTGTGATCGTGAGATTCCAGCATTCCAACGATTCTTCCTTTCGTAAACATGTCCAATTGGTGTCTTTGTGCCATCCTTCACCTTGTTTGACGGTAAACAACGTTCCTTTGCACAGCAGTTGCACGAAACTTGTCTGAACTGCCTATGCTGCGTGAATTATTTTCTCCGTGTTCCGACATGCGCCGGTGTTTCGCGCAGGACGTAGTTAGTCTTCAGTACTCTTTTGAGCCGTAAATCCATATTGATCACTGCTAAGAAATTTCCCGCTATTCAAATACCGGAAGTTCTTTTAACTAATAGTCTCTCCAGGTATATCAGTAAGATAGGTAGCGAACTAATGCTTCTAATAAAGCGGTTCTTAAACTGTGGTCCACAGCGCTTTTCTAGAGGGTCCTCAGAGTCTCTAATGTAACGTTGAGATTTCCCTCTTTTACAAACTCTGAAAGGCCTCGTCAAAAAATTTAAAGGTGTGTCATACTGGACTAAATTACTAAATAGTTCCCAGTGAAGAAACTACTAGAACTTGTATTTTGATCGAAAATACTAGTCAGGGAGGGATGTTCTCAAAATCTTGGGAAGTCCGAGATGTCACCCTGATACATAAAGGGGGCCTTGGCGAACGAAAGTTTAAAAACTACTGATCTAATATGTTATCTAAATGAGGTTTTTAGCTTCTTAACCTTTTTGAATAAGGATCATATCCGCATTTTTCCAAACAGGGGGAAAACCCCATGCCTTGATGATTTTCCATTAAATTATTTTTATTATGTTAACAAAAATATATCGTTACTTAAAATATTGAGATGGCATTAAATTTAAATTTGTTTCGTCTTACAATGTCTGTTGATTATTAACCCCAAATACTAACACGAACCACAGCTCGTCTGAAATATACGAAATAATAATGAACTTCTTAAAATTCATTAAATGAATTCAGAAAATGTAACCCTGAATATAGAATATAAGTGCAATGGGAAGGAGAAAAAGTTGATGACTATTGGTAAATATTAGGAAAACCGTGTAGAGATGAAATAAAGAATGCTAACCCAATGTAGGGTTGTTGATTTCGGAGAAAAATTCCGAGAAAGATTATTAGTTTAATATAAAAGTGTAATTATTTTTAAAATAATTTCAAATTTTCTTATTATATTGAATTAACGTATCTTATTTTATACTAAAAAATTTTAAGAAATTAAACAAATTTAATTTTTGTAATTACTTTACCCCATAAAATTTAAAAGTACTCTATTTTTGTAGAATTAAGTATATGATAAGTCTAGTCGTCTTACTACAACAAGCTCTTCACTGAAGATGACAATTTTTTTTGCTTCTATCATCATGATACAGAAGGTCGTTCCCAATTTATGGAAACGATTTTGTAATTCATTTTCTCGTTTGCTTTTTGAGATAAAACATTGGAAACTTTAGAATAATCATCTGCTAAGGTTTTCTTTGGATTGGAATGTAAAATAAAATATTTATTTTAAAAATGGCTCCTAAAAATGATATATGGCTCGATGGTTACGTAATTACGCTTTCAAGGAGAAATATTCGTATCAACTTATTAAAAAGTGGTGTAAAACTCTCGTATATTGAATTTCAATCAAAGGTAGTTTTAATATATTAAATCTGAAAGGGAAGAAGCATCTTGCATAAAGTAAAAATGAAACCATGATCCCGAAACTTCACCCTAAGACTGTTCAAACGCAGGCAACTACCAAGAAATTGAAGTTTCTGATCCTAAAACAAAATCCACCGACTCAAAGATTCATGGCATCGAAACTAGGAAAGTCATCCGGAACTGTAATTAAAATCATTTGAACGGATTTAAAGTTAAAGCAGATGTTTAAAACTATAGTTCATCTCCTATTTTAAAACCTATTGCTGAAAGAAAAACAAATTGTAGAAAACTGCGTAAGACACACCTAGCTGCTGAAAAAATAAAATGTGAGGTAACACTGGACGAGGTATGGGTATATTTAAGTGACTGTAGTAAAAGAAGATCGATTTTCTATTGCTCAACTGATTGGAATGACCGTAAGAAATGGCCCATCAGTGTACAGTAATGTTCCCAAAAGGATTCATGATTGTTGCAGGATTTTCTAACAACGGCGAATTAAAAATCAAAAAAGTCTCAAGGAAAGCCAAGATTAATTCACTCTACTATCAGCAGAATAATTTAGAATCAATTTTCGAAGAAAAAATTCTAACTTTATATGGAAAGGATATTGATAAGGTTGAGCTTCATATAGACAAAGCCTTTAGTCACACGTCTAAGTCACCTGCCACTTATTTAACAAAGAAAGAATCAGAAACAGGAATAAAATGAAATACGCGTAAAATCACCCTACGCTTCTGCCATTGACTTCTGTTCTTTCCGTTTATTAAAACGAACCTTAGGAAAACGGCATCCAAGAACATTGAACAGACTATGTGGAGTAAATTTTGCATGACAGTACAGTAGAAGTCCATTGGTCCGGCATCCAACAGTCCGGAATGCCCGATAGTCCCGGCATCGCTCCGGAAAATTGTTAAATTTTTGGTTTTCTCCAAAAGTGTGTCTTTAAAGCAAATAAAAACGATCGAGAGCTATTCGGAAGTTCTCGGGTAGTTCGGGATCATCCGGAAGCGCTCGTATTGTTCGGAAACGATTAGCGGCCGCCTAGTCTCAGCTGTCACAACAAATCAGGTGCAGTGCAGTTCCGTTAATCAATCACGAAGCGTCTGCACCATTTTTTTGTGCATTGTTGTTTTGTGTCCTTTCACATCGCAGTAAACGTAACTTTTGAAACTATTTATAAAAAAAGTGATTTTCGTTCTAACTGTACAGTTACCATATTTTCAAACTAACCCTCGAGTCAAAAGGAGAGAAACGAAAACACGTAACACTGACTCTCAATCAGAAACTAGAATCGTCAAACGGCTAGAAAAAGGCGAGAATAGAAATGTTTTAATGAATGAGTTTAAAAATTGGCTCATCAACTATTTATGACATTAAAAAACAAAAAGATGAACTAATGAAGTTTGCTTCTAGATCGGTAACAACTGAGTTTGTAGTTTAATTATTAACCAAATTGTTCTTATAATTACCCGCCGATAGACCGGCATTTTTCGGTAATCCGGCACCGAGCCGGTCCCGAACGTGCCGGATTATCGGACTTCTACTGTACTAAGAAAAAGTTTACTTTACTAAGAAAATATTGCATGACAGTAGTAAGAAAAGTTATTGTCAAGAATCATGCCTATCCGACAGAAGTAAATTTTCACAAAAAATACAGTATTTATAGATAAAAATTAACTATCAAAATCGTTTTCATAAAGTACGAAAGATTTTGTGTATATTTTTATATCAATTAGTATCTTACTCCCATATAAAATAGTGTCACAGTTCTCTAATGATTGTAACCTGTGTTATTTGAGCATAGACCATTGGGGAAAATGTTGTACAACTCAGAAAATAAATTGCTGGAATACTAAATGATCCCATTCTGTATTCGAATATCGGTTGCTGCCAGAAGAAACTGCATTTATATATATTTGTAAAATTCGCCTTCCAGATCCATCTTTGTAACAGAAAAAAAAGAGAGAAAATATTGTGAAATTCAATTTTTATACGGAGTTTATTTTGTAATTCTTTAGAAATTTCCTGGATATAAATTATGAATTTTTGTGTCATTTTGAGCAAAAAAAAAAAAAAAAATTCAATTTATTTAAAAGTGCGTGCTTACACAACATTTGGAATTTTTAAAAGAAAAAACAAATTAAGAGCAACCTGGTTACTTTATTTCAAATATAAAATCAATTTACAAAGCAATGTTTTTTATAGATATTTCACATATTTTAAAATTACTTTTT
>BMAO01021700.1:0-15193 GCA_019973975.1 Trichonephila clavata
AAACTGCAAACGGTAATTATGACTTTACTTTTGATTTTTTTGTATTTTCCTTTGAGACTTAAAAAATGTACAAACATTTTTATCATATTAAAATAAAATAAAAACATACATTCATTATTTGCTTTCCTTTACAAAGGAGGCAGTGAAAATAATTCCCAGCTTAATGAAATCTAATTTTAAAACATTTTATTTTTTAAATTTTTCGTGTTACATTAGCTATTTTTAAGATTTTTGTCTATATTTATACATATATTTCAATGACTTTTATAGTACTTTTATGTTGATTAATATGCATCAATACTTGTTTTCTTTGCTTGAATACATCTTCCAAAAACACACTTTTCTATGCAAGAACAGTTTTATAAAGTTTAATTATTAGTGTAAACATGAAATTCCAAAAAGTAGTACGGTAATACTGGTATTGAAGTTTTTTCACGAAACTTCAAAGTGTAATTCCTAGCATTGATATTTTGACACTGATCGCACTTGCATTCAGCTATAGAAATAAAAATAAATAAATAAAAAATATCTATAATATTTCTTCATTTTTGAACGAATGGAAAATGTTAATGCCTATGTGTAAAACTTGATTTAAATAATATAAAAAATATTAATTCGGCATGACAGGCTTAACGCGACTGTTGCTGGGATGGGGAACTTTTCCTGGAATCTCATATCAAGTAGGTGTCTGATACTTTCGATATCTTGTTTCACTAACAACTGGTTCTTTCTTGAAAGTATACCGATCCCCGGTCTAGAATTCACTTTACTTTATAAATTCTCTGAATTTTTCTTTATAAAAAAAATAATGAAAACAAATGCAGTAAAATATTCTTGATTCAAAATGATACTACAGAAAACAAGCTTTCAGAACAGAAAAATTTGCTTCATAATAAACAAGGAAACAAAAAAGTTGATTGTAAATTAATGTTTACAACATGTGTAAATGATAGAAAGGCTGGTTAATATAAAATTTTTGCCTTAATTTTGTAGAATTATTCTTGTTGAAAATTTCATTTACCTTTTGTACAACGTTTGTAATGTGATTCATATTTGCACGATTCATCATATTCTGAATATAATACTGTTTACGTCTTGTATCATAAAGATTTAAAAATTCAAATTTATCGTAACTAGACACTGAACATTTGGTTACTGAAATACACACATTTGTGTTAAAATTATTCTTACTTTTGAGAAATATATTACTCTGGAATACCCTACTCATATCGTAAAGCATTTGAAATTTACTTCAGATCACAAAAAGAAGGGAGAAAAAGTTTTTTTTTCATTTTTGAAATTTTTAATTTATGCCCACGATATCTTACTTTTTCATAGCTGTATAGTATCATTGAAAAAAAATCACTAATATACAACAGTTCTTCGAACATTGTACATTCTTAATATCTTAAATATAACCAATATAATACAAAAAGTGAAAAAATTATAAAAAAAAATTGTTAATGTACTTTATGTACGTTATGGAACAGTAAGTAATGTACATTAACTTTTACGAAAAGAATTCATGTCAAGCATTATATCTGCATTATATTTTTTTTAAAAAAAAAAGAGTGAATATAACAGTTCTTAAAAAATGATACTATCTTTTGTAAGGTATGTATACGATGTAACTTTCAAACATACAAAGATCAAAAAATATTCTTACATAAGTATTATTGCATAAATTTCATTAAATTTGTAAATTTTTATACATAAACCTGCAAACATTGCCAAACAATTCAACCAAATGACAAAGAAATTGTAAAATTAAAATTTAGATATTCCTCTGGCAATCAAACTGAAGGGAATTTAATGAATTGCAATAAGAAAAAAAAATTAAAGTATTCACATAAAATCAGTTGTTTTGTAATTATTAAAAAATTCTATGTAAACATTAATTTACGGGCAGAAAATTTGCAAGTTTATAGAAGAGAGTAACTGGTACCTGTAACACAATATATATTTTGTACAGTTTAAATTATATGAGTATTTGTACTGAGTTATGAAATAAAAACAGTACGCGTCAGCACCATAGATTAGAACAGAGGATCTCAAACTTGTCATGTTTTTCGATCTGGGCCCTTGCTTACTTAATATTGAATTTTTGCAAATTCATGAACTTCAAATGTGTTTTGGACAGTTGTATACTGTTGTAGCTCGCTGCTATTTTAAAAACACATTTACTTTTCTATCTATAGCGAAGTGAAGTGTGAAAAACTAAAAAATACATGTTATTTTTAAACATTATTAGATAAAAGTTAAAATTTAGTAAGTTAAGGTTTAAGGTTGAATTTTACAATATAATATTAGACACTGCTATTTCTTCAATTTCAGAAAGATTCAGTCAAATAAAAAGGTTACAGTGTAGTATAGGGGGGGGGGCTTGGCGATGTCAGTTTCTTTTGGAGACAAAAATCGATCGCCAACCTACTTTACTTAGCGATAAATGTCCGGAAACCAGAATGAATTAGTTATCTCACCATAATATCTATATCAAAATCGCAAATTCAAAGAAAAATCGCTAAATCCAAAGCCCCCCCCCCTATACTACACTTGAGCCAATTAAGAGAACATTACAATTACTTCAAGGTTATATACCTAATTTAAAAAACTGGAGTGACAATGAAATTTTAAAACATTGTGAAGAATTAGAACGAAAATTAACGGATACTAAAATGTTAATGAAAAGGACATAGATGGATTAAATATGTTTGAAGAAATAAAATATTTCCGATGTTTTACCAAAGAGGATATGTCACCTACTGATGTTTGAAATTATATTTAAGAAAACAATCTCTTATCGATACATTTCCAAATATTGTACTATCTTTACGGATTTCTTTAACCCTGCCAGTTTTGGTGGCTACTGGAGAACGAAATTTTTAAAAACTTAAAATTATGAAAAACTACACGCGATCTACTATGGCACAGGAAAGATTATCGGACTTGTCAATTATATCTATAGAGAGCGAAATTTTGGATAAATTAAATATAAAGGAATTGATACGAGCATTTGGAGGAAGCTAGGAAAATCAATATTTGAATATATTTTCTAATTTTTGTATTTTACTTAAAAAATTTTATATCATTTTTGCTTTTAAAATTTATGAAATAATAAAAAAAACCAATAAGACAAAAACGTGTTCTAATATTATTATTTTAAAGCTTTACAGTTCGAAAGTCAAATTTCGAATACTATATAAATGGGTAGTTCTTATTTTTTTGTTGCACTTAATAAGAGTGCAACAGAACCTCATAAAGGGGCGCCGAATTTCAACTTGAACAAGGGCGCCGAATACCCACGCGGCGGCCCTGCCCCCCCCCCTCTTTTTCTCATGGCATGATTGTCCTGTCTGTATCATTGCAGCACGGAAAGTGCTAACGTCTCTCTTTCGCACTTAATATGTTCAAGTTTTTTTTTCTTTTTCTCTTGGTCGATAAGTTGGAATTTTGACAGAAATTTATCGCTTAAAAGTAAACAAGAAATGTAAAATAATATTAACTCTCTGTCCCATTGCTCACGGATCCAAACAGGGAATAGTTCCAATCGGCCTTTCGAAATGTACACTGCCCAAATAATACAAAAAATAAATAAAATTCATCAGAGAAAACAAACATAAGCCTAGAGACAGGAATGAAGAATAAACAGGAAGGGATAGAAAATTTCCGGATATTTGTAATAAAATGACGTAAAAGATTAATTTGTGGCTCAATATCACGGGAAAGAATATATATGCAGTCAGAGACGTTTTAAGGCATGGGCGCAGGGCCTCGGTTCGTTCTTGACTCAGCCTTAATTAGATCATAATTCGAATAATTTCAACGGTCAAATGTTATCCCCCATTGTATTCTCCGAAAAACAGGAAATTTCGGAAAATATGTCAATTGGCTACATGTGATGACTGTCGTTTATGTATTGACCATCATGACTCATTTAGTCAAAAGGCGGCAGTCGGTCGAGCCGGTTTGTGCAATTGTAAGTCATGGACATTTACTTGGTTCCGGTTATTTTTTTGTACGAGTATTTGACAATGTGTGCTGTCTACTTTTAAGTGTCGTAGATGGGGCCTACATTGTTATAGTGCCCAGGGCCTCAAGAAGTCTTAAGACGTCCCTGTAGGTGGTTCCTATGCTGTAAATATAATTTTTAAGGGCAAAAAACAATCACCTGTTCACTGAATAATTGTCATAAAAAATGTATTTCTTAAATGTCTCGATTTCCCTTCTTTCTTAGCGACTTTCTTTCTCGTTGAATGTTGTTCTTGTTATGTGTAATGCCACCTGTCTGACGGTGTCAGATGGAGGCCCACGAAATTCATTGCCGCAAAGGGCTAGACGTACGGCTGTTGTTAACCGTAGCTTTGAGCACCATGCAGGTGACTGTACGATTTGGCTCGGTTCCACACCGATTTTGAGGAAGAACCCCCTGGGGTGGGTCAAAGGTCTCCCACCTCCCTTCCCCTTCCACCAACCTCACGAGAGGATTTGCGGCTCGATGGCTAATTAGAGCAGCGGTTCTGAAACTTTCGATCGCCACGGCCCCTTTTATGCATCAGGGTGACATCGTGGACCCCAAGATTTTGTGAACACCCCTCCCCCAGACTTAATATTTTTGATCAAAGTACTAGTTCTAGTGGAATTTCTTCATTGGGCATTTCAAAGTCGTAAAAGAAGGAAATCTCAACGTTACATGAGAATCTCTGCGGACCCCCTAGAAAAAAGCACTGACCATTTAAGAACCGCTAATTTAGAATACCCGTATGCCGCAAAGGCACTATTCATTTACATACATCTATGCCATCTCCGATATTCGAACCCAGGCCCAACAGCATAGCAGTCAGCGCAACTAACCACTATACTGAATGGGTGGCTCCCAAATGAATATATCTTGTGTCAGCAAAATATCATTAAAAAGCTTAAAAAAGGAATTTTGTTTTATCAGAAGACATAACGTATAGGAATATTTTTAAATTTAAAAATAGGCGCAGTGTTCTAAAAGAAAGTAAACAAAGGTTTTATCACTATTTATTATATAAAATATTAATTACATCTTTTAGAAATTTAAACACCTGCGCTGATTAAGATTCCATATAAAACGTTATTGCGCGACTGTAACTTTGGTTGCGATTGGTATTCTGCCTTAAACAGAACATTAACAAATAAGCTTCAATTGAAAGCTTATTCGATTTTACATCACAGTAATGTGTGACTTGCTTAGAGTTCAAAATTCTACAATCAACAAGATGTTCTCCGGTTTAGTAACAGCCCTTTCGCACACATTTTGCAAGAACTAAATTGGACTCCGTGCAGAAATCCTTTAAGAACTATTAAATTTTTTTTTAAAAAAAAATTGTCTTTTCTGCTTGCAACAGAATAGGATGGCTTTTAAAAAATCGGTCCAATCACTAGGCTCACGAAATGAAGAATAGTTGTAAAATTTCAATTCGTTTAGAATAAATTACTTTCATTCGTGGTGCAGAAGTATATCATTTGCCTCGTTGTATTGTTCGTTTTATAACAATCGAACTAGGAAGGAAAATTATAAAACTTCCGTTTATACTGTTTAAAGACAGAGAAAAGTACGAAAAATATTATTTCTGGTTTCGAGAGTAAACACTTCCGCAGAATATACAGAGACTCCGTTGGACAAATTTGCTGAAAAATAAACGGATCCATATGCAATAAATACGAAAGCACTACCGTTATTTGAGCTCTAAGAAACAACGCTAATATTCAGAGGCGTGCTTTTACATACCTCCACACGGCTCCATTAACACCACTTTACTTGATTCTACTCTCACACAACAACGGAGAAATTCTCTTTGATAACGTTTTCGTCAAACAACCGAGTTTCAAACTAGACAACCACACTTCTCTTGCCCTGGAATATTCTAGCTTCTGATAATCCCCTCACTCTCCACATCATAGAGTTCTGTGCTGAATATTGCGTTTGCATTCAAGTTTCCTCATGCATGCGAAATCTCATTCCATGTGCTTGCCACCAACCACAATCCTATTATTTTTTACTTCAAAACAAGTCATTTTTTCCATCGGTAAATGGTTTAAAATCTACCAACTGGAAAGAAAATTCAAGACATGGGTCTCCGCAACATAATGGGAAATCCTAATACTCACAACTCAGACGAAGCTGTCCAGAATTTCAGCACCTAATTGCAAACTGTAATTCCATTGCCACTACAACTAAACGAATTCACACTTTGCTCTTCCTAAAAAATTCCAGAGCTCATAAAGGCAAAACATAAAGTCAGAAAATCCATCTCCCTGCAAAAGAGAAGGAAAGGCTCTCATTGGATGGATCGGAAGCGAAATCCACACATCCCTTTCTATTTTCCGGTTCAGGCTTATTCTGCTTCGAATGAACAAGAATTCGAAATCCCAATTCAGGAAAATTCAGAGCCATATAATGGCGGTAAAATATCGAAGATTCCGTTTAAAACTTGTATGATAACTTCTCCATTTATACAGCTGAAAACTAAAATTACGATGAGAAAAAGCAAACCATCTAAAAAAAGGGGGGAAGGGGAAACCCGTTATAATTACAAACGCGAATTTCCTGCTATAAATTGTTATTCGGAGGTAGTAAATCATTTTGCAATTGGCAGTTAAGACGACGCATTCTCAGACGTTAACGTGACAACACTTTCTTGCTTTTCAATTCTTTAAAACTCAAGAGACATGTCTAGAGAAATCTTTAAAAACTTCCTTTCTCTAAATAAATTAATAAGAAAAAATAGCTAACATCTCATTTCGAATGGAACAAAATGAATTTGAAATTGATTTGACTTAGCAGCGAAAAATGAAAATGAATTCGATTGCGATTACTAGGATAACGGAATTATTTCCGAGTATGTGGATGAAAAAACACTTCACAATAAATTTTTGAATCGAAACTGAGTGTTTCTTTTCGAGGTTAATTCAAACTAAATTTAAATTGCATGAACTTTGTGATTTTTTTTTTTCACCCTTCTTTTCGTCATTTCTAAACATTCGTTGCGCATTATATCTGGAAGCATGCAAAAACACTTATGCGAAAATCAAACTTTTCAGAAGAAAAATAAAAACAGTTTCAGAATGATATGTATGTCATAACTTATGTAATATTTTCTGAAAAAATGATGATTACGAGTAAATTGATAATGTTTTAGAACTCCTCTCAAAATATTGCACAAAAGAAATCGAATTCTTTAAATTATTATGTGAAAAAAAACAATGTCCTATTTTCTTTGGAAAAATTGAAATTGAAATCTATATTTGTGAATGTGAATCTTGTTGAAAAGCAATTAGTATTAAAAAAAATTATAATGTTTTTTTTTTCAGGTTGAAATAGGTTCAAATGGCAATTTGATTTTACGGAATGAAAATGCAACAATCAATTTCATACGAAATTTTAAAATAGAAGGGACAAATTAAAATTTTTCTAATTCATTAGAGTTAGCAAAATGTAAAACATATCTTTAGAAAAAATATCCCACTCATGAATTAATTTTATAAAAATACTTATATAACTCGATCTCTTACCCGAAATTCACAGTCACATCAAAGTACGAGAATAGTTTATCAATGATTTTGCGTAGACGAACTTTTACAAACAATAATTACAAGGCTAAAGCTATCGTAAAACCGTTCACTCGAAATATAAATAAATCATAAAGAAAGGTTAAATTCGGCAGCTATTTCTATTACTAAACCGCAAGAATCCGAAAACGATTTCCTTTCATAAAAATGCCGAGCAAATTAAATAAATTAATCTTGAGAATAAAAAGAATGAAATGGACACTATACGAAATATTAAACGACTAGAAATTAATTAAAATTTCAATTGCTTCTTTTATTGTTATTTCAATAAACTCCATTTAAAAAAAATATGTGCCGAAACGAATCGATGTTGTTAATCGTCATCGGTCGTTATAAAATGATCGAGTTTCCAAACATTCGAAATCGTCTGCAGTTTTTTTAAATTTTTTTGGGTAATACAAGAATTTTCCAAATTAATATTTGATTGCAAAGAAACACATTTATTTTGTTTTTTTAAAAAGAGAAAATTGTGCAAGAAATTTTCGACGTAGTTTTTGGAAAGGGGGGGGGAGGAATAATAAATATATAATACGAAAAAATAATTATTTCGACGGCTATTCAAGTGAATGCAAGGAAATAAAACATTTTCAATATCATTCTATCAGTTTCAAAATAGAAATTTCAGGAAAAGCCGTTTCAAAAAGATAACTCTGTTTACATATGCATAGAGATTGGACATTTAATTTTCACTTAAAGAGCATCATACATAAAATGATTCAAAAGTATTTTTATGTTTGTCTTGATGTGATTTTAATCTTAAAAAAAGTTTTATTTTTCATAAAACTGTGGGATTTATTTATTTATTTATTATTTTTTTTTTTTTTTGCGATTACATTAAGAAATATATATAAGCAAAACAAAAAGGGGTCTGTGACTTGACCATCGGTCGGAAAGAAAAACATGGAACGATACTAGTTAAAAATCTTGCTCTTAGAAGATACCATCCAGCATAAAAACTGTTTATGATCTGGATAAAATAAATAACAATAAACAAAGTATCAAGAAATCGCTTACACAAGTTATTGCTCGACCTTATTTCTTCAACACACACACAAATCGGAAAAAATTTTTTAAAAAAATATTTCATTGCAATATGTTTTATAGTTACTGTTATCTGGTTTTTATCTGAACAGAAACCATAAAATGTGAAAAAGAACTGTAGAAAAGCAACCCCAACCAACGGTATTCAAACGGGAATTTTGAATAAATCTAAAAAACTAGTAAAATTGAATGACCTTAATAAAATGTGGTAAATATATATATGTGTGTGTGTGTATTTAAGTTCGAACTGTTTTCATATCCAGTAATGAACGTTTTTAAAATTAAATTTTGATTAACTATCCATAACTTTTATGGGAATCATTTTATAAATCCCTTTCTATCTAATCTAGAACATTTCGCTCGATGTAATTTAGTCTACAGCATAACAATCCGAAATGTTAAAATAACCTTTTCAATATTCATATGTCTTATGAAACAGTGCGTGGATGAATTAATACTTAAGAGATCAGCAAACCAGTAGGAATGACTTTCACATTTACAATGTCAAAAGATTCATTTGATTTGAAACGTTCACTGGAGAATTCCGGCGCACCCAATAGGATAGGAAAAACATTGATTGTATTTAGGAGCTCAAACAAAATATCATAGGTTCTCAGATATAATTGGGTTGTATTATATAATGCATTAGAAAGTTTTACGCGCGAAACAAGTTTTATAAAAACATTTTCTCCAGTAATGAAAGTAATCACTTCTATAAGCGCAATATATTTTAATAAACGAGAACTTTCACGCAAAATGATTAGAAGAAATCGATCAACAATATTCTGGGATTTCAACATACAACACAGTTCGTTGGCTTACTTGTATTAAAGTTCTGAATTATTTGCTCAGTTTATTAGGCGACATAAAAATCTTTTTATTGAAAAAACAATATCTTATACGATTTTTCATAAATCGATTGGTTAATTGGAACCCACGTTTTTGCATTACCATTCAGCATTGAAATGAACTGAATTAAAAACCTTTAAGGAAATGGTGCCATCGTATTACTAATGGACGAAAACATTAGAAAAATGTTTATGACGATTTTGACATATTTTATTCAAGATCTAGAGATGAAATCAATGACATAGTTTTATTAACAACAAAAAAAGAAAAAGTTCAAAACGCAGTAACTTTATCACGCATACACATACTTGTTATATACTTCGATTTTTTAATAACGGTGATTGACGACGAAGATCTCGTAATTTTAAACATCGGCCTAGTGACAAAAACGACACCTGAGCTAGCGCCCCACTCGATTCTAATGACCAAATTTGATCCTCATCTAAAAAAAAAAAGAAATTTTCGCTACTCCTAGTTATAAAGGATGAAACATACGCCATAGACCAACTTTTAGCAGTGGCGTAACTTACACCCCTACATCGCAAGGGGCCAAACAAAGACTATAAGGGGTCCAACGCCTGACGAACACCAAGTCCATATTTGGGCTCGAGGCACAAAACCTGATTTTACTTCGGGGGGAGGGGGCAAGTATTCTCCGTTACGCCACTGACCTTCAGATATGTTTTTCCATACCAAATAACCTTCTTACGTTTCAATTAATTGTGCTTCATGTACAGTTTTTAATGATTTTATACATTTAAGAAGTATAAATATTATTGTCGGTTTTATATATATATATATATGGGAATTTCCACATAGATGGCACTCTAGAGGGCGCTGGCAACGCGAGCCAGCAGCGAGCGAACTAACCAGAGAGAGATTAGCGAGCGAGCGATCTCGACGAGCAGGTCGCAGAGCCAACGCTGCAGATAAGAAAAGCAACCGGGAACCGACTGGCCGAGAAGGGACCAGCTCTAATCTATACTAGAAGTGGTGTGTGACGCGAAGGTCGCCCATGCTTCACCTGAATCTACGTGTATTACCATTGTGTATGATAAGAGAGAAAGAGACTGAGGTTCGCGAGCAGGCGTTCCCGTCGTCGATACATCCTGGAACTCTATTTGTTAGAAATTAGCTACTTTTCTTTAATTAATAATTGTTAAGTTTTGAATAAACTAGTAGAAAGAAAAAAGCTTTAGCCCCTTGTTGTCTCAAACACACACACACACACACACACACACACACACATATATATATATATATATTATATATATATATATATATATATATAATCAAAATTTCTCTACAAGAGAGAGATGAACCACATGATCAATACACAAAATATATATATATATATATATATATATATGGAAAAAATTTATATATAAAATAGAACATAACGGAAAAAAAATATTTAAGATCAAATCTAATGAAATACAAATAAGAAGCTAGCGAGTCAAAATGCAATTTCGGACTTAGGACCGAATAAGTGGGGTTAAACTAGTTTGAAGGCGCCAACCTTCCCCCTTTGCAACTCGGTAGGAAAGACCAAAATAAAATAAATAGAAATTTAAAGTATACAAAATCCAAAATATAAAAAATCCAAAGTATAAAAAATCCCATAGAAATATGAAAGAACAACCGACTACTATTAAGCAAAAATTCTCCCAAAATGTTTAAGCAGAAAAATATCAAAAGAATTACCCAGTAAAAGGATTCTTCCAAAAAGATTTTAAAACTTCTGCTCACAGAGCTTATTCCAGGAGATCCAACACTCTTGAAACCGATGGAAAGCTTATATATGTTGTGTTAAAAATCTAAATTGCACTTAAACGCATCCTTTATACCAGCTTGTAAGGAAGACGCCAAGAAAGATTACATTCAATTTTAGTAGGCTATAACTTGGTTGGTTGTCACAAATGTAGAAAATTGGTTGGTTGTCAAAATGTAGAAATTTGGTTTGGTTGCTAAAAATGTAGAAATTTTTCATATTATAGGATTTTTAAGAAGGGTGTTTAAAAAATAAACTGTGTGAAGAGTGTTAAAACAGAATCTTCACAGCAAAACCACTAAAATGCTGACTTTGAAATCCTATTGTTGTATGGTGGTTTTGAAATCAGAAATAGCAAGACGATTAATGTATTTGTGATGAATATATGTTCTTAAGAAGTTAAAAGGATAGTCATGATCTAAGCAGCATTGGAAGAATTTCTTGATATTATTAAATTTATCTATTTTGTTGGTAGTTAAGTTATCATTCCTAAGTAAAAAATTCAAAACAATATTTCTGTAAATTGATAGATGCAAATTGCTGTTCCATACAGGAATTTTAATTACATGGAAACTAAAAGAATCTCTTTTGTCATAAATGTTACAGACTACTCTATTGTCAATAAGATGCAAGTCTAAATCTAGGAATTCAACCATATTAGAGTTAAAATTAGTTTTAAGAAGGTTGAGATTGTCAGGGTAGAACATAATATTTGGTTTGAATTCACTATTTTTACCAAAAACTATTACATCATCTATATAACGGTATAATAAGAAAGAATCATCAAAAATATGATCAATTTCAAAAAAATGTAAATATAAGTTAACTAAACTATTACTGGCAGGACCACCCTGAGGTAATCCTCTGATCTGTTTAAAAAGATTTTGATCAAATGCTATGAAATTTTCTTGTAAAACAAGATTAACCAGGATATCAAATTTTTCCTTTTTCATTGAATTATGCAAATCATATTTATCATAAATTAAATGTAGAACTCTAATCATATCATCTATATCAATAGAATTAAAAAGGTCCTCGAAGTCAAAGCCGTGCATGGAAAATATATATATATATATATAAAATTCAATGTCTGGTAAGAGAGAGGAAAATGTACTCACTTGAAACTTTATAGAACATCACATTAATATCATGGATATGAAGAAAATATTTGTACATTTAACATTGCGATAACCTAGCTGTTGCGGGGAGGGGGGGGGGTTGTAGTAAAGGGGTTCTCTCTATGTTTTCACTCCATGGTATTTTCCCTTGAGTTGCTAACTTTCTATAAAAGTGTGAAAATTGGTCATCACAATTACACTGTGAGAATATTAGGGTGATTGAAAAAAAGAAATCGTCCTAGTGCAATAAAAGTATCCGTTCTCAACCTTCCTCACACTTAACCTAAATAACAAATAAATGGCAATTTAATAAATTATTCGGAGAGGGGGTAATTTTTTTTTGCTTTGAATGCATAGAATATTTGATTCCAACACAAACTAATTAGGGAAGCAAAACTTCATAAAACGGATCCAGATTTGAGGACGAGAATCTGTGAATAAGTGTTTTTACTTCTAATAATTTTATATTGATTTATGAAAGGTGACGCGATTTTTTTTAAAAAATTGAATACTTATTTTGAAAATATTTTTCATAAAAACGTCTTCCCCCTTGACCGAAATTCAGCCTTCGGAGATCTATTACTTCTAAATTCAGTAGAACGTCGTTTATCCGAATCAACTGGGACCGGACACAGTTCAGATTCGCGATTGTTCGGATAACCGAAAACCGAATGCGATCCATGCAGTATATGATACTGGACACTATACAAATATTGAAAATTATCATATGCGAGAAACGAACTTGAAGAAAAAGCTATGTAGGTGCAAAATGTCGCAATTTTACCCTGATTGGGGAAAGTTATCACTTATTTTTCGCTGTACCATTGTACACCTTCGTTTTTTCACTGCAAAGTCTCTGATTCCCTTCAGCAGCAGTAGTTGAGTAGAACAGCACACCGTACCACTCCACAGCTGTCTCTAACGCAGCAAACGCGTCAGCATTTGATGGACCCTTGCTACTTTCATTGTTGTTGTTGTCCTCGTCTTCATCCGTTTCATCGTCAACAGGGTCGGATTCTTCTTGCACGGAAGTCACAATCTCGTCATCATTTAGCATTTTAAATTCACAGTCTTCTGCATCGCATGCCACACACACACACACACACACACATCCAGCTTTCTACATCAACAAAACTCAACAAAAGAGCATGGATACACCCGTTACTTGGAAACAAACTGACCTAATTTTCCGCGCAGATGTTGACCAAATCACATAACTGAAATTCCCCAAATATCCCTCACCTTCGGGTTTCCCGTCACTTTCGGCCTCACACAAAACAACTGTTGAGCATTGCACTGTTCGAAAACGTATCCGGACTTTGGTTCGGATATTTGACGCTCCGGATAATAAGCGTTCGGATAAACGACGTTCTACTGTATGGTATTAATGAAAAAAACTGCCAATATATCAAACCACTTCACATATAATTACCAGCTTAATTTACTGTCCACCTTATGCTATACGTCTCGAAACAAAAAAACTAATACGCCTATTTTTCCTCGTTAGTAAAGTATGGAAAAAATTCAAAAAATTAAAAACTCTTTTTCTTTAAAAAAAAAAATCTTGCAATAAAAAAGAATATTCTGCATAGACATCATTCTGATGAAGCAATTCAAAAACGCAAGAGTTTAAAATATAAACCATTAAAGAGGAAGGTAAGTAAAGGATATATATATTTTAAATAATGCAACAAAAGAATGAAAGCCAAATAAAAATAAACACATAAATCCTACACTCTAGCAGAGTCTTAAAAGAAAATAAAAATTTTGGTTCGGAAATAATTCAAATCCATTGTTTTTTGTCCATGCATCTCGAAAACCATAAGATGGAAATTGGTTTCAAAATTATCCTTAATTATTCTTTAATCTTTATTATGGTTTGTAGTAATCTTTTTGCACAGGTTCCAAAATTTACAAACCGTTTGCAATAGAATTTGTCTTTAAAATTCAGCGTTACGAAATACTTATACGGACACTAAACAAATAATTTTCCTCTGTCTAGAGAAATCGTATTTTAGAGAAGTCCAAAAATAAGCATCGAGAATTAAATATAAAAGAAAAACAGGAGTATTTTACCGACCAACCGAGAAGAAAAAAAATTAAGTTGTGCAAAACAGACATGATCATTTCTACATCCAAACTATTTTATTCAATAATCTTTTGGAGGGAAAAAAATGTCTTTCTTTCTCCGATTTGTTTTGTCTTTGATTTATATTTTCCATTCGTTTTAATTTAGGAGTGACGTCATTTCTGGTACACGTATTCCTTGCATACAGCCGTTGAGTACATGTTCTGATGTATTTTCTTTAAAAGAATACTTTTAGAAACGAGATTTTTCCAAACTTTAATGTATATGAACGAAGCTGAACCAAACGTTTCCTCTTTGTTATGTAACCCCGCCCACTCCTAGATCTGAAATATTTTCATCTTCGGTGCTCTGCAACGATTTTGATTATTTTTTCAAGCTCATAGATTTTTAAAATTCTTATTTTACATTTTTCATAATCTTCTAATAATCTATTTTATTTATAAGTAATTTAATTTAACAAAGGGCAAGTCTCATAACATAACAGTCACTCAAACTTCCAATGTTATACAGAGCTGTACTCGTTAAGAATTTGTTTTCCTTTAGAACCATTATCTATATTAGCATCTTATGCGTCGTTATTGTTATTTTTCTTGATTATATAATATAAATAAGATATTATGAATCGATTTTCTGTAAAATTAGCCAATCTCACGTTATTTTTGTTTTATTTCCATCTTTAGATAATTATACTGACGCGAAAACAGGTGTGTAGGTCTTTCTAGTCTGTCT
>BMAO01021701.1:0-39700 GCA_019973975.1 Trichonephila clavata
TTTTTAAAAATACTTCAAAAGTATTCAAGATTTTAGTGATATCTGAAACGACATTACATAAGAATACGCAGACAATTCAAATTCATAATCTGTTGAGTTCATAAAAGTGGTTTCATATTAAAATTTGCTTTATTAAATAATCTAAGATTTTATTTATACAATAAACACTTATTTGTCACATTTATTATATATATTAATAAAATTATTAAGTTACAAATTAGAGCCAGAGAAATATGTGCTGAGATTCATGTGATTTTTTTCTTTGAAATTTAAAGCAATGTTTAACAGAGATGTTGCTTTACTATGTTGTAAAATATGTTATGTCACAGAGTAAATTTATTTTAAAAGATTTTTGCTCACAGAGTAAAATAAAAAGCGATTAAACTTTATTTATAAATTTATTTTAGTAAAATAATGTTTTTAAGTTCAAACTAATACCCGAAATATTTAAAGGCGTTTATTAATTAAATTATAAAATATGAAATTTTTTCGTAGTATAAATTTAAACACACTTTTCAATATGGTTAATTCCCAGCATGAGTTTTAATACTTAATGATTTTTTTTTCTAAAGTTAAATATTTCCTTTTTTTTAAAAAATGGTTTTGGCGAAGGGAAAATATTTCAAAAATAAATAAATAAATAACGGTTTTTATTATTTTTTTAAGAATTGATTTATCTTTCAAATAAGAAAAAATGAGTACAAAAACATTTTCTTCCCATAAGTTAAAACTGTAGAACTTTCATACCATTAAAATACATATTTTTTGTTACATATCAGTATTTACATCCTTAAATATAGGAATAAAAGTAGAAAAAATTAATAAGATATCTGATTGCATAAAAAGTTTTAAAATGTTTGCATTTTGAAACTTATAAATCTAATCCATCTGTACAATAACTTGAAATACTGAAAATGAAAATACAAAACAATTATTGCTTAGAATCTGATTTTTAGTTTTCTTATTTTTTATGGATTTTTCTATTTTTTATCAGTCGTATGTTACCTTAGAATAATCAATACTATTTTTCCCCTATCATAAAATTAATCTGTAATTTCTTATCAACTTGAGTTAAATATTTGTTTAAATGTTTAGTATTCTCTCGATTTGTTATG
This sequence comes from Trichonephila clavata, assembly GCA_019973975.1. Classification (NCBI taxonomy): domain Eukaryota; kingdom Metazoa; phylum Arthropoda; class Arachnida; order Araneae; family Nephilidae; genus Trichonephila; species Trichonephila clavata. The sequence goes on from BMAO01021701.1 coordinate 1,116, forward strand.
TATATTTATTTATAAAATTTGGGAGACTTTTTCTTTCCTGACTATTTTTTTTTTCAAGAAATCATATATAATGTAATCTATGTGAACAATTCCATATAAATTTTTCATATGTTATTCATTTTACAAAGTTAATTTATTTCTCATAATGTGTTCTTGTGTTTACTCGAAAATTATTTGGATCATGGATTGATTAATTTGCAAAATTACATGTGTTAGATTATCAAGCATACATATAATTCACCTGAAATTTTGCTTGGAAAATAATGATACAAATCAATATGTTTTCTCATTATAATAAAAAAATTTCTATACTAATTGTCCATAGATGAATTTATACTAAAAAATAAATAAGTTATGGTTTATAGTAAAGCATAAACGTGTTTCAAATTAAGGTATCCAAAACTTGTGAGAACTTTATAAAAAAAAATGGAGATAGGGTGATTTTTTTGCGATTTTTAAATTTGCTTAGTACATTTTAAGAAAAATATGCTAAAATTAAGAATAGAAAAAGAAATTATTATTACTAAAATGGGAAAAAAATTGGTAAAAATTTACAAAAAAAAAAAAAAAAACATGAATCGGTTACATTTTGTATCAAAGGTTTATGAACACATTTTAAATTTTTCAACTCTGATGTGTTGCTATTTTCTTTATTTTTGAACTTATCTTCGGGATAAGAGAAATTTTAATTTTTACGAAAACTAGAGCACTTTATCTTAGTTATTATATAAAATTGCTTAAAATAACAGAGATTACATTAACATAAGGGGCTGTAAATTTTGTAATAAAACAGAGATTGATAAATCTAAAGGTTATTACACTACTAGTATTATACAGAACATAAATAAAAATTTTAGTTAATTATTCTCAAAAATTTTTAGCAATAGCTATCCCCGTTTGAGCTTTTTAAACAAAAAACACATTTCTAGTATACGCGTTTTGCTGTTGCTTATGCCACCTGATCGACAATAACATCAGATCAAGGTCCACGAAATTCATCGCAGCTAAGGGCTAGAATTTTACGCCTGTCGTTAGCCTAAGCTTTGAGCCCCCCAAGAGGGTGACAGTGCGATTTTGCTCGGAACAACACGATAGATGGCGACACCATTCGGACCACTGATTTAACGAGCACGTTCTCCGTTTATACTCGGTGGGGATTTGGTGGCATCGGGCATCGAACCCAGGCCTTCCGGTCTGGAGTCCAATGCTCTAACCACTAGTCTACCCACGGCCCTAAGCGTTTTAAAATATGTCATCTTTTAATTTAATAATATTATCTACTTTTAGTAAAATACTTGTAGTTTTTGTTCTAAGGAACAGAAAATAACAAACTTGGCATTTTTATAAAGCTAATGAGCTGTTCTATAAAATTAAACAATTAAAAAAATTGTCATTTTTGTCAAAATTGACAATTTTAAGGGTTGTTGGATATCTTAAATATATTTTAAGAATCAAGTTTTAAATAGAAAAGAAAATTCAAGTAAATAATTTGCTCAATTTGTATTTAAAAAAGTCAGTTTTAAAAGAAGAAAAAAATTGTGTAAAACATATTTTTTCCGGCTTTTAGGAAGTAGCGACGAATGTGTCACAATCGAAGACGGCACTTCAAACTTCAATATTAAAGAATAAAATATAAATGTTCCGACATGCTGAATGTGCTTTTACACGCTCGGGAGTGTTCAATACGTAAAAACGAAGCTCAACAGTATAAAGGTATATTATGAAGAATTCCTAACATTTTATGACAGATAAAATGAGTTCAAAAGTTGAAAGTCAGGTGTAATTTCCGAATTGAATGACGTAAGAATTTCAGGAGTTGAAAGCCCGTGTAACGAATGTAAATGACGCAGAAAAATTCAATTTGCATCTAGAAGTGAAGAGTCCCATTTTTCTTGATTTAAAGTGTCAAACACTTTTCTTGAGCAATCATGTATTTTACCTTTAATTTTCCTCCAAAAAAATGTCTTTCCATTGAAAATTGCAGAAGAAAATGTGACGTGGATATGTCTTAAGTACGCTTTTATGAGAAATATTTTGTACTTCCTATTTAAAAAAGAAAAACCAAAACATTTTTGTTGTTTATTTTTCTTTATGTATATTTATTTTTTTTTATCTAAGAAAGAAGAAATTCATAAGAAAAATGCTTATTTTTGTGACTTATTAAATTTTTAATCTAAGTTCTTGGAACAGAATTACTTTTTTGGAATGAAAACATTAGTGTTCTTTATTGAATTATTGTTTTTTTTTCTCTAACAAATTTCGTAAAAGGCTGAAAATTAAGGTTCGAAGACAAATAAAAATGTTCTTATTAAAATGCTTAAGCATTTTAAAGCGTTATCATTCGTTCATATTTGGAGAAACATAAAAAAATTGAATACTTATCAAGAAATAATAATTACATCAATATTTAATTGAAAATATGCTTTTTTATCGCATATGTTTTAGAAGATTCAGTGCATCTACATCTTTAATATATATTTAAAATAAAATTTTGTGTAATGATTTGTATTTTAAATTTCGCATCAAGCTTAATAAAACAATTAGAAATAACTTTGTGTTACTGTTTACTGCTTTTTATCTTATATTTCATTTATCATACAATACTCATTTTTTCCCCGACATGTAGCTAAGAAAAATTTCAAATTTGTTCTCGAAACTAACACTTTACAATCATTTAATTATCCTTGTAGTCCATTACATATATGTCATATCAATATTATCTATAACAATTTTTGTATAGCAAGAGGTTGTGTATTTCTGAAGTAAAAGTTTTAATAGTTTTTGTATGAATTTAGTCTAAAACTAAACTAATTTTTGCCAGATCATCATTTAAACTCTTGCTGAAAATAATAAGGCATAAATTAATGGATTATCTCAATGCAATACAAGATTAGAGAATAAACTAAACAACTTAAAACTGTTGACCGAATGAATTTTATTTGCATACCTGAAAAAATAGATCACTCTTAGATTGAAATTAGATTGTTTTTAAAAATTAAATTACATTCAAATTCAACATTGCTAAATATTAATGCTGTCTTAGCTTAATATTAAATAATAGGAATAATAAATAATAGGAATTTGGAATATTTTTTCAGATATAAAAGAACTGAAACATTGTATTATTACATTCTAGCTTCCTTGTCTTATAGATATTTTATAATACTCCACATTTTTGTCAGAGTTGATCAATTTTATCTGATATAAAATGCGTTTCGCACTTTTTCGCTTATATCATCGGGATGTTAAATGAACTAACTATATACCTTTACGTGTTCAAGTGATAAAATAAGTATTTATGAAACATCTTGAATTTTTTAAAAAAAGGCTATATTGTAAACAAATTTATTAACTATATTGTTACAAATTTTGAAGAAATTCAATTAATTTTCTGTTTGAAAATATTCTCAGTGATCAGTTCAGGCTCTTGTACATTTGCCAATGACAGCCTTAAGGTTGTATGCCATGTACATAATTTCATTATAGCTTCTTAATACAGTCCTTTTCATACAAAATGAGAGTTGTATATTTCAACTGAATGATATTTGTAACAATGCACATTCTTTGAGTAAAACTAAACATTGCTGACTTATGAATAAAAATAAAGAAGATAGTGAGCTTTTAAATATTATTTAAATATATTTCATGACAATTTTAATAAATTAATGAAAATAATTTTGGATGGGCTAGGGTTCATACTTGTTGTCATAATATTTACATTAAAATCGAAAAGAAGTATGACTTAGAAATTCCTTTCAATTTGAAATATCCAACTGATAGGATGTTATAAAAACCTTATAATGTAATATTTCATAATATACATGGAAAATGTTTAATAAAGTTATATCAATTTATTTAAATTTATGTTCATCATCAATATCTAAAAATGACAATCATCATAAAAATTCCTTTATAACAGATGTCTTTAGTCAATAATTTATTAAGCAAAAACATATCATATGTTAATAAATTGATAAGTATTTCTTAAAAAGCAACGGTCTTTTATCATTATACTATAATTATGAATCCACTTTATAAATATCATCAAAAAACTTCCAAACACTTTTACAACATTACTAAAATATTTTCTACTTTTTTTCGTGAAATAATGATCATAGGTCATTTAACTTAAAATAATATCATAATAATTTAACTTAGTGCAAAAGTTATGTGAACTCTATTGATGAACATATAACATATATAAATGTAAGAAAAAATCGATTTGTCAATTATATAATTTGAAGTTATATATACAGGTCATCTAATATTTCCTTTTTAGGAGCAAGAATAAACAAATTCCAATGCCAGTCGTGAAATCCAATGCATGTGAACATGATAATGAATGCTGTTTCATTCCATGTACACAAAACAGAAAAACTACAAGCAACTTCATCTTCGCGTAATTACGCTTCTCCTGATGGGCAATTTCGGGTTCCCTCGTCCTTATTACTCCTCTGAGTTATTTTTCTGAATCCTCTTCCAGGCTACTTGGCCTCAACACTGCAACAAGGGCATTCTTTTTATTACAGCTTAGATAAAAAGAAAAAAAGACATATGGACCATCACGAGCCAATGAGAACCTGCGTGTTATTCTGTCTCTTGGAGTTTTTCTGGTCTTCATCGTTTATTCTACTTTTTCTTTTGTGATAAGAGTTTATGATATGATGTTAAAAATAATGAGGGTGACCAGTGAGTTCCTCATTTACTTCCGGCGGGGTTTTAAGCACCGATCTCGCTTACCTCGCACAATGAATTTCTTATTGAAGTTTTATGAGATCCAGAAACATCGAAGATTTATATGTAATCAAATTGAATGAAACGGAAATGTTTGTGGTGCTACCTTGCATTATGACCATGTGTTACAGATCATATTTCTCTTCCAAAGCGGAATTAATCGCCGTCTGCACATAATAATAAAATGTAGAAGTTTTTTCATAGATTTAATCTAGCTGATGTTTGAGATTTGTAGAAGGAAAAAACACACTTTTTTCTTTTTATTATGTAAATAAAAAAATGTCTTTAACTTGTTTAATGACAATGTTATTAGTAACAAGGAAAAAATCAATATCTTTATAGAATTAGATAATGAAAGGAAATTTTTTCCTTAAAAATCATCTTTATATTCTAGGTCACTAATCTATATAATACTGCTTGAGTAATTGAGAGCTAATATACAAATAATTATTAGCTTAGAACAAGAAAGCCCTAGATATATTTAAGCAAATTCAGCATGTTTATCAGATATTTCTATTAAAGCAAAAATCTCTTTTGTAGCATATAATTTAAACATTGGGCAAAGTTCACATGCGCATTATAAATGTAAAAATGAATGGTAAAATAAGTTATTTAAATGTAGTTCTTTTGTTAATCACAATCCACTTTAGATACATTTCGATAAACTGAACTTAAAAAAATATAACACGACGATATTAACAATTTGACAAATTAGCAAGAATCCAAAGAAATTTCTCTATTGGCTAAGCTTCCAAAAAATTATACAAGTACAAAACACATAAAAATTATATAAATTGTAAGCTGCGATTTGTCATGTTAAATTTTATTTGGTTGATTGGATGAAAATTATCGCTATGTATATCTTATAAAATGTATGGCATAAAGCATTTAAAATGAAAATAATCGATAGAAAACAATAAAAATTAGTTTCCATTTTAAGAAAAAATATTAAGAGTTTATATTCGGTGTCTACAAAAAAGTGTCCATATCGGATATCACCAGTTTGAAAAGAGCCCTTCGCCCTAAAAAAACCCTTCTTAACTTTTATATAGCAGTGTTCAAAAATTTTGTATTATTTGAAGACTCAAAAGTGAAATATGTGCGTGCATAATAAGCTGAAAAATACTGAAGAAAAAAAGATGGATTATCGTTCTATATTATAATTGATCCTTCTTAATTGATTCTGAAAGGAAAATAATTTAAATTTATTTTATTATATAACTTAGTTTCTCAAAAATTGAAACTATATGAGTGAAAATTGTTTCTTTGTGTATCTTACAATTACAGGGGGGGGGGGGCTTTTCTAAGTTCTAAGGTTAGATATTTTTTTTTGTTTTTGTTCTTGTTTGACCGGATGCTGTATAATTATTCATCAACTAGCATTTTACTTTTTTACTTTTGACTATTAGCTTACAAATACATATATTCCATTTCTGTCCTTTTTTACATTAATGCAAAGAATTTCCCATATATAATGTGGGCTTTTTTGATCTTCACATACAAAGCAGTTATATGATTAATCATAATAAATATATAAAAACATCATCTTATAAGTAATTATTCAACTTAGGAAAAAAGAAAATCTCTAAATTATGCACTCTTTTTGAAGCAATTTATGATACTCAGACAATTGTATCACAAACCCTTAGTTAAATTAGAGCTATCTTTAAACCATATATCCATGTCAAAAAAAATATATTATCAAAACTTAAAACACCGTTTTCTGTTGAAATACGCTTAAATTGATGGTGTATATTTTTTCAAACTTTGTAAATTATACATTTATCTAAGTATTTTGAGATCTTGAGCATTAAGATATGAAGCATGCATCATTTTTTACACAAAATGATTCGTTTGTTCCAAGATGAAAAATATATTTTTCTACATTTCCTTTCTTTTTCATGATATTAGAAGGCTTAATGAGTCTTGGCACGCTATGTTTTGGCATATGAGCAATTTGAGGAATATCTGTAGCAATAGAATAATAATTCCTTTCTACCTCACAAATTGCTTTTAACATTTCTAAGAATAAAAATATGAATCAATAATAACCAAATAGTAAACGATGCTCTTAAAATAATTGTATCGTTTTTTTAAATATTTTATTGATGTATCTACATGTTTTAAAGTAATGCACACAATGCAACTTGTGTGTCCAGTTTAAAGTATAATTAATTTTCCCTTAAATTATTTACACTTATATTCAGATTAGTTTGAGATAATTTAAAAACTTAAAATAGTAGAAATTTAACCAATAAGCTGGAAAACTTATTTCCTTGTAATTAAACTGTAAAATTGAATAATTTGAATACATTTAAGACATATTTTTCTGTGGTTACGAAGAGGGATCAATAACGGAATTGAAAATACTTTAATATCGAATTATTATTTTTTCTTTCTTAATTCAAAATTTTATTCCATTACAAGATAAAAATTAATTTTTTTTCTAAAATAACACCAAAAATAGGCATAAAGTACTCTTAGTATAAATACATATATAAATAGAATAGGAAATTGTTTAAGGTGTCAAAATAAAAAAGTGCGCTGTTTTACGGTTTGTATTTTTCCTGTTTAACATTAAACGTTCAGTAACGTTAATTTTTAGCTTACCACTTTATCATAAGAATTGAGACTAATCTGTAAGATATCTGGAAGAAATTTGTCAATAAACAATATGTTACTTGGAAAAACTATTTTTTGTTATACTTCCATAGAGTAGTAACCGGAACAAATTAATTCAGTTTTGATAGATAAATCCAAGCATCTGGTTTTGAATTTGACTGAAGTGTCAATAAAAACATTGAAAGTTTAAAAAATGCATGAAATTAGTTTTTTTTAATTTAATTAAAATTTTTATTTTTAAAAAGCTCCGTTTAATTCTTTTTGTCCTGAATTACAATTTAAACCAATTTAAGAATAAACTACGCATATATTTGTACGCTACTCTCATATATATATGCACGAACTTACCCTCTCATATATATATATATATATATAATATATATATATATATATATATATATGTGTGTGTGTGTGTGTGTGTGTGTGTGTGTGTGTGTGTGTGTGTGTGTGTGTGTGTGTGTACCATATTTCTTCGAATCTAAGTCGCCATTGATTCTACGCCACACCCCATAACTAGCTTCTGTGCAAAAATTTGAAAATAGTGTAAAGAAAAGTTTATCGATGTACAACATTTAAAAAGTTTCAAAAAAGTTAATTTGTAAACTAATAAGAAATGAATAATCATTTTTTTACCAATATTAATAACTTTTAAATAATACATGGACTCTAACCACCTTAATATCATGTTCAATTTTCTCCCATCCAACAAATTTTTCTGCCTTCATTTCTAATCAGCACCCACTTTTCAGTAGCATTAATGCTGGGAAAAATATGCGGCTCAGATTCAAATAAATACGGTATATAACTATTTTGAATTTCTTGTTCGAACATTTTCTGATGTAATAACTCACACACACGCATTAGATCTCACGTGAATGCTAGTCAACATCCATGCTTGCAATTTAATCTGAATTGAATCTTTCAAACTGACTACTTATTCTGAAGCTGCAAGTTATTAAACAGATATGAGTGGCGCCTGTCCTATTGTGGTTATGTCGTCTGGGAGTAGAAGCAATTTTATCACTCGTAATTACGGTCTTTTCAATGATATCTTCGACCTCTCCGAGTCATTCTCCTAGGACCTTTAAATTGGTTGATGAAACGATAATAATGAGAATGCTTTCCAAATAAGCTCTTCATTCAAAACAAAATGATAAAAACGATTTATAAAAATATAATTTTTTAGCTTAAAGCCTACGCTATGTATGTTAGAAAACTTTAAACTACGTAACAAAACTTTAAATTGCTTTTTCTAAATACATTTAAGATAAATCACTTAAAATTTAGTCACAAAAAATGAAGTTTTTCATATTAGATTTTAATTATTGCATTAAAATAAAAATATTTTCTCTCTTAAAAATTTTTAATGAAAATAACATAGTTGAGATCAAAATAAACACAAAAAATAGTTATAATTAAATGTAAAAAAGATTCAAACTGTAGTTAATGTTCTCGTATGAGTAATTAATAATTAAATAGTATTTTGATATGTATTTCATGAACATAAAGTAATAAAATGTTTATATATATATTTTCCTAGCTGTAATTAAATACTAATATATTTTTTTATTATTTAATTAGGCATTTTAATACATCGCGCTTTTACAGAAATAAAATAAAAGCTGAATTTCCATCTACAGATTACCATTAATTTTATATAAACGTTAGAATTAATTGGAATCTTATAACAATTTTTCAAAAGTTTTCTTTCCCACTGAAAAACACAGGGAAAATATTGTTATAATAAGTTTCCATTGCTTTAATTACCCTAACAAGAGCTTGTAATTTATCATAGATATTTGTTTATATGATATTTAGTTAGACTCTAATTTATCCATGTTATGAGATGTTTTTCCATTTTCAGTATTTAGCATTGAAGAAAAATCCGCTTTCTTATATTCTGAAACGAAATTTTACTTTTTTAAAAAAAGTATTGCTGTCAAGAATAGTTTACGTGCGTTTCCTTTATAAAAATAGTTCTTGGATATAGAGCGTAAAAAATAAAAGGAGATGAATACATGTGCATGTTTTTATACCTATTTGTTGTAAGAAAACTATTTACAAGTTATTTAGTTAAAGTCATAGAAATTTTATCATCATTAAATTTTAAATGAATTTATATATGTAATAGCAGTTACCCATACGCTTCGATGGGTGTTTCATAATGCTGTATGAATATATACTTTTATAATTTATTGATATTTAATTATTAGCATTCAATTCTTGATTATATTGAAAAACTTTCTTATAACCCTCATTTCTTGATTTAAAAAGAACAGAAATTGAATTTCTAAAACTGATGCAGAATTATCTTTCATGCTTTCGTAACCACCTCCTCCAAAATGGATTTTCAAAAAACCAATTTTTAATAGATCTATATTAAATTACATTAGCATTCTTGACCAAATTTCGAAATTAAGTCGATCAGTTTTATGGTACGGAATTATATTTTTATCAAAAAACCCAGTTACACTTACCCCATTACGAACAGAAACATGAATACCAAATCTAATTACTATAGGTATAGTAGTTCATGAAAGTTCTTGTATATCTACATGGAACAATAGTTCTCCGCAGCCCCTTCCCTATAAGAGTCGATTTCCGTAAAATCCATTTTCAGCGGATATCTGCTCCATGAAAAGAGCATGCCTGCCAAATTTAAAGTTTGTAGGTCTAATAGGGAATATTTATCTAAAACGATCCTTAATCTCTCGTCATAATGCCTCTTGAAATCGAATTTCGTAAAATACGTTCTTAGCGGATCTCTATTCCACAAAAGAAACAAATCTGCCACATTTTGTCTGGAGGTTCAATAGTTAAAAAATGGGAATATTCATCTGTAGCGCCACTTGAACCCTCGTCATGCACTTTGAAGTAGATTTCTGAATATTCCGTTCCTAGCACATCTCTACTGCATGAAAGGAACATTTCAACCAAACTTTGAGTCTGTAGGTCTAAGAGTTTCGGAGATATCGTGAGATTGATTAAGTGATTCGATTTACTCTTAAATATATATAGATATATTTGTGTGTATACACTGGTTTTTAAAAATAACATAATCTGAGGATTTCAGACATTTCTACAAATTTATACAGAAATACTTGAGAAAAAAAATAGTAATGAGTTTTTTTTAATACTCACCTCACGTATTTGAGTGAAATCTCGTTGATACACATTTTAGAGACCACTCACATATTAAAATAGGAAAAACAGTATTTTTGATCATGTAACATCATAATGAAAGCCAAAAATAAATGTGTCGTTTTCAAAATCATTTAAACAGTTTTGTGCAGTGCTTGCATACATTTTAGTAATACCTATATTCATGAAAATATACTTTTTTAGAAAATTTTCTACCTTAATTTTCTGAATTTTTTTTTTTTTTTTTGGTATACAGACTTTGCCATGAAATTTCATAAAACTGAAGGAATTACTAACAAACTACAAGAAATGTTATGCAGAAATAGGAAATGAAAATATTAAATATTCAATGCAATATGATTATTTTAAGAAAGTACTTTTTCTCATACACTACGCATGAACAAAATGTACTAAGATTTTATTTCCTGATGTTGCATCCATGTAGGACAAACTACACAAATTCTTATTAATTATCACTAAAATTTTTACTGGTGAAGTACGGATTCGAATTTCTATTAGACTGAAAATAAATAGGATTCCCAAAAATAATTATTTAGAATCATAAATCACTGGATCATTAAACTGAAATATTTAAAATTTATCAATACGATATATATATATATATAAATATACTTATATATTAGTAAATTATGTCGAATAAATTGCATTAAATTGCAAATTATTAATTATGCTTAAAACATTTATTGTCACCAATTAATGATATTTTTTCTAATGTTTTGTTTTTGTTTTGATGTGAGTGTGGTATGTGTATAAACACGTTTTTATACGCATATTATATTTAGGTAATATGCCATTTTGATAAATCTTACTTGGTGTAGAGGGATCACATAAAAAGTCTGCAGTTAAAAGGAGATCTAGTCATTGTATATTAAATAACATATTAACAGTATATTCTCAGATAAGAAGAAAGATGTGACATTTTTAATCAGGGATAGTAGTTCAATCCATTCCAAGAATAGTTATTAATCTCTTGAGTGCTTTAATAATAACTTACTTGTTAAGAAGTAATTTTAAATACAGAACACAATCAATAACTTTCCAAGTCACATCAAATCTTTTAAGCAATTAAAACTGTAGGTCCAAATTGTTACCAAGCCCACGTCTTTATCAAGAGAGCCATCCATCTTTGCCATTGTATAAGAATATCTTTTAATTATGGGTGGCCAATTTCAGTGAAATAATCAGTTCCAAGTCTGAAGCTTTGAGATATTTCATATATTGTCCTCTTCACGTACATAAAACGGGGATGGAAAGCGAACCAACCAAATTTGTTTACCAAGATGGCGAACATCCTCTCTTAAAATTGCTGAGATATTGATTGTTATTGCTCGACAGTGGACGAAATCATTATCACGCTCTGATGCTTTTCACGATCTCTATCATCATCACCATCATCATCATCATCACTGCCACTAGATTTCTATTTTAAGCTCAAAAGACAGTTTCTCTTTATTTCATTACAAGTTCCCTGTAACAGGAAATGGAGATATTCTTGAAAATCAGAAATTAAAAACTACCCTTTTGGAAGAAAAGACTCAACATTTTTAAATTAAGGATATCATACGAAATTGAATACAATGTTAATTACGTACCATGTTTACTGGCTGTTATATCTTCTCTATATTTATATTAAAATATGTATATGCATACTTAAATAAAGTAAATGCATTAAAATTCTTTTCAGTAATAAGATAGATTTGAATTATATAAATTTGAGTAATACATATGTACTAATATATACACTTATTCATAATTATCTGAAGACTACTAGATCTGATATTCTGCTTTGAATATCTCATTTAATATATTAAGGTTAAAAATATTGCATGATATTTTTGGAAATTTCTCAAATTTTATGGACGAAACTCTATTTAAAAATTCATCAAATGGCATTTACTTTAATGAATAATGTCATTTTGACAGTCAAACTGAAATAGAAATTAAAAGTTTAAAAGTTTTGAGCAGAAAAAATGGAACGTTATAAAAAGTTAATGACCTTGTATATCAGCAATTTGTGCTTTGAGTGTATTAAAACTTCCAAAAAAAAATAATAATACATATATTTTTTGAGATTACACATATTGTATCTGTTATCTAACTTTTTTAAGAAATACCCTCTATGTAAGTTAAATGAACTAACATAAGTCAATTTTGAATGCTATGAAAAGATACATAACTTAAGAAATTATGTATGGAAAATTCCAAAGAACTATTAAAAATAGGTTAAACTGAGAATCTTTAATGATTCTTCAATCGATTAACTTTTATTGGATTATTTTCTTATGATTAAATTTTCTCTTTACATGCATTTCATCATCTTAATATAGTCATGCACTAAAAAATTATATTTTATTGAATCAGATTTATAACAAAATAATGAAATATAGGTGAAATATTCATAAACTAATTTAGAAATTCTAGATACTTTAATTTTTTATCTAAGTATATTTTAATATAGTTATTGAAAATAATTTTTATTAAATGTTAACGTTTTTAATATTTAAAATAATAAGGAAAAAATAATCATATTCTATCCGAAAAACATGCATAGGGATGTGGAATAAGTCTGTCTAAGTTTGGTGGGGATAAAAAAGAAAATAAAATGTAATTGATCTTTAACTGTAGATCTCTCTCTTGTCTGTTCTTACTTTTACTACCCAGAAAGAGTAAAAAACTGTCTACCATTTACAGATAAATGTTAGATCCAACATTCTTTGGACAGAATAGTTGCTTTGAAAGTTTTTTTTCTATGTCATATAAACATGTTCTAGTTTTTGTCAGTTTTCCTCCGAAAACAATTTCTTTATATTCGTTCAGCATAAACATTTATTTTTACAAATTAATCTTTACACATTATAAATATATGCGATGCAATCAATTAATGATAAATATTTTTTCCGAGAGGATTTATTTAAAATTATAGAAGAAATGTTTCTTCAATTAGAGTGTTTAAATAATTAAGATTTGGGTATCGAGAATTTTGAGAAATATTAAAGCTTCAGGGATGCCATGTTTTCCTTGCTTAAAGATGAAAATAAAGATATAAACTACTTTTTACAGATATTTCTTTGTATTCCTTGATCTAAATATGATTATTTAAATTATATTATTTTTCTGATTATTCAATATATATGTTCATATATATATTAAGGAAAGTTACACATACTAATAAAACAAAAGAATAAGGGAAAGTATGTAAATAAGTTTATACATTCGCATACGCAAAGCATAAATTAATAAAATTTTTTAATTAATTTAAAAGTCTGTAAATGAAAATTAAGACTAAGAATAGACATAAAAAATGTGTATTTTATAAGTAGTTTAATTTATATTTTAATTGCTTGAAATACTTTTTCAAAAAACATGTTTGAATAAACTATTTTATCCAATCACTTTTTATTAAAACGAAAGCGATAGTATTAAACTAAATTTATTAAATAACTTGCTGAACCATAAAATGTACATTTAAAGCGCTGTTTAATGGGTATTTGAAGATTTTATTAGAATGAAAAAAAAAGCAAACATCACTCATTTCTATGCAATTTTGAATTTACTAAATGTCTTTTTAATAAAATGTGCAAAAGACGAATATTTATACAACGAAAAAAGAAGTGTTAAAATATGACATCAACATAGGTACACAATTAGTGGTAACTGAAAACAAAAACACTTCAAATATTTCTAAAAATATTTTAAAACCAGAAATTAAAGATTCTTTTGTTATTATTTATGAACGCATTTAGCAATTACATAATATTGCAATTTCTTACAAAAAATTACATATATGCAACGATTTTTATTTATGTATATACAGGGTGGAGCATGTAGAAATGGCACGGAGGAGTGGATGCGATTACACGTGAAAATGATGTCACACATAGCTGTGTACTGAAATAACAATAAATGGATTAGACAAGAATTTATTTTTGATGAAGGGTCTGGTTTCATTTGAGGGGTTATGTCAACCCACAGAATGATAGATTCAGGTCAGCTAAAAATCCGGCTTACTTCAACTATACTCCATTACATGATCAGAAGGTTGGTGTTTGGTATAAAGAGTCTGCAAGCCCTCATTGGTCCCATTTTATTTTATCAGAAGGTAAATTCGAAGGGATACATTTCCAACGTTTTAAATTTCCATCAATTTGTGGCAGCTGAGCTTAACTAAGGAGAAAAAGATCGACAGTTACTTCCAACAGGACGGTGCAACTGACCAAATACTTCATCAAACTATGGATGCCATTTGAACAATCTTCACTCCAGACCAAGTTGTCAGCAGAGGCCAGTCTAGTTATCTCCTAGCTAGACAACGAGGTCACATTACTTTTTTTTTGTGGCACCCTTCAAATCTAAGGTGTATCGCAACAACCCTCATAGTCTTCAAGAACTGCAGTAGAACATTTCAAATGAGATTGTAACAATTGCAGTAGTCCAGTTTATGTCTGCCTTCCACAATTTGCTGAGCAGGGTTCAAAGTTGCCAGGAAATGTCATTTTCTACTTTAAGCAGGTAAGTGAACTATCTCCTTTCCTTCGCTATATTTCTTTGTAACCTAGAACTCTGTTCTCCGGGCCACTTTTACTTACATTTTTATTAGCATCACACTGTATAGATATACATACAGTGGTGGCCAAAACTGTAGACATTTTTTTAAAATTTTTATGTTTGTTAAGTTTGCTTACTTACCAAAATGTTACGTTGCACGAAATGTGAAGTATTTTACATCATTTTAAAGAGAATTTAATACTAACTTCAATACAAAAAAAAACAGAATTAAAATATTTGCAAGGTAAAAAAAGTTATGCTCCAATACCTATCGATATATATTAGATATACTGAAGATAGTAGTGAGCTGTCAGTTCTTAGTGGGGCAGCCTTTATTTTTTATTACAGCTTTACATCGATGTTTCAATGAGCTGAAAATAGTTTTAAGCTATTTCTTCGTTATTATGTGATGTCAGAAAAAATCTTGTAATAAATTAGTTCCTTCTTATTCCATGGGTACCTCATTCGGGCAAGAGGTTTCAAACGGTGTCATAAGTTTTTGATAGGATTGAGGTCAGGACTGTTTTCTGACCAGGACAACAACTCAATGATCTTAGGATGTCACCAGTTTTTCGAATTCTTTACTGCGTGGCTTCTGAGCATAATCTTGCCGAAAATCACTGAAGCATTGCTTGTAAGTAGATCCGTGATGGAAGGTAGAAATTTGGGCTCTAGAATTGTGTCAATGTATTTTCTGACATTCAGTATCCAATCAATGAGATGAAGGCGACCGATACCATCTGCTGATATGCATGGCCAAATCATAAAACTATGTGGGTACCTAGATGTAGTGAGAATGTAGCATTTCTCCTATTCTATACGTCTGACATATTTTCGACAATCACTACCGAATAATGATATCTTAGTTTCATCCCACCATTTAACTTGTGAACACTAGCCTTTTGTCCAATTAATGTGTTCCATTGATCACTGTAGTCTATTTAACGCTGCTGTAAATTGAGATAACGCTTTTTTCGTGGAATTTTACCCCTTAGTCTAACATATGTTAATCTTCTGCTGATTGTTTTTGAACTGACTGAAGCACCAGCATCATTCAGATAACTTGTGATGACATTCTGTCACCTCGGAAACATAGTATTTTTGTTCTTCTGTCATAAGCAGATGTGCTTTTTTTATTATTAAATCTGTCACCTAACATCTTAAACAAAATTTTCAGTTTCCAGAAGTAGTGACTGAAACATCCACTTGTCTTGCAATTTTAGCATAGGAAAATCAAACTAAGGAAACTTAGCAATTTAATATATGTGCATATATATATCTACATATATACATGTGTGTGTATATATCTATTTTTTCCAATATTTTAAAACATATAGCACATCGACTGCATTTTTATTGTTGTCACATCTTAATTAAAATAATATTGTGTATGAAATTAAAGTAACGGATAATTATAAAATATATTCTCTTCATAAATATAGAGAGTTGAAACTGCAAATTAATAGGCTCTTGAAGTTTTGTACATATTACAAGGATATCACAGAATTTTTCAACATTAATCTCGTTATTTTAACAACATTTAATGATTATTTTTATTAAAGAACAAATAAAATTAAATTATGATTTTAATGCTTTTAAAATTTATTATCTTTTACTAATCATATGTACAAAACCCTCACATCATATTTATGTAAATTATATGTATAAATACGTATAAAAGCAAAATCGTTCTTAATGAACTTATAGAAAAATGACTTATAATTTTCAACTTAAATTATATACCTCAATATACAGTTGAATTAAAAGTTCCAGTTAGAGTTTCTCAAGTAAAATGACACATTTTCTTTATATTTTCAAACTTTTTTAACGATACTCTTAACAATTAACATTGTTGATTGAGATATATTATCTCAAATGACACCTTTATAAATTTATAAACTATGTAAGTCACTTAAATTATTTAAGACGTACAATGGTCGTTAATTGAAAGAATAATAAAGAAAAAGAAGACGTTATAGAAATTTCAGCTATTTTTTTAACTAAGCAAGAGATTATGAATTATGATGGAAATAAATTCTTTATTTGGTGGTTCATTTCCTATAAAGTTATTTATCATTAAAATCAAAAAATAGCATTTCAATATTTGATGCTGAATCCGTCTTAATTTAGGTGAATTTGTTAATATCTTAAGGTTGAATATATATTTTGCAAAAGAACTGATTGCGTGTTTACGAGCTGTCCAATTTTTGTTACAAAATAACGCTTCTGAAAAATTTTATATTGTATTTCGGATTTCATCACTTTTCATAAGTAACGGGGTTATACGATCATGAACTAAAAGAAAACTGCGGTTTAAAAATCCTATTTTCAGGTTTTCAGACATGTTATAAATCAGACGATATTCCCTGTTTTTTAAAAAAATTATATTAAAGTTAAATATATTTAATATCAGAATAACAAAGTATTAATGGTAAATGTTGTCACTAATTGTTTAAAAGGAGTACATGTGTGCGTACGTCTTTTAAAAAAATTACGTATATTATTTTAATTTTGCTCTAGCAATCGGCATGTACACACACACACACACACACACACATATATATATATATATATATAAAGATATATATGTGTGTGTGTGTGTGTGTGTGTGTGCGTGCGTGTGTTTCTATGTCTGTATCTGTGTAATAATTCCTTCTCAAAATCTTTTTATTTAATTTTTAATGGTTCTGAGTCCTTAAGGCCTGTTAATGAGGGTTAGCCCTTTTAGTTTACTCGCCTACCAAGAAATGGCCTGTTAACCAACACTATATTCTGAAAACCCTCAAATACTTTTAAAATAAAGCCCTATAATATTCTTAACCAATCACAGAAGTCATTAAGAGAAATTTTGCGATTCTAAAAGTTTCTGGTGAAAAAGCTATAATTGCTGAGATCGCCAGAACGAAAAAAGCACACTTTTGTGTACAGTCCTAAATGTTCACGTAAATTTACCTGTACGTGCATGAGCTGTTCGTTTTGTGTGTGTAAAGTAAATTGTAGATTTAATATGGCAAAGGTTTTCCTCATTAATCAATTTAACGACTGGAATAAGATTAAAGATTCTCCCAATAAAATGTTTCGATTCCCATGTAGTCACTTCATGTATATATTTCGTATAATTTATTTATTACCTTGGAATTTTGTATTGCAAATTTGGCAATCAATAAAAATGTCAAAAATTACAAGAGCATTAAAGCATATATGGAGATGTGGAAAACTGTCAAAATTTCAATGTCTAATGAATGAAGCGAGTTAGTATCTGCATTTGAAAATAAGAAAAGTCAATAATATTAAACACGGTAATTTTTTCAAAAATTATTGATTATGATATAATTAAATTTTAAAGAATCATTATAATAGTACTAAAATTATACGTAAAAAAATTGTTTTATTTTAGTAAGTTTCAAATGTTTGGTGTAAAAGATTAGCTAAAACTGAAATTAATTCTCAATTTTTTAACAGTCCATTCTAAAGTGATATATAAACTTTTAGTAATTTTTATATTTAAGACGTGATAAAATAATACAATAATGTTGTGCATAATTGAGTTTTCTGTTCAAAAATTTAAAAAATATAAAAAATAAACAATATATATAAAAATATATAAATTTCCCAAAAAAAATTCATTATCAAATTTTTGGTACATAATTGACACAAATTTTATCAAATAATTATTTTCAACTGTTACTTTTTTAGAATAAAATTAATTATTTTTTTTAGTTTGGTTAAAATGAAATATGTTTGCAGCAATGCAGAGTACTTTAAACTGTTAAAAATGCTTTAGAATCATTTAAAAATTCATTTTAAGCTTCACCCTAAAAGCTGTTATTAAGTAAATAAAAAAATACTCTACGCTTAATTTAATACATGGTGTATGAAATTTAATAATTTTTTCAAATAAAAAAATTGTATATACCCAAAATGTAAAGACAGCTGACGATGCTAATTAATATATATTGTTATCAACTCTTTAAAAAATTATAATTTTTTTAAAACTCTTGAAACAAACGTAATATTTCTTCTTAGATAATGACTTTTTCTTCAACTTTCAAGACAAAAACTTTAGGAAAAAAAATCTGTTGTAAAAAAGTGATGTAAGAAAAGTAACTTAATTTTAATTAACAAGTTTACCTCGACCGTTATAAGTCACGATTTTTGTTACAAAAAGAATAAAAATAAATTATCATTAGCATCATTCTAAAATTAATTAGAACTATCTTCTGCATCTTTATAATTCGTTGTTCTTATCTCGTAAAAATAAATAACTTTAATTAAAACATTGAGTTTTCAGGCGTACTAAACCCCTTTTCACAGATAATGTGCATAAAGGTGAAAGATAATTAAGACCAGGAAAAAGTAATCGATATGTACCATTTCCTTTTAATTAATGATTTTAATTTTCTTCGTCTTAAGCCCACCTACTTTTTTTAGAATTTTAATACTTGAAAGAATTAAAAAGTTTTTTTATTGCAACATGATTAGAGATGTTAATCTACAAGCAAAGAAGAATTATTTTTCTTTTACATCAGCAGATTTAAGAAAATGTGTACAAGGTCTTCATCATTTGAATAGGAATAAGCAGGTCTTTAAATTCTAAACATCAGAATAAGCAATTCATTAAAAAGAGATAAGTATCTCGATCATTTTCATTTCAAGCTTCTTATTTTATTTTCCATATTTTTTAGAGTGCCGATACTTACATAAAATATTTTATTGTATTTTAATACCTTTTCAAATATTTTTGAGATTTATAACATAAAACAAAATTATATTTTAAAATATCTTATTTGTACACACTCATGCAGCTTAAATACCTTAATACTATTTTTATTTAAACAAGGCTTATATTAAAAATATTTTTAAAATATATTTAAAATATTTAAGATTTTGTGATAGTGTAAGAAAAAATTAAATGAGAAATTGCTATATTTTTCATTCAATAAAAGCTTCAAAAATTAGAAAATTGTTTCACAGCAGGTTGCTCTTAATTCCGACATTTTACTAAGCAGAAATTTCACTTTGTTACCTATAAAAGCAAGAAATAATAATTTCAAAGCATAGATGAAATGTTATAATACGCCTTTATAGATATTTTGAAAAAATTAAACTATAAAAAATGTATAAAATGTTACTTGAAAAGCTCTAAATAATTAATACAATTACCAACCTTGTTGTATGGTTATATAACACATGATCATATTAATAATTAAATATAAATATTTTTTGTAATTTTTGGTACTTGTAATTAATTTAAATCCCTTAAACATTAGTAGAAGAATTTAAGATTTCTATTACATCTCTTAACTAACTATTTAATAGGATTTTTATATAAGACATTTTAAGCAATTAATATTTAAGTAAAATCATACAATACACTTCTAATTTAGTTTCAATAATTCTTATGTTGTTAATTTCCATAAATTTCTTTACTCCTTTTCTCACAAAAGTATGGATGCTACCATTAATAACTGTAACCTTAACCAGAATGATATAAGCGGTGCTTACATTATACATAATACTGAAACAAACAAACAACTTTCAACTATACATTTAATGCAAATATCCCTTTTTCTTTCAACAAAAAAAATCAAATTACATTTCTAAGAGAAGAATGAGAAATGTATCTAATAAATCTTGTAAAGAAAATATTTTATTCCGAATAAGAATACTGAAATAATTTCATGAATATAAAGTATTTACAAACACAAATTAAAGTGAAAATGAATGTATACCTTAAGCAAAAAAATGAGTGTTATATATATATATATATATATATATATATATATATATATATATATTATAACGTATACCTTTAAAGTATATTTTATTACCACTAGCCACGATAAACTCGAATGGAAAGTGTTAATCCTTAATCAATTAATGATATAAAATTTCAGTTTTACCTCATTACTTATCTGTGTCTTACCCTCTCTATCTAAATATTAATTTGTGTATATATTTTCTTCAATTTTTAATATACTTTTAAATAAATAAATATGCGTTGAATTTTTAAATATATTTTAATAACTTATAAGATATGAATATTATTCTAATTAATTACTTGTAATGAGTTTCTACTTAACAAATATTTCAATAAATATTATAACTTACCGACAGCTGGTGCATATATGTTCAAATATAAGCAATCCTCGCTCTGATTCTTCAGATAGGGTAAAAGCCTTTTGATGTACTGCAGTCGTCCCATGGGCATCTTCCGCAACGCTAACGTTTCATTACTAATATCTGGTAACTTCTGTGGACATACAGGGCCCAAATGATCAGCGTTCATGACACCTCTCCAGTGAGGTGGTGTCACTGGTGGCATAAACCTTAAAGAACCTATTGGAGCGCTTGCATAGGGAACTCCTTGGAACACTTCAACGTGTTGTAGCTGTCTATTTGCTAAAGAATTGATGAATCCCCTTAGTGCACCATATTTTGTAGTAACAACTCTTGAACTCAGTCTTCGTTGTTCACATTGGAAGTGCGGAATGAGTAAAAGAAATATAACTATGGTAGATAAACTGATAAAAAGAAATTCACTGGTATTCATGTCTTCCAGTAGAAAGTTTAAAGTTGGCTATACACTCAAGATACTTCTAACGTAATTTCCATGATTTCAAATTCTAAAAGATTTTAGTACATGTTTTCATTTCAGGGAGATCAAGATTTAAAAAGTTCACTTGTGTTAGAAAAATTTCATATGTTACAGATAGAAAAAGAATTTCAATGCGCAGAGTTCTTTCAAATAATAAAGAAAAGTCTATTCTGATATAAATTAGAAACTTACAGACGAAATAAGTTTTTTCACATCAGTCTTTCACATAAAAGTTAATTAAATCAGTACATTGGTCATCTAAATGTCTAAACAATAAATTCTTATAAATTTGCAAACTTATATGACAGCACAGTTCTATATCGCTGATGTAAATATGTGCAGTGTTTGGAATATTTAATACACCTGTTGCTGAAAATTATTCATTTTGGCATCTGTTACTGTAATAAAGATTCAATGCTTTATGAGATCCAATAAATATTATGCTTAAAAAAACTTAATCGAGATTAAAACCGAATACAGTTAATTTTTATTTCGTAATGAATAATTTGGTGATTATCAGCATATATTAATCTAAGAATTCAACAATTGAAAAGAGCTTCACACCAAAAATATTTCTCTTCAGACAACATAGGTACAACATTGCTTGTTGCATTTTTTAATCACCGTAGAACATTTAGAAAATGCCAATCTTGCTCAGTAAATTTTATTAAATTTCAATTATTTTAAAAGTACTATCACTTTCAAAACTTTAAAGAACAACATCAGATATATAGTTATCTTAGTCATAAACGTTTATAACTTATTTCAAAATGCCAAAAAAAAATATCAATACAAATTTATATAATGTATAATCCGTTACCTTTCCTGATTCGCTTTTATCGTTAGTTAGGGAAAAAAAGAAAGGAAGAGAGATAAATTCAATTATCTTCCAGGTATCTAAACAACTCTTTCCGAAAAGGACTTTTTTTTCTCTTACCCTCTCTGCGTCTTCACGTGTTTCACGCTCCAAAGACTAGAGGAAACACTTTTGCCCTATCTCCCCAGCATCAGAGAAATCTCCGAGGAAGGATAAAGCACATATACCAGAAGAGGAGCAACGGGAGCGATGGATGCTCCGGACTTCCGCGGGGATTCACAGAAGCAGCAGTGTCGAGTTCTGTTGCCGGCGTGCGTCGATGAGAGAATGCGCATGCGCGACAGAATGGAGGATGGATACGTCCACTAGATTATCGTGGGTGATTTTCCTTAAAGTTATATGGCTTTTTCGACAATGAACTGATTAATTTTAAATTTTGTAAAGCGGCTTTCATTAGGTATATGCTATCAGATACAAGTTTATTTTTTTTTAAAATTTTATTCCCAAATTAAGTAGTAGAATATTTCTTAATTAAGTTTCCTTTTGTTGAAAATATTGGGCAGGTACTTAAAAGCTAAAAATGTACTAATTTATGCTTTTCATCTAAAAAGAATTTTTGTTTGAAAACTTGCGTTTGTATGTTTATTTTAATGTTTTCTTATAACACACACACACAGGCACACACACACACATATATATATATAATTACTGCTTAATACACACCTAAATATGTTTTGAAAACAAGTAGCTTTCGATATGTATTCAGAATTTTTAACATTAAATATGTAGAACTGCTGCAGGAAATGTTATAATGCCTTAATCAACTGATTGCATTGTACACATTATAGTCATAGATGTTTTAACTTTCGTTAGCAATGTATACAAAAAATGATTATAAAACATTCAAAATTATTTTAAATATTTAAAATAAGTTTTATAAAATATTTAAATGAACAACGAGGCAGTAAACAAAATGGTAACAGTAGATTAGAAAATAAATTGAATTTATCGAATTTTTGAAATAACTAAAAGTTTTTGCAACTGATAATTATTTACAAAAATCATTATGTTTTTCTAACACTTAGACGGAATTTGTAAACTTCGTATTAAAAGAAAAAACATATCGAAATATCAAATGTGGGAAAATAAAATTAAAAACAAGAATTTTAAATTATATTTTACATACATCGAGATATAAATACAGCATTATTAAAGAAACCAATCAAGTATCTTATCTTCCAATAATTTTTATATTTGAATCATCTGAAAATCAATTGAAATAAATCAGCTATAATTACAATATTTATTTTTAAAATTCATCACTGGGTGAAACAAAATTGTTAAATTTGTATTATTACAGAGCAATAAATTGTTGTAAATAAAAATGTGATAGTTTTCTCAGAGACAAATAAAAATGTGAACAAATCCATAAGCACTCAAAGTTTATCATACCAATTAGCTGAAATATTATTAATGGGATGAATTATTGAAAAATTTTTATTACCCATCACATTTTGATTTAAAACTAATTCACATGCAATTTTACTTCAGCTTTTAAGTATTCTGTGAACTTTATATATGTTTGTGTTTAATTGAATATTATATGTGGTGCAGTAATAAAATATGTATTACTTTCCTTTCTTTTAAATTTCTCTATGGCGAGCTTAGCAATATAAATGAAAATAATTATACTTTTTTATAAGGTGTCCTATATATGTATTGAAAGTCCAGAGATATGGCTGGATAGCTGAATCAAAATACATTTGCTGTTTATTAAATTTTACACTTTGCTTTACATTTCAATCCTTTGTAATAGCATATTAATACAAAAAGTGTATATTAATTCTTCTGATAAGAGTTTAAAAAGTTGATTATGAAAGTATAGCTTGAAATTTATTATAATAAATATCCCATGTTATTTCAAAGATCCTGTTTTTAGGGATATTTCTACACACTTTCTAATATCCCTCTCATTAATAAGAATTATATTAATTTCATTTTAACCCATTAACTAGATTTGTGAAAACGCAACAATTAATTCCAATTTTTCTTAACATTATTCTGTTTATTTTTCAGTTAAACTAAAATTTTAATTTTGTTTTTCATACTTTAATGATCGATTATAAATTAATTTTATTTTCTATTAGCAAGATTTTCACACCTGAATCAAAGATTTTTTTTCATGTTTTGAAGAAAAATAATTTAAACTTTCGTCTTTATTGGGTCAAAGAACTGCGTTTAGTACTTTTTATTTCCTAAACTTGGAAATGTAATCGAAAAAAAAAACAATTCCCAAAGTTCTTAATATCTTTGCTGAGAAAATTAAAAAGAGGTCTGACAAAAAAAAACAATAAAGATAATTTTTTTATAATAATTATATAAAAAAAAATCATTGCATGCCTTTCATGAGATATTTTCTCTGTATAAATATAGCTTAAAATAATCAGGAAATACATTAATGTGTCTATAATGTGCTAGAAATACATTTCACAATTTCTCAGACAAATATGGCATGCATATTAAAATACAAATTTAATGTAGACGCATGTTTGAAAATTGAGAAATTAAAAATAAAAATTACATTAATCAAATTTTTCAGTCCCCTCCAAGTTACTTCATAAAATATGATTTTGAAGACATGGAATTAAAATAGCTAAAACCAAGGAAACATTATTTTAAGTTATTAAATATTTATATAAAATAAATTACATGCATGTGCTAGCAGAATCTTATGCCAGTTATTTTAAGATCAAAACTCAGTTTTGTGCCAATCAATAATACAGTGATAATACGTGATGAATTAATATTAATATACCTGTGTAGTTATTATTCTATAAACATCTGAAAAACTGTATAATAACTACCCAATATATGATATAATGATTACGTAATATATTGAAAAAGAAAACAAAGAACCATAGCTTATTAGAGATTTTTTTTATTAAATAATCCTGGGTTTCTCTTCAACTTGAAGAACACACAAAAATTTCTATTCAAACTAAAGTAAATGAATTTAAGTACATTAATGATTCAAGTACTAAAACATAACTTATGCATCAATAAATATATTAATAGTTTTATCATATTTTAAAACTGAATTAAAAAAATTATGACTTCACGTCTGCAATTAATTAAAGGATACATCTGATGCAGAATGCTCCCATTCAAACGAATTCATATCTGCTGATTAGATTTATCAAGAATTAAATAAAATATGTGTGCTTGAATAATGTTTAAAAAATAAATCACGTATGTTAAAATTTAAAAAAACAAAGAAATTTGTGAAACTTGTTATTGAATGAGGAACTAGTTATTTAGATAGTGTCTCAGATAAATTTTGAATATGTCTTAAGCATCGGAGACAGAAATTACCCCGAGGTGTCAGAAAAAGGTTTTTAAGCAACTAACATTATTCAGCCGTTTGTTATTAATCTGCAAGTACATTAGTGTGAAAGAATTGCGGTTAGAGTTAGCATCAAATTAATTGGTCCCCCAAACCTATAGTTTTTTTATTTGATGACGTAAATAGCATTAGAGTTTTTGTTCAGTTTGTTGAATTAAAATCTTTGTATGGATCTCTTGTTCAAGTCGTCTTCATCATTAAGTGCCTTCTAAAATCATGAAAATACTTATCTTCATATTAATTTTTATGTTAACGTATATTTTTATGTGTGTGTTCACTTACGTTTTGCAATAAATTATTTACATTTATGAGCCTTAAGTGCAGCTAAAACTGAGTACAGTAGTTGTTAAGCACTTTCTATGTGGGATATCTAATCTTCATGAAGCCTCTTTTTTATAAGTGTTTACAAAAACATTTTTAAACCATTATCAGCTGTAGATTATTTTTAGAAATACTCTTATAATCATGTAACTTTTAGCACAATAGGCAATGTTGTGTGTAATGCTATAAAAATATTTACTTCGTTTTCAATTCACTGAGAAACTGTAAAGGCTTGGAAAAAAAGGAAAACAAAAAACCGACAGATTACTATCCTGTGCATTTTACATTTCATAAAGGTATTTAGCAGAATGAAAAAATTCATAAAGAAGAAAATGATACTTTATTACTAAAAAACTCTTTCTGCCTCTCTTACACACAGAATTAAGTATTTTTATTTCTTTACTTAGGTATGGTTGGAAGATATTGTTATGAAATTATCCTAGAGATAAGTAATATATTGTTACGATTTTGGTATTTAAAATGCGTTTATAATGTTAAATTATGTCAAAATTACTATTCTGCTTGAAAAATAGTACAGGATTAATGTTTATTGCATGTAAACATGTGAATTAGATAAATTGCTATGGGACCTTGTAAATAAATAACATGGGGCTCTTTGGGTATCTCGCCAAATTGGCGAGATATCGTTTAGTTGGCGATAGTTTTGGTAACTTATTTTGTCGCCAAATTTGTCGCCGTCGCCAAATTTGGCAATATTTGACGATTTCCGGTTCCGGGCGGTTCTCCTATTTTCTGGAATGTTCTACCACTTTCGCCGTGTCTATATAAGGCATACTGAAATGCAACATGCGGCAGTTGTTATTCAGATTTCTTGAAGCTCAGACGCGCCCGCATCCTCTGTTACTTTACGGGTGATTCCGTTGTGATTTATGCCGAAGAGAGTACGAAAGCCTACGGCTTTGAATTTGATCTATTCCCCGCTGTATCAGTACATTGCGTTGTGTTACTGTTGTGTTGTATTACTGTGACTTCGGCTGTTCTTATGCCTTTCTGAACATTGTATTCTTCATTGGGCTGATAATAAAGAACTGTTTAATCGCTGTCCTGAGTAAAGTCTATTCAATCCCTGAACACAACAGTGAAATTCGTTAAAATATATAGCAACTAATTAATACATAATAACGAAAATTCATTTCTTAAAAATTTAGAAAAATAATTTTTTTTTTTGCATTGTAGGTACACTATTATATTTTTCATTATAAGTTAACTGTAATTAATTTTATATTTTATAATAGCTATTATTTTATTTTTATTAAATCTAAATGGAAACAAGAATCGAAATAAGTTCACAAATTCGCGCCATCGAAATCAGTTCAAGCATATCATGAAAGGTAAATTATGAATTCATTATTTTCCAAAAGACGCTTGACCTTTCTTTCTCTTTTGTCTTGGTTTTATTTAGAAAGGTAAAAACATTTTACAACATAAAGCATCATATTTGCTTGTAAGGAATCAAACTCCATCCTTGTCGCTTGATCATAACCCACAATTAAGAGGTACGTCACCACAATAGCCATTATGTTGCTTGACAGTATGGCATAAGTTAAAATAAAACAAATTCAAGGGATAAATAAACATATGTGATATAAAAGTTATTTAATGTATACTTTAGTTTTAAAACTTAAGTTTCATTTATTTTTCATGACAAGGTTACGCTTCAAATATTCGATAAAAATCAGTTTAAATACTTTTTCATATGTTATTTCATTTTTTCTTTTCTGTAGAGCAGATCAATAATAATAATAAAACAGAAAAATAAAATTTTGAATAAAATATTCTTACCTTACCAAAATTGAATTTTACATAGAAGGTATGCTACAACGCTCTTAAAACATTATAGAATATCAAATTGTATCAATGAAAAATAAATCTATGAAAATAAGATTTTCTTAAGATTTTATTTATATATAAATTATACTACATTTGATTTCTGTAGCTTACATTGCCTACATTACTGTTACTAATAAGCATGTCTGAAGTTGAATATAAAATCTTTGTTTTTTCATTTAAATAAAACTAAACAACATAAAGAAAATAAAAAAAATTAACTAAGGCAGGGAAGGAGAAGAAAAATACGTATACATATGTATTATAATTTATTGAAAAATTTTTTTCCAGACGAATTCCTCGCAAGTTCTGTTAAAAAAGTCTTGAAGCCGGCCAAGATAAAAAATAACGAAACAACTGATTTATTATTTAATTTTCACACTAAAATACTAGTTCGGTGCTATATATATTCTATTTTACATATCTTAAGTATTTGTATTTTAATGAAATATTATTAAACACATGCTAATAGAAGTGTACATTACAATTATATTGAATAAAATTATATTTTAATCATAAGACTATCACATACATACACTCACAACATTATTTAAGCATAGTGTCTGCTTGAATCAATAAATTGAGTCTATTTCTGAAGCTATTTCAGACACATATTGTTGAGTCTTCTTGGGATTTGAATCTCTTAATATCTTTACCCTGTTGAAAAACTATTACAATATTTGTGAGTTCTAATTGACCCAGTCCATAAAGATTTGTTTTAGGCTTTACGAAATGGTTTCTACATAGTTCATTTGAAATTATATTATCAATAGAGTTATAAGAGCCTATTTTAGTTTATTATATTCTCTCTACCTTATATTTCCTCATTTTAACTGCCTCCTCCCATTAAACAGTCTCTATATCTCATATAATATTTCGAAAGTATTAATACAATTTCAATAATTAACATTTATTTGATATTATTTTTATTTACACGTAGCAATTATATGAATATTGATATTCTCTATGATAAATAAGATTTAGAAAAAAATATTTACATGTTCTTCGCTTGGCACAATGCATATATGGCCTGAGTAATTTTATCATTCTTAAAAGATCGCATCCCTTATACCTACCTAATATAGATACTTTGAGAACTTTCTAAAATTAGTAATTTCTTGATTATTGTTACTAACATGCTGCTTTTTTTACCTAATATTTGCATGATTCTCAAGTTCCTTTAGAAAAATACACCTTTTAAAAAGCGTGTGTCCATTGTAAAGTGGATTGGCCCGCATAAAATCCTTTAAAATCATTGAATGCATTTAAATAAATATTGTATTATAAAATAACACCCGGCCCTCTTCTTATATCTTTTGCATGCATAAACGGCTAGTTTCTACGTTGTATCTACACTCCTTTCTTAGTTCGAGTTTAAAATAAAATTATTTCTGTTTGTTTTCTATTTCTTTTCATGTGAAACTTTATTATCATCACGCAAAGTGTTTAAAAGGATCATTATACTATTATTTTAGGCACATATGCCCAAAAATTTTCAATAATTTTGCAACCCAAAAGACTGCTACAATAGGTTTACAGTCAAGTGAGGGTTGAAATTCAGGATGAATAAAAGGCTTGTTTTTGTAAAAGTTCCAATAGCAGTTGGTTTTCTTTTCAATAATTCATCGGCAAGAAAATAATCTGTGAAAAATTATTACCTGTAAAGTATTTCTTGCAGTGCACTCATTTGATTTTAGTAGGCAGAAAACAGCATTCCTCCCTGGATTCATGTCACGCTCCCCACCAGAAGGCCTTTATACCTTTCGTCAAAGTAAACCGCATGCACTGTTTTGACATGAGACAAAATTTAATTCTGCATCTCTCCTGTTTGTTTGATGGTAAATATTGTTTAAATGAGCACTTACTACAAAGAGTTACACGATGTTTTTCTTTTATTAACTTTTCGTACTGGATGAATATCTTTAGAACATGGGTAACAAACATCTCAAACAATAAAAACTTCCTTTTTTTTGTTCAGAAATGTTCAGCAGAAATAAAGGTAAACATGGCCACCACATGGTATATTATGGAACCTATAATTAGTTAAGTTTTGAACCTGAAATAATCAACTTTTTTTCGTATTGTGTGATTAAGGTAATATTATTCTGCAGCTGTGATTGGTCACATACTACACTTGATATCTTGCAGCAGACGTCAGCTCTGGTGGTTCAGAAAGAGCGTGCTCGCTTCGTAAACCTAAGGTTGCGAGTTTGACTCCTGCTGGAGTCAATAGATTTTCTGGATGAAAAAGTCGAAGTCATATCATATGATTATGTGGCATTTAAAATATCCCTTGAGTATCAATTTGGATCTGGTACTATCGGCAAAATTAAATAGCAATATTAAGCATCCGACGAGAGCTTTAATTAAAATAATCCAAGTGTCGAAATTTGGTAGCGAGAGCCACCACTGGCATTTAGGGACTTACCATGTTTGCAAAGGCTTAGTTGCTTATATGCAGCTCATTAGGGAAAAACCATTTAGTAGATCATGTGAAGATGTGCAACACAAAAATCTCTTAATGATGACATCATTGTTTCTGCAGAAAATAGCTTTCTTGATTTCGTTTTAATAACTAAACAAATAATAAGCAAATAAAAAATCATACTATAAAAAAGTATGAAAAAACATATAAGAAAGATTTTATGGCATATTAGACCAAAAAAAGTCAATATACTAGAAAAGCCTCTGACTATTCTTGTTCAACACGCTTGTGTCTGAGTTTAGTCAGTCAGTAAGTCCCAAGAGTTATCCTGAAGATTTGAACGAAAAGAACACCATTACATATCCTATTTTCTTGTAGATCCTTAGATCTTAAAAGCTTCCAATGTTTTTCGAACTAGTTTGAAATAAAAGGAAGAAATGAAAAATGATGACAAGGGTGGTTTATGTCTCAAACAAATATTAAAGTACAGCTGTAATAACGAATTGTTGACATCTTTATATTTTGCAACTTAATCAGAGCCTTTTTTTAAGAGAATTCAAGTTTTTGAAGTATATTTAGATATAAAAATTTCTTTAAAGCATTCGGAAGTAATATATTACCTCAAATGTACCATTATTACTTAAATATACTCAGATTCAAATATCAAAAAAAAAAGATCTTTTTCAGGATACGGTGGATACTTAAAAATTGTTAAAAAACGTTACCTTCAACATGTGTTTTGTTCATATCTATATCTTTATATAAGTTAGAACATTTACCTTACTTTATTTCATTTTATTTAGTTTAAAGTCTTATGTGTATTACATATAAAAAGTATTTTGCAGTTCACATGGTTAATTACGAATTAAAAATGCAAACCAGCAACTTTATGTTTTATAAAAAGCATGTTTGAACTTCAAATAATAATTATATTTTTATAACTGATAAAGCAAATTTCAAAAAGAATTTTCTGGAATCCACTAGCAAATGTTTTAAATTTAGGAAACTTCTTATAAAAAATTTATTTCAATTGCATTTTTTTCGAATTTTCTTTATAATTATTTCACTAATAATTTAATTATAAGTGTATATTCTCGAAGGGATTTATTAGCTGATATATAAATTATTGGTAGATATAAGTATTCAGGAAAATTGAGTGGATATCGGTAATGTTTTTAGATTCCTTTAAAAAATGCAATCACTTTTGAGGCATATCACTTTTTCCCTACATCTAAAAATATTCTTGATATTTTTATATTTTCCAGGTTATATTTAAACAAGAAGAAGACAACAGAATGTATTTTCTTTTAATATTTTTCTTGTTTTAACTTTAAAGAATTACTTTTTAAAAATAATTATATGATACATGATTAGATGTGAAATAAATTACTTAAAATTATCTTCCCAATTACTTCATTTTGTATGCTTTAACTTTTTTCAGAAAAGGACATATTCTTTCAAAAAAATAGTTACATAAATTTAATTAAAATAGCAATAGATTCAACCAATAGTGTTTCCAATATTTATACTACTTTTTAATTTTAAATAAATAATTAACTTCTTACAGAATTAAAGAAATAATTAAAATATTGAAAACAGTTGGAGACTGCCACTAATGTTACGAAAGCATAATTGAAAGTATATTACGAACTAAGAGAAACAAATGATATCTAGTCGGAGTTTTTCAGCCCCAGCAAGCTTCGTGCAGGCAACTGTTTGGTTGAATGGTCATGGTTTCGGGCTTATGTAATGTGAAGACTCGTTCGTGCTTTTTTTACTGATAACTTTTCATGCTGTGAATTAATGCATTTTAAATTTCCAGTTGCTCATTTTGATGTATAACTCAATAAATACAATATTCATGTAAGAAACCGTATGTACTTCAATTTTGTACCTGTTCAAATTTATCGCTTTCTAGAAGATAGAACTTGTATTCTACTCAAGTCAGCAAATTGTTTCTAAAAGTACAGGTTTTGTCGATTCTAGCTCTTTCTATTACGGATCCTATATTTTTCAACTGTAAAAAAATTCTACAATCGTTGTGTTAATTCTCAAATATGACTTTGGGAAAGGGCCGTTGTAAATTTAATAGGTTTTTAAGTTTTAAAATAATGACCATATTATTCTTTCGAGAGGGAAAAAAGTCATATGGTGCTATTTTTTTTAATGACATGAAGAAAAAAAGGAAAATTAGCAATAATACATGATACCTGCTGATCAAAGAACAAATTGTGAGCAGCTCTGAGTCAAATTGAATTTTTGGAGATATCTATATGAACAAACATAACTTAGATCAGATATCTCTGAATGCAACCAAATTATTTAGCATATGTCTTATCAGTGAATACAAATATAAAGAAAACAAAAATCTACTTAAATTTAAAAAGATATTACAAATCACCTGCATAAGCAAAAATAAAACTAAAAAATAATAAAAGTAAACAAGCTGCAAATCATCATTATTATTCTTGTCTTACTGACCTTCCCCAACTTTTAATCACTATTCTGCATTCAGTAATTTAAGAGAGAACCAGTTTTTCAAACTTCATCTGAAATTAAGTGGTGTCATACTGTGACGATGCTTTCAATCAGATCACTTTTACTAATAAGATGAAGTGTTTTCTATTTCCTTGGAACCTTTTTCACCAAAGAAATGCGTTTTAAATAGGTCACTGAGTGGCCAATTCAGAAGAAGTATCATTCTGAAATAGGATTCTCAGATAAGGGTAAAAATCTAGACGACTTAATAATATTTCCTTTTATGTACCTAATAGAAAACTATACTTTCCATCAGCCATCATCTCTAAAGCATTTTACAGAAATATATATTACATTCAATATTTGATGAAAGTGTTTAAAGCCCTTTGCATTCTGGTTTCAATTCTTATAGATTATTCTAACGTATATTGATCTGGAATAAAGACCAATTAAAAAATTGGACTCGTCAAATCAAATGACGTTTTGAAATTTTTTAAGAGATTAGAAGTAATATTTTTTTCTCCTTGATCAAACTTCGCTTTCTTTAAATTTCTGATAGCGGTTTCCTTTTGACTTTACACTCCCGCAATCCAATTTCAAACAATCTACTCTGAGTAAGTATCTCAATTTCATTTCGACGAATAGCAATCTAAGTTACTTAGTATTGAGTGATAGCATTCCAACAATTTTCTCTTGTACAGTACATGACACAAGTTTTAATTTAAAAATACGCAAACTAATTCCTGATTGGCCTGATATAAGCTAACATCTTAGCTGTTGGATTTTTCATACAATTTTTACAAAATATTTTTATGCTTAGTGGAAATGTACTTTAAATTTTAAAATAAATTTAAATTCTGAATATTAAAGTAAAAAGAAAAAAAATTATATATTAATTATTTGATATATATTAGGTATTAAAAAGTAGTTGCAAAATAAAAGTCTATTTTCTATTAATGATGTGGGACTTTTTAAGTAGCAATGTATCTCGACAAATAATACAATTAATAGTGGAAATTTTAATATTTTGAAATAATCCATTAATGCCTTGAGTTCTATACCATATATAATGTAGAAATCAGAATTTCCTTTAAGTTTGTCTTCATGCATTATATTTGCTGTGAAACATAAATATCTATTGTAATATAACAAATAAAATTTTTAATTAATTAAAGCGTCGGTTTCATTTAAAATGTAATGTATGATTAAATCAAAATTTTGTAAATATTTCACGAATTTCTGATACAATTTTAATTGTATACTATGCAATATCTGACCTAAAGTTCATCTTACAAAATCTACTTATTGCATCCACTCCAATAATAATAAAAATTTTGAAACATAAACTCTTCTACACTGCTAGTCATCCAAAGTAATCCATAACGAAATAAGAATCCGAATTGCATGAAATTTTTACTGCAATGAGATATACAAATGATTAGTATTTTATAGCTCATACGCACATGATAGGTGTAGTAGCTTCACTAGCATTCACTATATAAAGGCCGAATAGAAACCGTATGGTTGTTTTGCGTTAACAAGTTGAGCATATCATGAGGAACTAGGCTATCGTTATTTGAACATTTTTTTTAAAAATTGACTGTGGAAGAATTGTTGGTTATAGGTAAAGCGAATAATTCTTCCATAGATATTGGTGATTGTTTCTAACATAAACAGGCAACAGCGATATGTATCTGTAATCCCATGAATGCAGAAAGGAACGAATAGACGATTGTACTATCATCATTGCATCACTAAACATGATAGGATGAATATTATGCTCATGACAGTAGTTGATGGCTCTAACACAGCAAACATGGTTTATAGGCAATAATTGGGGATCCCTAACGTCATTTGCTGCAAATATATTCTTTCAAAATCACAGGCATTTGCCAGCATTGATGCATTGAACAAAAAAAAGGGATAACAGTAGGAAATATCTTTTAAGATAAATTACAATTCCCCTGATACATCAGAGTTTTTGCATTGCAGTTAGGAAAAGTACAGTGAGGAGAAGTAAATTTTCTGTGCGTATGTATTATTTAATGAACCATCTTATTACTGTGCACATTGTTAGTACAATGGCCAACTAACATATTTAAGACATTTTGAATTTTGTTAACTATCCATATCTTAAGAACTTGCCTGTATGTATATTCCTTCGGGAAATGCGTGAGGACACGTGATACGAAATTTTCAAAATACCTCTATAAACTAGATAGCATTATAGTCTATGTTTTCTTGTTCATTCGATCTATCGCTTATCGACACGTCTGATCGATGTTTAGCGAATCAATATTAAGTCATATACTACACTTTCTACAGAAAATGAACATAATCAATGGTAAAAGAAGCATTTGATGCCAAACCCCAAAAGATATTCTAGGATTCCATTCATTCTGTGAATGAAATGTGCAGCAGCTGTTATTGATAGCCATAGTGACAGCGCTCAATACTGATTTTGCCGTCTTCTTTACCTTACGGAAGGCTGAATTGTCATCAATTTACTTTTGTACTATGTATTATCTTTTAAAAAATTAGGTTTTGAAATCTCTTGGCCCTGTTGTTGCATTTCCGATTGCTAGTAATATATGCAAGGAGAACCTTTGCCCTATACAATTGAATTCACTGGGTCTCAGAAAATCAATATTTATTATAATGTGAAGAATTTTAGTATCGTTTCACGTTTTGGTTGTTTGTTACAATTTTAGATAAGTTTAAACCATTTTATTCATTACACAATTTTTAATAATCTATTAAGTATATTCTTCGATTTTAATAAAATCCAAACATAATCTAATTGAAATAAAAATATAACTTGTGATTTTTTTAAGAAAATTATTATGAAAAACATGTTATACTTTTAAAAAATATGTTACTTTATTTGTAAGAAAATGTATTAATTTTTCTTAATAAATATGTTATTTTTTGTAAGGAATATAATATTTTTTGTAAATGAACTACAAAAATTAATCACATTTTCTTGAATCCAGATAGATATTAATCCAAAACCTATTTTAGTAAGAGAACTAAATGTATTTACAATTGTAGGTATATGTTTTCTTATGTATTTATGTCTGTTTTCCCTATTTGTATATAAAAGAACAATATATTTTCAGAGAATATTATGATAATGTTTATATAGTTTGTATTAAAATTTTTACCAAATTTTTCAAATCTTTTAGACTTTAAAATCTGAAGTATATAATTTTGAAGACACATTTTAAAATTATTTGTGCAAATTAAAAAAATTTCATAAAAATGTTTAAATTGATATTATTTTTAAAAACACTATTAAATTTTGAAAATTCTGAGTTTGTTTTGTAAAATCAATATTGTAGGGAGTTAAATGTAGTATGAATCTGTAGAATGCTTCACCAGATATCATTCTTTGATTATTTACGTTATGAAATGCAGCATTTCTATTCTGCTACTAATCTACTAATAATCAATAGTTTTCTGACTATTCATTCATTCTAATGAAAAGATGACTCCAAATTCGTTCTTTGCTAAACTGTTATATAAAATAATTTCACATTTCAGATTTGCTTCGGTAGACTCTTTGAATTTGAAATGCTTGGATTCACATTAATAATCATGTAGAAAGTATTGGAATATGCTTTTAAATATTTCACTGAGCCCTTTTCAATAAATTATCTTAAGGGATTGATGTAGCATAGAAAGGCAAACATTCATATTAAAGTCAAATTACAGTTTATGATATACGGTTTATTTCTCTCAGAAAAGGAGAATAATTGGAATATGTCTTTTGGTTTAATTTACAGAATAGTTCAGTAATTAATTTATTGTATTAATGACTGAAAAAGTATTTTAAAATATATAGCAAAAATATTTGAAATATATAAAAATCTATTTTACGATGAAGAACTTAGAAGTAGATGTAGTTAACACAGAAATACTTAAATAAAAGTTTGAAACAACTATAGCATATGAAAATGCATT
The DNA here is from genome assembly GCA_019973975.1 of Trichonephila clavata. Lineage (NCBI taxonomy): Eukaryota > Metazoa > Arthropoda > Arachnida > Araneae > Nephilidae > Trichonephila > Trichonephila clavata. The sequence goes on from BMAO01021701.1 coordinate 38,032, forward strand.
AAAGAAGAATATTATGTTAGAACTCTATTTTCAGCAAAATTAGTTAAATTGATTTTAGAATTGCTCCTATTTAAATAATTAGATATATTTTGAATACTACATTATTTTAAAACAAAAATACCATAAGCAAGCTTCTATTTTACAATTAAATAACAAAATATTAATTTCTAAGTTCATAGAATGAAGCAAATAAATAATATAATACGTCCAAAAATAAAGTATTATCATTCACATCTCAGCACAAACAATCGCATATTATAAACATATAATTACATTATTAAAATTGCGTAAAAATTAAGTTGAAGTTTAAATACCTAAAACATCAGAAAATGAATTAATATTATAAAATGCATCAATAAATTGACACGTAATTTGTTTAAACTATTTAAGTTTCAGTATATATATGAGTCTACCCAAAAGTTTTTGCTTAGTACTTCTTTTATTTTCTTAAATGAAAGGTGCAGCATATTTAATTACTTTAATAATAATATATTCAACATATATATTAGTATATTTGACAATTAAATTAAACATACTTTCTCTTTTAATTTTATGGTTTAAGTAAACTATATATTCTTATACAACATAAAAATTATAAAAATTATATATACATAAATATATGTTTATTTTACTGATGTTTATTAATATTGAAACAATGTGATCAAAGAAGATTTGAATGTCGAATTTACATGAATGAAAGAAGGGGATGAGATGTGCAAAATAACATCATTTAAGGGACATAATAACATCATGCAAAGTTATGCAGTACTTTTCTCATTCGAAAATATCAAGTTATGTGGATTATTTCTTAGAATATACTGTTCCACCTCAGATATAGGAAGTAGAAAATGATATGAGTACATATCGGAATGCAACAACGAAAAGAATTCGATGTAGTTTCAAGAAAATTAAATTTAGAATAAGTTTAGTGAGACACATATACTTTATCATATGCATACATACACACTCGATTATTTTGTAAGCAATTTTGTAAAATGTTAAAATATTACTATGATGCCATGAGTTCCTTCAAATCTTTGGCAAAATAAAATATAGTTACCAAGATAATGCTGCATTGAATAGCAAAATATTAAAATATTTTAAATTATTATGTATTATCTTATTTCCTTAAGGAATATTAAAAGCTCGATGTCATCTTGATAATGTATTGCAATGTGTAATCCGATTTCTATAATACTTTATAAATAATAATTTTATGTTATAATGTTAATGCGTTAACTTGGGTTAGACATCTTTGAAACGTAGCCGTTGTTTACATGCTTACGTAACACTTGGTTAGACATCTTTGGGTAGTAAATTTATATCTTGAAATATTAAAGTTAATCATTAGAGGAAGAACTATATAACTTAATTATGTACACTGATTATTAAGTGGTATTTTCTTTAAAAAATTAAACTTTCTTAAAAATTGTAATTTACGTCAAAGAAGAGGCAACCGTCACCAAAAAAAAACTGTCTTACTTGTTAATTATGTTAGTGAAATAAGTAACTTATTTAGTAATTAGCAGAGCAAAACTCTTATAATAACTAAAATTTCTTAAATATGCACCATATTTTTAGGTAACTGTACAATATTAATTTATATTCATTTTAAAAAGAGCAAATTGCAATTTAGTAGTAATTGTACCTTTTTGGACATTTAAATATT
>BMAO01021702.1:0-18835 GCA_019973975.1 Trichonephila clavata
AAAAAAGTGGACAAGTTCTACTTTGTAAACAACAACATTGAGTAATACCCTCCGGAACTTCCGGTTTAATGTTGATCTATGGGAAAACATCGAAATTCAACTGAGTTTTTCAAAGTTCTAATGCAAGTTTTTGAAAAAAATTTTGAACTATATGGATAGTAGATGATCTGCAGATTTCCCACTCGGAATTTCATATTATTTCTTTCAGTATCTTTTCTAAAATACCTTTTTTAATTTTTTATCTCACTAGAGCAAGGTTGCCACAATTGCTTGCTTATCGCGTTTTTGGCGATGTTTGGAATATGTAAATAGTGTAAGTGTATTAAGTAATTAGTGTTATTTTGCGTATTGGATTTTGTTTTATCGTTTATAATTTACGTTATCATATCACAAGATTTATTATAATAATTGTATTTGTCTATTTGAATCGTTTGTTTCTTTCTTGGTTACGAAAACAAATAGTAATTAAATACTTCGGAATTTTTTTTAATTATTTGTTTTTGTATAAATGTTATATTCATTAAGATATTGCATGTACTTGCCGCCATTTTTTTCTACATATTAATTTTTTATAGTTATTGGATTAAATTTCTTCCATATTCATTTGAAGAAGAGTAATTATAAATATGTGTAAAATACTTTTTATTATTTATAATTGTTACTTTTTGACTAATTTAAGATTAATTAGTTATTTAATTTCTGATATGTATGTACGTATTCCATTTGTAACATCTACTGACAAAGTTTTCCATTGTCAATTTATTGAATTTGATGAAAATTACTGGAATTTGAAAAATCACTTCTTGTTCGCTTTTTACAAACATATTTTTTGCCAGAAATTTTAGATTAATTTCTGTGTTTTGTATATTTGGAAATTATTAGAAAATAACAAATCATGTTATTTTATCTATTTTCATATAAAATAACTTGTTCTTGAAATATATTTTAATATTATTAGGATATCCAGGTTTTTAGCATTGTTTATTATTTTATTTTACATTGTATGGAAATATTTGTTTGGCTTACATATGTTATATTTTAAAAATATTTATTACTTAGCATGTGTTTGAAAATGCTACTATCTTTGAACAATGTTTCAACTTCATATATTGTATGGATTATGTATTTTAATAAATTTTTTATGTTATATGCAATTCATTGTGCTGTAAAAATAAAAAATTCATTTTCATTAAAGAATAAATCTTTTATCATTAATCAAAAACTTTCATGTTAACTAACTCTAATATTATGTAATTTTTTAAGGATTTTTCTACAAATATAAATTGTATTTTAAAACAGTCTATAGTATTCATATATATCATACTATTTTTAAAATTTATATGCAATTCAATAAGTAAAAAATATATTAAAGACAAAGGATAATTAAATTGAATTTCTAAAGACTGTTACGCCTTTTCTCTTATGTGATATTTTCACTTAATATTGTGTAATAATTACTATAAATTATAAATCAAATTTTTTTAAAACAAATTTCCTTAATTTGCATATTTTTCAATGGTTTTGAATCATTACTACATTATAGAATTAATATTGTTGCCTTTACTTTTAATATGTTGGAATCATGTCACAAAACAAGGAAAACTTGTATAATAATGTATGTTTATTGAAATGAAAAATTTAATTTAAATTCAAAGTTGCCTACAAGAATATTAAATTAAGAACTTATGGTAGCATTATTATCAATCATAATATATACACTTGTAAAGCAAAAAATACTTTCATATTAACCAATAATCTATGTACACTAGCTGTTATTTTCTAATATTTACATAAAGTTTGCTGTTTGTGAAAAAACATTTCAGAGTATTACTATTTGACGGATATCTAGATTAATATGATATTCATTATTTTATTTGGTTTACATGTGAGATAGAATTTTCAATTTAGATTTAAATAAATATTTTATGCAACAATATTTTTAAAAATATTTATTACTTTCCATTTTTAAAATTGCTGCTAACTAATTCCAATGCACTTAAGAGATGCATTTAAAAAGGAAATAACATGAAGTCTTTTTTTAAAAAAAGGTTTCTTTTATAAAATTTAAACATCAGTAGAGAAAATAGTACATTATCAATAAGTAACTTGCAGTAAGCAAGAATTAACTGAAAACACATGACAAATAATGAATTTAGCTCCTATAACAATACACGCATTGAGAAACTTTTAATAAGTTCAATACCCAATTTTCAAGAATTCTAGCTACAGCAACATTTGGAAATCTAAGCAAATGTATGTTATAGACATTTTCAAATAAAATTATTTACATTAATCAGTATTCAAAATAACTTTATTCAAAAATATGAGAAATTTGATATTTACAACAACAGCAAATTTTAACTTTCAGCCCTGAATTTCTACATTATACAGGACGTTTCAATTATTGACGAATATGTCTTGATTTTGCAAGCCATGTTTACTGGGAAATAATTCAAGAATTTTTTCCAATTTTCACAACTTTCTAAGTTATTGGCCATCTGAGAATGACAATTGAGGAGAAAAAACAACTTATTGACTCGTTAAAAGATTTTATATTAAAATCTAAATTAAAGTAAACCCTCTTTCAGTAAATAGAAATAATGTTTTAATCGTTTTTATTTTAATTAGTGAAGTACAGGTCAGTCAACCTTTGAATATAAATACCTTTAATGCTGGATTTCAGCTTCCAGCACTGGTCATTGTACATGCATGGCTAGGTGTATATTGTTTTTTCAAATTAATAAAAAGGATAACTTATCTTTATTCCTCAATTTACATACAAATTTCAATATTTTATGAGATTCATTGTTTTTAATTATTTTGAGGGTAACTGTATATTTTAAAAATAATTCTCCAATATGTTCCATACCATTCTTATAAAGGGCATTTAAACTTTTGTGTTCTTTGAAACTGTCCAATTCTACTTGTTTGCATTCATCTGTTATATTTAAAATTAGCATTCTTTCAGATTATGAGAAGTTTGTTCTCATGTTGCAGCATTTGTGACATTTACTGACAGATTTTTCATTGCTAAGTTATAGAATATGATGAAAATTATTGGAATTTCTAAACACCAATTCTTAATTTTTCAATAAATATGTTTTGCCATAAATTTAAAAAAATTATTTTTAACTTATGCTTTAAAAAACTCATTCAACACACACACACAAGTATATTGTAATCCCAATATGTATATAATTTTGTACAGACAAAATTCCCCTACAAGGGGCTGTTAAAAGTAGAAATCCCTGGAAAGTAGCAAGTTTGGGTGGTTATTACGAGAAGCACATACTAGATAGTGTCAATAAACCAGCTCTCTGGTGCTGTTAAAGAGTATCAATAGTATGCATGTAATTAAATTCATTAGTTTTGTAATGCTTGCCTTAGTCCTTTGAATTCTGTCAATGACGGATTCTTTCAAAAAGATTGAGAATGTGAATTTTACAAACTGGTTAATGAAAGTTTATATGTAAAACAGATATATAGATTTCTAGATATAAAATAAAATTTCAAAACATTTTTAAAAAATTTATTTGGTCATCTTCATAAAAAAAATAATACAAAGAAAAAAACACTGTTAATTACAATAAATTGAGATTATCTAATGTTAACTTGCAACCATTTTGAACAGTACAATGATATTAATTGCATGTATTGGAATAGTATATTTTTTTATTTGTAAGTATTTGAAATACAAACTGTTTATTTGCTGAGTTTGAATATCCACTTAACACCGCAGACCTTCCCTTTTTGTAGTGAGTAGCCTTCTGTAACCTTGGTCATTGGAAATTTTAAAAAATTGCTTATTTGCCATTATTTTGAACTACACAGTGTTTATTTACAATTTAAGCTACATATTTTTCTATTTATAATTGTTTGAATTACATATTGTTCATTTGTAATTATTTGAATTACACAGTGCTTATTTTCATATACCTATAATACTAAAGAATTATTTGAAGAATTTTTAAATCAAATAGAGGCAATTATAAAATTAATTAACTAATGACATACACAAAATTCAAATATATACATTCATATTAATTCAAATTGTTAAATATTCCATTCTTTGAGTTAACTGAGATCAAAATAATTGTAACAATCAAAGAAGCAAAATCTCTTGCATATTATCTTATATTTAATATAATACTAAGTAAAATTCATGTTTAGAACATTTTTTTTATATTTTCAGAATTTAAAATAAAGGATATAAATTTTTCATAGTATTAAAGGAGATATCCTGTTAAAATTCACCTTTAATAAAAATCAGGATACATAACTAATAAAAGAACTGATTGAACTATTAACAGATTCTGAGTTAAAATGAAGATATGAATTAGATGATCTTTAATTTTGGTTCAAAATTTACACAGAATATCTTCACATTTCAGCAAAAGCTGTAAAAGGACTTTAATACAACATATTTATGTGAAGTCTTTAATTTGTGTGAAAAGTCTTTAACACAAGTAAAAAAAAACACTACACAGAAATAAATTGGATGATTGGCATAAAAAATACACACACACATTTACAAATAACAAATAGAACCCGATTGTAATTTTTTTTTTCCAAAACAACTTTGGTATCCAGCTTCAAACTCCATTGGATTGTCCTAATTCCTTCAATTTATGGAAAAAATTTCTGCAAGAAAAATGATTTAAAAGTAAAATTTTCATAAATAAATATTTATCAGACAAAAAATTCATAATGCAATTTAAATTTAGAATAAATTGAAAAGAAATAATTGCTAATCTTCAGTTTAACAAATATGTATGAATTAAATAAATATGTAAATTAGCACAATTACTTGGATTACTTTAGTTATTAATCCTCCATGCAGGCGAATATTCACGAGACATAATCAGGATGCTCCGAGCTCTCTACAAAGCAGTTTAATTCCTATAATAATTGCCAATGCTTAATTCATGAGATCTATATTAATAATAGTTGACTATGTACAAGAGCAAAATAAATAGCTCACACAAAGGCTTAGTTAAAATTTTCATTTCAATTAAAAAAATCATCTCCAATCATAAAACGATATATTATAAATCATAAAACAAAATATTACACTTATTTTTTATCACAACTGATTCAATGTTACCTAGAAATTTTAAAATTAGTCTAACAAAACTAGTGTATCTAGATAACTTTTATTTTTATGTTACGTAATTACACCCACTATGCAACGCAAAAAACAATTGAATTCATACAACAAATATTCCTGTAACAGAAACAAGCTATTTTTTTTAATTAATATTTTTTCAAGAAATACAAATATAAGTGATTGTGTAATTAATATAAATAAAAGCAGTCGAAAATTATTTCTGATTGTGTGTTGTGAAAACTGTCGCCAAAATTGCTGCCAAGGTTACCATAAATAAGAATCGGGCAATGTTTATAACAAATACACGGGATTATTTCGAAAAAGCACAACAAAATTTGAATAATATCATTTAAACACAAACTTGTAATGAAATGCTTATTAAATAACACAGATTTAACTCTCGCTTACCAATTTTTCATTTGCAAAGTAGTCTCCTATTGTAGCCATGTGGATAGACTCGTAGGACAGCGGTAAATTAAACGGTGATTTAAAAATTCGTAGAGGTTCTCAGAAAAAGATCCACATGTGGAACAAAGAGTGCATAGTTTACTCTCTTTCATGTCGGTAATTTTAAAAGGCTAAAAATTCTGCTTAAGAAATGCAAGGAAAATTAAAATTACTTCTGCTTAAGTTTGTATACAAAACAATGTTATTTTGTTCAAACCGGAAAAAGTTGAGGGTATTTAATGACCGCAGCGCCCCCATAGTAAGCTTTACGGTAGAACTTGTCCATACAACATGTTTGCTTTCACCGGTAAACATAATATTAAATAATTTCTAACTGCACAAAAAATATAGGTTATAGTTTGGAGACATGACAATATTTAGTAATATAAAAACTATATTATAACTATTAAAATTGTTTGCTATTTTATTAAACTAAATTTCAAATTATGTTTGAGTTGCAATTGAAGAGGCAGTCAATAATCAACTCAACTCAGACAAAAGATCTGATTTTGTTGGAAGGAATTGTAATTGTAGTGAACTTCATGTGAATTAGCTCTTTCTAATTTTTGAACTCAAATTTAATTTGTTATATTTTTTTCAATCTGTTTCCTGGTAAGATTGCTTTATTTATTAAATTTTGAGTAAACATATCGAACTCCTTGAATTGATGTATACCGAGTGGTACAACATAATTTTTGTATGATGCGTTCATACCTAAAAATGAGGTTTAAGAAAAAATGGCTTTATATTGTTATAATTTATGATCCTTAGTATTGCAATAAAAACTTTCATTCTTAATCTTATCCGATGCTTTTTCTCGGTATAATCTATTCATGGCATGACATTGGTATGAAAATCTTTTATTATTTAATTTAGAATATTCGGCCATGGCAAGAATTAACTTCGGCTCAAGTGTAGTATAAGGAGGGGTCCTTTCGATATGGCGATTTTTCTTTGAATTTGGCGAGTTTTATATTGTTATTAAACTACACTTTAAACCTAAGTACTAAACTTTAAATGACTTGCGTTTACAAATGATTGTAATATTTCAATTAAATTAAGATAATGTTTTTCTTAGTGTTTCTGCTTATTAATGAAATCAATCCTATTATTTTGTAGCTTCTAAAAATCAAAATGCAGTTATTTGTTCGTTGTCAAGAAGTGCATTCTTTTGAAGTTGGTGATGAGAAAGTATCATATTTGAAGGTAAGCTCAATGAATTTACTTTAAATTTATTATTTTGTTAATGTTGCTGAATTTAAATCGTGAATATTAATAATTTTGGCTGCTTGTCTTAATGCTAATTAGAATTTTTTTTGTTAAGAAAGGGTTTTGTACATTTTTAAATGTGGCAATAGATTTACAATTGTATATATTTGATGTATTCCTTAAATTTGTCTTGGCTGTATTTTTGTTTGGTACATTATTTGTAGCTGTTTTAACTCAGTGACACAACAGCCCATGAAGGCCAAGGCCTACTGTGCCCAACTCAGAAAACGCCACCTTGGCCCCTGAGGTGCACGAGTAGATGTTCCGGTCAGGGGATCAGTCTGACACGAAACCCCCAGTGTTAAGTTCCCATGTAAGCTTCGTGCTTATTTTATCGACCCACTGAAGGGATGAAAGGCTGAGTCAACCTTGCTCAGCTCGGGGTTTGAATCTCGGACCTGTGGTGTGGAAGCGTGATGCACTAATCACTCAACCACTGGGCTTCATTGAAGCTGTTTTTATTTTTTAAAAAGAACTTCCTTAAAAAGTTGCCAAATTTCTTGGGAGACTTATGTCACCAAATAAAACATTAGGGTGCTAGAGAACTTTTAAATTTCTAATGGTAAAAATTTCCCCTATCTTCAACAAAGGATGAAAGAATAAACAAGTTAGATAGGCCTGACTTTCATGTCTTATAAAAGTTTGTGTGTACATACATATTAGTGTCACTGCAGCAAAATTGCCACCACACAAATCGCAACAACAAAGATTATATCAAAACAACAATGATTCTAACGTGTTTTATATGATTTAAAAAACTGGTCAGTCACATTTTGGTAGAAAATGCAATGATTTGCTTGGCAAAAATTTGGTTGTGGTGACACTAATAGGCTTAGAACTTGCTAAATGTCAATTAGTAATATGCTAAATGCTTTTAAAAGGACAATTTTATTTGTGTAAAACTGCCTAAAGGTTTATTACTAATAAAACTGCATTAAAGTTTATAAAGACATACTTTTTAAGTGATTCATAGCTGTAAGGAGTTTAAATAAAACTGTTAGAAATTAAATATAAAAAATTTCAATTAAATACAAGCAAAAGAAAGGAACCTAATAAACTTTTTTGGCAGCGATGGATTTACAAAGAAAAGTGGCATACAGTAATAAAAAACAAAGTTCTTAAAAATAAGAAGTATAGTTTCAATTGATAATAATAACAAGAATATAATGTATTATGAAAATAATAATTAATTCCAAGAATTCTCATTATGAAGTATCGCATCGAAGAGATATCAGATAACATCTTAACAGCTGAAAATCTATAAGAAAAAGAAAGGTGTAGAGATCCAGGGACTGTAGTTCAAGAAAATTCTTTGTAAGTTCTACAGATAACTTGGCACTTTATTTAAATCTGATTAGAGCCCCCCCCCCCATTTCCTTATGCTAAGGAAATGGTTGGAAAGCTGGGATTTAGTAAAGAATAGCTGTAATTTGAGGGGAAATGTGCCAGATTAAAAAGTTTATATGGCAGCTAGGTTAAATATTTTTTTTTTTCTATTTATATGTGTTGGATGTCCAAAAGGTTCATTCCCCATTGGGTTGCAAAGAAAAACATTATATAGTTACCTAGAAACATTTATTGCCGTATATATAGTAGTCTTTCAATTACGGGTATTGTAACACTTGTATTATTGGGTCCTTTTTTTTTTTATTCTTGTGTCATAGAAATCTTGTTTTCAAGAGTTGGAGTTCGCTATTCTGTCAATGAGAAAATACTGATTTGACTGAAATTTCTCCTGAATGCATTGTCCCATTTGTTGCATGAAGTAATTTTTGATTAGGGATAGCCACTCACTGTATTTCGAATTGGGGACATTATGTTAACTTTTAGAACAGTTGCATGGCCATAGTAGCCAAGTGGTCTAGGCATTGGATCGTGACATTAGTTCGATCCCAGTACCACTGAAGACCCGCTGTGTAGAGGAGCGATGCAGGTTAAATCCGTCAAGAGCTCAGACCTCCTCCCGTTGGTGTGGTGTGGTAGTTAGGAGAGAGGAGTGCCAGCTCAGGGGTCGTCCGAGTCACTTGACCATGGTTCAAAATTACGCAGACTGTCCCCAAAAGTCCTCGTGTAGCTGAACAGTGGGACACTAATATTCACTCACTCACTCTTTAGAATAATTTTGACTCATTGTTTGTCTCTTCATGAGATTTAGATTATCCACCAGACATAATTTCTGATGAATTATGATTTGTACTATGTTTTATACATTCAAACACTATTTCTAGCTTCACTGTGCAATCAGCAAGGAAAAGAATAATGCGAGACATTCTTGAACATCATGACATTAATTTGACAAAAGGATCATGAAGCACTCTGGTGCATATAGTAGACATGCTACAAATCAATGGGACAGGCCTCTTCATTTGCAATGTATCATTCATTAGAAGTGTCAGAAATTTACTTTCTTGGTGACCTTCATATTTACATGAAGTACTTATGGTTCTATGTGGAAATGTTTTACAAAATGTTCGGTTGAGTCCTAGCACAGCCCACTGCTGTTTTTGGCGCCAAACTGAAAAAACCGCATTTTTCAAAATGGTGTCAGAGACCAAAAACATGGTTTCTAAAGACGAAAAACTTCAAAAAACGAGGCTTCTAAAATGGATTACACAGGAAACATCAAATCAAAAGTAAGAAATTAAATGCAAATTCCTTCCAAACTTCAGACATCCATACCAAGATTCTATCAATCCTTCATTCATACAAAAAACAATCATTACTTTCTTACCTTTTATTCAAAAGAAAATCCATTCATCAAGTTTTTACGAAGAAAACATGGTTTCTTCAAAAATTGTTCGCTTGTAAGATGCAACAGTGGGTAAAAAATCCGATATGCTGATGAAATAATGATCTCCATTTCTCTCAAACACAAATTATTTTCATATTTCGAACATCCATACTGAAATATTTTCAATCATTCACTCATTCACAAAGCAATTATTTCTTCCTTACCTCTTTCATTCAAAAGATGAAATATCCATTCGTTGAGTTTCTAAAAAGAAAAACGTGGTTTCCAAAATGGTTTCAAAAAGAAAACAGAAAAACCGTTGTTTATAAGATGCTATAGTTAGAAAAAACATCATCCAAAATGAATTTATCAATGCATCTCCCTTTCTCTGTAACAAATATTCTTTCTGCAGTTGTTTCTTTAAAAAAAAAAAAAAGGTTTAAATCCACTCATTCTTTCACTTTCAGCTTTCTAGAAAAATCTCTTACACAACCGCCGCCAACCATCTAAAGGAAATGGCCGCTGTCCCGATTATGAAAAACTTTTTAAAAATTTGGTCTGAGTAGTGTTATCGGCAAAAATTTGGCGACATCAGTGGGCCGTGCTAGGGCTCAACCAAATGTTCTATTCTATTTGGTTTTCTATTTACCTAGCAATGAATATATTTTTTTCATGATAGTAAAATTTTTTTTTAAAGCAGTCATCACCTATTGTCTAAAAAACCAAGCTTGTGGGAAAAGTGGCTCTATTTGAAATGGCTAAAAAAGCATTCTTTATCTCTCTAATATTAATATATGATAAATCATTCCAATCTACAAAAAGATTGAAGCTATAATTTTTAGGTTATATATATATATATATATTTTTTTTTTTTTTTTTTTTTTTTTTTTTTGCTTTTATGGGACATTAGTACTTGTTTCTTTGCTGAGCTTTTTGAGTTTACCAAATTCATGAAATTTTATATCATTCATATTTAGTAGTCATTTTTAAACATATTATCTTTCAACTAAATAATTACTATGTGGAAAATATGTTTTCTATAGTTATAAATGTATGACGAGGGCTTAGTAAGAAATGTGACAAACTCGACAGATGCTTTGATCATTAATTAAGTTATCAAGGTTTTCATCTTCATTAATGGAATAACATTTATGTATGAGTTCCCTATATTAAACTTTTTTTCATGTATTTGTTATTGCTAAAATACAGGCTAATCATTAATTGTCTTATCTTTTTCAAAAGGTTACATTTTTCTTTATCTGAAAACTTATGGGGCATTTTTTTTAGTGTGGTTAAAGTATAGAATAGCCTTTGAATATGTATAAATTATCATTTGTGATTTCAAGCATGTATATTGATACGTTATTACTAAAATTTAAGTAAAATTGATCATAATCCAAAGATTAAAGGATTTAAGTATTATATATCCTTTCAATGGTGAATATGATAAAGTTGGACAAGGTATAAATTTTAAAAGATAGTTAGATGTGCATTGGTAAATTTTAAAAAAATCTACGAATTATACAGTAAGTAGTAAATGTAAAAATTGTGATAAATATATCTAATAAGATTATAACTTTTTAATGTTTGGGAGGTAACTATAACTATCAGAAAATGACTATATACTATTCTAGAATTGAATATATTTGATTGGGCAACATGCATCTTTATGTTGATTAGCTTTCAGTGTAATTAAGGTACTTTTCATTATCTAAATGAATACAGATTTAATAAATTCAGAATGTGGTTTTGTGATAAATGTTTTTTTTTTTTTCATATTACTTTTTTTTTATCTATAATGAATCATAAATCAATTTTCTTGTAATTTTTTAAAATTTCTATGCTTTATGGAAATTTTGTGAGTTTTACCAATTTTTTTTTAAATTTTCATCTTGCAGACTTTAATTGAAGAGGAGGAGGGAATTCCTGAGGATGAGCAGACGCTTTATATTGGTGGTTCTCCTCTAGATGATGAACAGAGCATTAATGAGTGCTTGCAGGAGGGATCCACCGTTGATGTCACTGTCAAGCTTCTTGGAGGTATATTTTAATGTTACCTTATATTTTTCAATAAAACATCTTTGAATATTTTTATTTTTTTAAATTAAAAAGAGTGTATGTTTATTTATATTCAGAATATTTATGGGGGTCAAGCTTTATTTCTACTTTTTTATTGAAAAAAGAAAATGTCTTTAAACTAATTTATAATGGTGTACTTTCTAAAAAATCTCAGGTTTTACTGACAATAAGATGTTCTGATTCATTCTTATTAATTAAGTACTGAAATTTTATTTCATATCCAAGTCAATTTTTTTGAGTAAAATGAACATTGAATGTAAAAGATGATTAGTTGGAGTAAAATTATTAAAATCTTTAAGGATAACAAATAATAAGTTATGATTAAATCATATTTAGTGAAGGAAAACCTTAATAAAAGTTTTTGAAATATATAGTATGGGCATGTTCAGATTTCTTTTTGATATATGTGTAAAATTAAAAGTTCGGAAAGATTGTTTGTAAAAGTAAATTTAATTAGCTAAAAACCCATTTAATGTTAACATTCTTGTATTCATTGTCTTGAGTCAATTTATTACATGTATGTAAAATTTGGACATATATATATTCAGTACTGCTTGAAAAGCTAAGATATCATCAGTTCATTGCATTTAAGAATGTAATAAGTCATAGTTAAAGGAGCCATGTCAGCTTTATAGGCATAGTGGTTTATGCTTAAATGAATTATTACATGATTTTCAATAAAAAATAATAATAATTGCATCATTAATATAAATGTGCATACATGTGATAGTATACAGAAACTTTTTCTCCATTCAACCTACCTGGATAATTTAATTGATGTTTAACTTGTACACATTTCCATATGAGAAAATATATATAATTAGCCTTTTTTTTAAAAAAAAATGAATAAATTTCTTAATCTTTTTTGTTGATCCTATGATATTCATTTAAAGTGGTCAGTATAGTTTTTGAGCAAGTTTGTAGAAAAATTACCTCTAATTGTAAAGTGATTTTTTTTTAAAAAAAATTTATATGATTATGTACATAATTTAATATTCAACAGGTAAAGTTCACGGATCCTTGGCTCGTGCTGGCAAAGTAAGGGGTCAAACACCAAAGGTATGTCTGAATTTTATGATTTCATCTTTATTATGAATTGTTTTGTTTTTTTAAATTTAAAAGGAAGATTTCAGTTTAGCATTAACTGCAATTAATAAGTTTTTCTTTCAATTAGGTTGAAAAACAGGAAAAGAGGAAAAAGAAGACTGGCCGTGCCAAGCGAAGAATGCAGTATAATAAGAGATTTGTCAATGTGGTTGTAACTTTTGGAAGAAAGAGAGGTCCAAATGCTAATTATTAAAGAGTTGATCTTAAGTTGTTAATGATGTCATTTGTGAATATATTTCTGTGTTGTGTTGAACATATTCTTGAGAAATTGTAATCTAATTTTATTCATTTGACTCTTCTACAGAACTGGTATTCAAAATTTATTTTCAAATGAATAAATGTGTGGTCTTTAAAACAATGGGCATGTTTTAAAAATCTGGGGAGCAGTTCCATTCTTTTTAGTGGGAGCATACATGGAGTGGATAAAATTTCCTATTAGTTTAGAAATCTCCTTTAGACATAATTATTTTGTGATATTTCATTGGAGTTTTTAACAGTTTGCTATCAAGAACATGAAACAAAATAGTAGCAAATAAAAGTGAAATTTAAAATAATGATTGATATGTTTCAAAATGAAATGTTTATAATTAATGAGATAAAAATACATTATTAGAAATACATAAGAATTTATTTAAAATTGAAAATTTACTTTTTTCAACTTTACTTGCCATCTTTTTTCTCCAAACACATTCTAAAGCAACCTTTGGTGCTGTTTCCTCATTATACTAATGTAATAACAAATAATAGGATTCACAAGAAATAATTTTTCTTTGAAATTTTTTTTATTAAACTATTCTGTTAATGCAATTCCTGAACAATTGGTTATTTCTCACTTTGAAGGATTTTATTTTTATGTGATGTATACTTTCTCAATTAGGTTTATAATAAGAAAATAGTTGTGATTAATAAACATCAGCTTTGAAATACTTCATTTATATTACAAAATAATATTAAAACTTCAAAAAGTCTTCAAAGTTAAGTAATTTTTTGAATCTTTCCCGAAGAGTACAATTCTAATACATCTAAAATTCATTCCAATCCTTAATATTTGATTAAATTTAATTACTAGAGGAATTAAGCCTGATTAAGTGCAGTCATA
Source organism: Trichonephila clavata (assembly GCA_019973975.1). NCBI lineage: Eukaryota > Metazoa > Arthropoda > Arachnida > Araneae > Nephilidae > Trichonephila > Trichonephila clavata. Next base: position 13,840 of record BMAO01021702.1, read on the forward strand.
GTACTTATATGTATGGAAGTACTATATAGAAAATAGATCAAAATAAAAGGTCAATATTTTCCAATTTTAAAATTAATGCATTACACTTTTCAAAAAAATTTTTGTAATGAATAAACAGAACTGCATATAATTAGCTATCTAATTAACCAAACTATTGTACACAGTTGAAACAAACAGTTTTCTAAAGTTAAGTTACATTTCTTAGTAAAATTACCATTTGGAATAAATATTTAATGCTTTTGTAGATTTAATGACTGTCCAGTACCTATTACACAATGCTATTAATATATTGAAAGTAAATTTATTGGAAGTGTAACACTTGACATAATTTATTTTTCTGTTAATTTTAAGCCCAGCAATAGCGATTTTGGTCATGTCAATACTGATTTGCTTTAAGACTATAGTATCTTCTAATAAAATGTAATAATGCATTTTGTATTTCAAAGTTGCAGTTAATAGTAACAAGAATAGTACTTTGTATCTTAAATCTAAAGAAGTGCAAAACATTATAGTGAAATTCAAATTATTTTAATATTTGGCTTGTTACCTTGACAGATTTTTGAGTTTAATAAATTGTCCACCGTAAAATGATGACAAAAAAAAAAACACACACACAAAAGTAGTTTAATTAGTTTACTGAACTCAAAAAATTTGGTATCTCTTAACAAAGTAATATATACTGCTTGAATTCTTGTAATTGATTATTAATTACAACTTCATTGCTACCCTTATCCAAAATCAAGGTATGCCTTTTCAGTTTGTGAACAACTCTAAACTCATTTCTTAATTTTTACAATAAAAAACTTTCTATTATATATTAGGGCTGGACGATGTAGACATCTCTACATCGTGATGTTACGATGTATCGCGATGTAAAACTTTTATAAATAAAAAATAATAATGTGCCACCGCTTTCTGTACATATTAAAAAAATAAAATTATTGACCATATAAAAAATTATTAATAAGTGAAATAATTAAAAATGGTACACTTTCAATTTGAATGATAATTTAACAGAAACAGGTTGAAACATAAAAATGAACCTGTAAAAGAATTAAAAAAGGCATTCAAATATAAAAAAAAAGTACTATACAATTTGAAAATGTAAAAAATATTTTTTATTATGACTAAGGAAAATTTGCATGCTTAGGGAGAAGGGAAGCTCTTTGTCTTGTTATAACGCTTCCACCTGAACTGAAAACTCTTTCCGAGGCCACACTTGAACCCTGAATACACAGATATTTTCTGGCTAGAACTTTCAGAGATGGAAAAGATTCGTAGTGAACCTTCCACCTATCGAGGGGATCATGTTCGAAAGAAACTCTTGGCATAGATAAATATTCATTGAGCTCTTTCTCAGCTTCCTGGGAAGGATTCCTTGTATTTTCTGAATTACTGTTTGAACCAAACACATCAAAAAATTTAGCCAATCCTTTCTTGTTTTGTTCTTTTGTCCTAGTTTCAAAATTATCAGGATTAGATGTCTTCTGTGTTGTATAAATGCTCCTCATTTTTGCAACAGCTAATTTCTTTACTTCTTCGGGAGACTATAAAGTTTAGCCGGAATCTTGGATCACACAGAGTTGATAACTGTAAATTTGATGACATGGGATGAGATTCATACTTATTTAGGGACTCTAAAATTTCTGATTTGATACTTTTTAGTAGCGAACTGTCTTCATCCTTGTTTTGAAGATTATTTTTTATTTTCATATATAAAGGTAGTACAGCTGACGCTGTTGTATATTGTTCGCCGCTCAGGGAACTTGTTATGTCCTCTAATAACTCAGTCGCGCGCGCGCTGTTGTGAAGTCTTCTAAGGCTGAAATTTCATTTCCCTCTAGCATCAAATGCTTTTTATTTGAGTACTCTAAAAGGGTTTTGCAAATTGGCAGCTGATTTTCCAGAAATCGTTTCACTAATTTTAAAGTGCTCCACCATCGAGTTGGACAAGCAGAGGGAAGTGTTTTTACCTCCATTTGTAGTAACTCTTGGGCTTTGTAAAGATCTCTCTTCATCTTCCAACTCATTGCAAATGCATTTTGCAACTTTTTAAGCCGTGCAATAGCTCTCTTCAATACAGGAATATCCAAAGAGTGATTAACCCCTATGTTTATATTGTGAGCAAAACAAGAAATATATGAGCATTCTCTAAATTGAGTTCTTCAATTGATTTTAAGATGTTACGCCCATTGTCAGTAGTGATTGACATTATGTTCTGGACATCAATGCCCCAATCATTTAAAATACTCCTCAAAACTTCAGCAATGTTCTTACCATTGTGATCGTCATCAAAATGTGCACATGCTGATTTCAGTGCCCACTCTGATGTGATAACATGTACTGTAATAGTGATGTGTGGTGTATTGGCTATAGATGTCCAGCATTCAGTAGTTACAGAAATTGTATCTTTGTTAATTAATGATAGTTCCTGCCTAATCTTGTCCCTGACTTCATTATAGAGTTTTGGAACTGCTGTAGCAGTAAAGTGCTTTCGTCCAGGTAAGCTATAACGAGGGTTAAGGACCTTCACCATATTTATGAATTCTTTTCTATCAACAAGGTTGTATGGCTGCATAGTGCACACTAACAATTTTGTTACTGAGTCAGAGTAGTACGTTTAGAGGCTTGGTCATCCAACCGTTGAAAATCAGTCATATACTTTTGTCTTTTATGCCTATGATTGTCAACAAAGTTAAATTGGTTGGATTCAGATACAGCCATGTTTGAATGTGGTTGCGGCTCATCAACAGCAGCACAAAATGGAGAATATTGCACTGTCGCCGTGACTACTTTACTTTTATTAGAAACTTCAGAAAACTTTAATGGATGATGAAGCCTGAGATGACCAAATAAATTAAATGTACTTCCACTTTTTGCTGAAACTGGGGACCTACAAAGTTTGCAAACTGCTATATCTTCAGAAACGATTTCTCCGCTTTCATTCGCTGGTAACCCAAAATGTTCCCAAGCTCGACTTTTTGACTTCTTTTGGAAGCAATTGAGAAAATACTGGGCATTCTAATGTTCGATGAGCAACTGACATCTTTTTTCATTCACACGTTTTTTTATCATAGGAGATTCCTACAAAAAGAATTAAATTGATAATTATTGTATACAGATGTCACAAGCAAATCAATTTTACCCGCTGTAATGTTTCGAGAATATCCCTTTTTTCCTTTACCTCTGGAAAAAAAATGTCTGGTAATAATTTGATCATTCGGGATAATAGACATCCATATTTCGGACTTTATACCGTATTTTTATTTTCAATTCTTCAGAAATTCTGTTTTTATTATCAAGTATTCGAGGTTCCATTAACTAAATATCGATTTTTGCGAATTGCTGTTTTATTTTTTTTTTTAACCCAATACGACCCATAATCAGAAAAATCGATTTTCCGGCATAGAATCGGTCATGACGATGCTGTACTGAACCTCTACAAATAAAGGAAAAACACTCAATAAATTACTCGGAAGATTATTTTTATGATAAAGTATATCAAAGATAATATTTGTAAAAAAATTGAAGCCTGTGAAAATGTTTAGCTCCGATTATTTATTTATTTAGGCAAACTTTAGAAAAATTTGTGGTTTTCCACTCAATTTAAATCAGATATCTAACCACAAAATTATAAAACAGCAAAAAAAGATTACATTTGATACCGCCTACGGGCCGAACCGAAAACGAAATTCCTTGATAAATACTTTTCCCATAAAAATAAAGTTATCTGGTTTGCTTTAAATATTAAAATAAAACTCATTTATTGAAAAAAGCACATATGACAGACGTGATAATTTTAGAAAGAAAAAAAAATTACTCAAAAAAAAAGAAAAAAAAATTACTCAAAACATAAACATTTTTTTTTTCATTAATAAATATCAGAAAGGTTTTAATCAAAACACAAAAAATGCTTACCTTAATGACAGTAACAGTTGGCGATGTTTGCAAATAAATCAAAATATTTCCACTCTGGACTGCAGACTTCTACATCGGTCGCTGGTCTGAATTAACTATTCACCACGTGCTGATGCAACACAACACCGTGATACACGATGAGCGTCAAATCGATTTATTTTTCATCGGTTTGAAGTCGAGCAGCTAAGAAAACCCTAAATCGAAATGAAGCTCATCGCTACATCTACATTAGACCGGGCGCAAAGGTTTGTCTCCAGCATTCCCACGTAACACCGAAAATCGCTCATTTCTCACCTCTCGATTTTCGGTTTTTCTGCAGACGCGATTGATACAAAACCGTTTTTCCTCCCTCGGTTTTGTCAACTTACATCGGAATGAAGCTCAGCTCTACATCGAATCTTCGGTGTATGGCTACATCGAAATGGTATTTAAGGCTGCACTGGTTTAGAGATGCATTCATTCTCATGACAACCATTAATTGAAGCACAAACATTGTTCACTTATCCTCATTTTAAAGTTAACTTTGCATACAAATCTTCTAAGTGGGAACTTCCCTTAAAACCCCATAACTCAACAAAAAACACGTAATTTACACACTGAATTACATCACACGCTTCCGCTACTCTCTTGAAACTGGTCAGTTGAAATACTGACGTCATTCTCATTCCCCTCCCTGCGGCTGCAAGAGAGTTCGGCGTTTTTTCGCCGTCGATGTTTCTTCCTCCACCCTCTGCCCCCTCCACGTATTGACCCGAAAGGTTTCTCCGGACGCTTTACCTCTCTCAATTTGCCTCCCTTTGGGAGGCGTCTCTCGTCTAATGGTTGTTCTTTTTCACCCTATCTTCAGGGATACTGGGTATAAGCAATTATTGCTGGAACCCGAACCATCTAATTTTCGTTTCGTTTCGTTTAGATGCATCATTCTGGATAGAAATAAAACACCGGTTTTTTTATGTAGCGTTTACACCGGTGTTTACCGATGCATCGTCCAGCCCTGTTAGGGATGTAGTAAAATTTTTCACTGTATGAAAATTTTACATTCTACTCAAATATTGTATACATTTATTTTCAACTAGCA
>BMAO01021703.1:0-29313 GCA_019973975.1 Trichonephila clavata
TACAATATCGGAATATAAATGGGCAATACGGCTTCCCGGAAAATTCCCCATCTTTTGGTACCTTCCGCGACTTTCTGCGTGTGTGGTTCGTGAGAAAGATAGACGCACATACATAGATAGATAGATACGTTTGTTTACCTTCGAATTTTAATAGTGTAAGATGTTTACATTGCATGTACTAATAACTAGTACATCAAATGAAGGGGAGGGGACAGAAACAATAAATAACAAAGGTTTTTCACTTTTTGAATTCCATACTAATTACAAAATTTCTACAATCTGCTCCTCTAAAATATACAAAGAATTATCTACTGTAATTATGAAAATGTTTGATTTTTAACACTGAACATAACAACATTTTATGCATATCTGTTTCTACCGGTTATGTTTCTTGACCAGGTATCGTATGTTTAGTATCAAACACTCCAGTTCCATTTCATGCAAACTTAAAACTTATTTGAAATGTTATTGTGTTATCCCTAATATGTATCTAAAGTATAATTTTATATATAATTCTGTTTATACTTTTTAAAAAATGGAAGATGAAACAACATCAAGAAAAAAATATCCTGAATTCTCCTTCTGAAGTTTATAACGTTTGAAAATATATTAGTAAAATTCAAATCATTATTACATTAACAAGTTACCAAAGTTTATCATGAATAAATTGAGTTCCATTCTATTGAAAATCACAATTTCTACTACTTGTAACAAGTTAATTGACTAATTATAGCATTGTCTTACCAGGACAATCCTAAATTTAAGAAACTTTTCAGTTTCCTAAATTAGACTTGAGCAAAATAATAAATTACTTCAAATTTTATCAAAGAAATGCTAAATCAGTACTCGTACCATTCTAAAATTTGGAACTTCTGTATTACACTGCAAAGTAATTTCGCCAAGCAAAAAGACATCAAGAACTTTAAAAAATTATATAATTATTATTACTGTATCAAAACGTGAGCAAGAACAGTTTCCGCTATTGATTGTATATCGCAGCATTTGGCGATGTCTGTTGATTTGAAGAAATTGGTCTATATGCCATACATATGTCACAAAAAAAAACCCGGGGATTTTGGCCAATTAACCCCTTTATAAAAATTTTGAAAAAGATTCTCTGTAATTACCTCTTTTTTACCGCTGAATTGCTCATTAATATAGATTATTGTAAACAACAATTTGTCAGTTATTCCTTTAAAGGTGAACAGAGAGTTGAAAAAGTTATATTAAAATTCTGAATATTTCCATTACTTTCAGAAAGTAAACATCCTACAGAATCAAATGTCTATACATAAAGCCATATTTGGTTTCATGATCCTAGCTCTCGATAAATATCATAAAATTGATCCAAGTACTCTTCTTAGGTAAATATTTGTAACTAACTCAAAGCAACAAATTTATTCAGGACTTAAATTTATAAGAAGGATAACATCAATATACATTAGTCTTTTATACTTTTATATTATCTAAAAATTATTTAAGTACTTGACAGCTTTGTTTGTTTGACAGTAGACTGTAAACAATGGGATTGATCCCAGATGAAAACAAATCGAAACTATACCATAACTTGGTAAAAATGCAGGGAACTGATTTTTTTATGTGTGTGTGAATGTGTTTGATTAAGAGGTTAAAAAGCATTAAAATAAAAGCCAGAAATGAGTTTTATTATTTTGATCGATTTCCACATTTTACATACCCTACGACTGTGATAGCCCCCCCCTTCCTCATTTACTTTCATGTGGCGGCCCGCGTGAAATGGCTATTACATGTGTATGGCCCGGCGGGAAAAAGGTTGAGTACACCTGATTAAGGGGGCCAGACATCCCTCTTTTGGTGGGACTGTCCTGATTATTAACAATTTGTCCGAAGGGGAAAAAACTCCTGATTTTAAGAAAAAGTTCCCAATTTTTGGAAAGAATGCACTACAAGCTAGAGAACGTTGGGAAAAAGAAAAGGAAACATACGGTTTTCGGCGGCCATATTGCTATTTCACCAGAATATAAGTTTTATAATATCTTTGTTAATTTCACATTGGTAAACTTTAATGATAGCAAACATTTGTTTAGAACTGATTATCCAGAACTGCTCATCAAAATTCTATAAGATCATACAAAGATATTTCTAACCACTATTAGATTTTTTTTTATTCGGGTACTGGAATAAAAATTAGAATTTTAGGTTTCATTTCTTTATCCGGAGAAACTTCTGAAATAATTTTCAGTTGTAATGAATTTTTGGGAAAAAACAAACAAACAATTTAAACATAAAAGGATTGCATATTGTGCAGTCAACACGAACGCAAATTTTAAGTGAAAAGTGACAAGAGGGACCAATAATATTTTTTTATAAATTAGACAAAATCCTTAATCAAAACATTATTAGTGTTGATTTTGCAGCTCACATGAAAAAAAAAACCCATTAAAACAGCTGCTGACTTGTTGTCTGTATGTTAAAAACTCTAATATGAAACATATATAAATCGCGCTTTCTCTCACCAGAGGACGCTAGTTGCGTCTGATATAAGCAAGCATGCTTTTAAACATTGGCAGTTGGATTTGGAATAACGCCAAAGGGTAGTGATCTATTTCCCGCGAGCTAAATTTTTGTTATGTCTTGTGTTCATATGTATTATGTAACAATGTATATAAAAAATCTTTAAAAATAATTGTAATTAAAAACTGAATTCAGCAATTCAAAGAATTCTCCTCAATTTTTTACAATTTGACAACAGCAGGGCCGTACCGTGAATCTTGGGGGTCCTGGGCTAATGATACCTGAGGGACACCTAAATAATTAAAAATTTTGCCATTTTTCTAAAAAACATTTTTTGTGGGGAAAAATTTTAAATATACGAAATTTTCTTTCTCTTAAGGTTCTTTTTTTATTTCAAACAATTTAAATTCGTTATAAACAATAACATAATTTACAAAACAAACAAACTTTTCTACACTTTTGTGCTACAAATTCTGTTATTTGCTCATCACATTTTAAATCTTTAGTGAGATCAGTAATAATAGAAAGAAGTGATAAATAAGTAAGTCTAGTATATGTCATTGTTGTCATATATTTCTATATAGGACATTTTTTTTTTTTAGAGAATGCACTTTCCGCTTCACTAGTAATAGGGAGCGTTATAAAATCTTTAAAACGGTATACAAAATTTGGAAAAACGTCAACAAGTTTCTTTTCAAACATTAAATTTAACATATCACTACAAGTATAGAACAGCTCAGTTTGTTTTAGATAAGTTTTGAGTTGACACCTTCATTTACTAAATAATGGTCTACGTCATCTGAATAGGGAGTACACTCTCCAGGTCGACGTTCTCCTTTCTTTGATCTTGCAAATCCATCAAAAATTTAAATACTTTATTCAGCATATACTTGACTTCTATTTAAGTCAAGGGTTAGCTTATCTAATGAAACTATAAGCGAGTCCCTTTTAAATTTTTTTGTCCAATACAGAGCTTTTTTTGTTGATTTATCTGCAAATTTTGAAATAACCCGTCTGTTGTTCAAATCGCTATATTTTGTTCCTACACTATGACTTCATTTTTTGGCTCCATCTTGATACTCCTTTAGTTTTTGATCTGATTAATGTACATTGCTTATAAACGTTTTTATTGACATAATTAACTTCTTTACTTCACAGATGTCCAAACCAAGGGTTTGTAATTTTTTTGTAAACTGAATTAAATCTTTCAAAAATAAAATTATTACTTAGCGATTTAGGCCACGAATCCACTTCAATGTATTTTTAAACTCAAACTCAACATTTTGTAAACACTTTTTGGTCGAGGCATTACTGATGTCCTCTGTCTGAACAATATATTTTTTTAGAAGGCTGCTGGTAATCGAGATCTTGCATATTTTCCTCATTAATATTTGCTTGTTGTGTTTCTCCGTTTTCTTTTGCTAAGATTCTTTCTAACTTGAGTGGCGTAACGTACATCCCTGCAACCCCGCGTTGCGGGGGCCCAAGATTCTAAGGAGCCCAAAGCCTATGTTATGCAATGGTTTTTCAATCCTTTGTAAGATCTAGTTTGGGGCCCAAAACCTTATTGCACCTATTGCACAAAAATAAATGGCTACAGAAAAAGTGTCGCTACGTTTGTATTAGTGCTCGATATTCATCAGCACCGTCCTATAATAGAGTCTCTGCTATTAATTATTAATGTCCACGTATTCGGTGGTAAGGTGGAAGAACAAAAGTAAATTGTGCTCTTGCTCTCGAAAATAAAAATAAATTTGGTATGGTATTTTATTTTTGAAATGTATTTTTAACGGTTTATTATTTTATTGTTATTTTGATTGTAGGCAGCTTTTTCTGTTTGTTATCTTCAATGGGGAATGGGGCCCTTTAGAACCCGGGGGTCCTGGGCTGCAGCCCATTAAGCCCATACGTAGATCCGGCCCTGGACAACAGCTATCAACAACAAACTCGAATACACCTGACTGCTTTCTGCCCAGAAACCTTCAGAAAAGGTAGGATATAATATTTATTATCTTAAGTAACCGACCTAGATTTCGTTCAAATATTTCTAAAAAATCAAGAACGATTTTTAACACTGTAGATGTGGCAAATATTGTTATTAAATATATTCTTATATATATATATATATATATAATATATATATATAATATATATATATATATATATATTTCTATATGTATAAGTACACTGTGCTCCAGTGGCGTAACGTACACCCCCACTACTTCCACATCACGGAGCCGGGGATGGCAAAGCCTGACTGAAGGCAAGTATGGTTTGGGGCCCAAAATCTAACTTTGCATTACGGCCCTTATACTTTCCATTACGCCACTGCTATGAGCGTTGAAATGCTTCTTGAATTTTGTCAAAATGCAACTGAATGCATTTTTATCGTGGTAAGTAAAGTGTGGCAGGGCCGCTTTTCCGCTTAGGGAGAGAGGTGTACGCAGCGAAAGTTCAATAACGACAAATAGCTGCGATCCAATCCAAAGTTTATTATGGGGGACGTTGACCCCGCTGTTGGTCTAAAAAAGCGACCCTCTCTCCTACACGACAATAAGTAGACTGCCTCTAGCGAGGCTTTTACATTAACCCCTTTGGCATATTGGCGCTCCCAGTTAAGCCAAGCTCGCCAACATCCCGCCGGCCTTGAAATACATTTCAAAACAATGATACATTTACATAAATTTGTACAGAGGGTATCACACAACATACACAAAAAGAACAAAATATAATCAACAACATAAATGATAATAAGAATTAAAAATACAACCGAAATAAAAAATAAATAGTCATCATTAAAATACAATCAATAATCAAAAGCAATCGTAAGAGTTGAAATTCAATCAATAATCAAAGCAATAAAAATTAATTTTCAATATATACATTACACAATAGGTAAAATAGCAATTTTTGAAATAGGTCGTTTAACAAAGTTACCATTTGCTAGTTTTAATTGCACAACTCTAATTTTGCCATCAGTATGTTTGGACAAATTTTCCTATATTCCAATGAGCAATGGAAAGATTATCTTCCTTTAATAATACAACCGTATTCATTTTTACATTAGATTGCTCAAATTGCCACTTATTACGAGCTTGCAGATTATTCATATAATCTTTTTTCCATGATTTCCAAATATTTTGAACAATTTTACTAATTTTCCTATATTTATCGAGTTTATTTGTTTTTACAGAACATAAATCTGGTTCAACAATAGCATTAATTGCAAGCTCGATGAGAAAGTGACCAGGTGTAAGAACTTCAAAGTTTTCAACTTCAGCTGAAAGGGGAATAAGAGGTCTAGAATAAAGAATCCCCTCTAATTGAACTGTTATTGTAAGAAATTCTTCTAGAGTCAAAGCTAATTTACCAATAATTCTTTTTGCATGGAATTTAAAAGACTTGACTCCAGCTTCCTAAATTCCTCCAAAATTGGCAGATTTGGGAGGTATAAATTTCCAATGTACTCCTTCAATTCATAGAAAACTAGACACTTTCTCATCTGGTTGCATTATAAGGTTATGTAATTTTCTCAAGTCAGATGCTTTTACAAAATTTGTGGCATTAACAGAAATTTCACTTGCACATTTTCCTCGACGAAAGAAAAAACTTTTAAAGTAGCAATGAGAGCGTCTGAATTTAACTCAGTCACAATTTCTAAGTGAATCGCACGAGTTGCGAGACATACAAATATAGCTACATAAACTTTATTCAAAATCCCTTTAACGTTGATTTTTAAATTTAACAAAAAAGGGTCCACAAAAATATATACCAGTATGAGATAAAAGGAAATGTTTCCGTTACTCTTTCTTTAGGCAAGTTACCCATGATTTGACTGGTTAAAATTGGCTTGTTTTTGAAACAAATTACACAATTACACATGATTTGTCTACACTGATTTCTGCCGTTAATCGGCCAAAATTGCTGTCTTACGAGATGAAGTAGAGTATTTGGTCCTACGTGCAAGAATTTTTTGTGAAAATAATCTAGTATTAAAAGGGTAAGTTTATGGCCTTTTGGTAAAATAATAGGATGCTTAGCATTTTCGCTTAATTCATCTACCTCCAACTCGCAAAATCTGATTTTCATCTAAAAAAGGGTTTAGAGATTTTAACTTACTTTGCGGTGGTATAGTGTTACCCAATTTTAATGCCTTCAGTTCCGCATTGAATTCCTGAGTTTGAGACTGTCGTACTAAAACATCCCGAGCATGATTCTCTACTCGTTAAAAAGATGTCTGCTACATTCTTTTTTTTTGCAATTTCTGCAGGAACCTAAACAAAAAAACTTAAAATTCTAATTAATTCATATAGTTATTAGAAAGTTTATACAAGTCATCAAAAAGTCAGTCACTGTTGATTGGACAAAAGTGTCCATAATAGGCTTTAGTTCTTTCATATAAACAGGATCAGTGTTTGAACAGTCCCAATTATTTGTAAAGTCAACATCACTATGAAGAAAACTGTCCCTGTTAGGATTCCAAGACAATCCTAATGTTTTCACTGATGTATGATCATCATTTCTCACTACATATTCTTGTACATCAGTTGATACTTTCGAAAGGAGGTGACGACTATTAGAACAACACTTGTATGGGTGCATTCCACCAGCATTCATCATTCCTATTAATTGTTGCTGAATCTCAATGGCTGTTTCCAAATCTGGTGCACCGCTAAGAACATCATCGACATAAAAATCATTGTGCAATTTTTTAACATCTGGGGTTCTATTTAATCGAATTAAAGTGCTATTAAGTCCTTTAACCGTGAGATCTTTTGATGAACCGAGTTGAACTTTGTCTTTTATTACGGGCATCTGGATGACATATCGACCATTACTATTTCTAGTGTGCGTAGCATCAAAATGTTCCATGCAATATTTCAATTCATTATCGACAAGTGTTTTTTCTGGCAAAGCCTTAATTTCCCAGAATGATCTTAAAGTGTCATCTAAGTGAGTGCCTACAACAGATAAATGACAACTAATTTTATTAGAATTACTTTGCACACTACCAGTAACTTAATATCCAAAATATGTGTTTTGGAGCAATATTTCTTTACTCTTTTTCTAATTTGATTCTGTTTTAAAATTTCAAAGAATGTCTTTGCACCGAGCAAAATATCAATTTTTGAAGGTTCGAAAAACTGAGGATCTGCTAATGTAATTCCCTTAGAGACAATTGTATATTAGGGATATCTATTTGCTCAGATGGCGTGAAATCTGTAATTTTAGGAACTATTAAGAATTCAATATCCGTCACGAACTCGTTATTTTTACTTGACAGCACTGTATTAACTTGTTGACCAACAGTTACTGTAGCACCATTTAATCCGCCAACTGGAATATTAATTTTACTTCTCTTCAATCCCAAAATAGTTGCGCAATTATTTGTGATAAATGTAGCTTGCGATGCCGAGTCTAATATTGCTTTACACTTTTTATATTCACCACAACCATCTCTTATATAAAAAAATGCGGTGCTAAGGAGAACGTGAGTTTGTTTCGACCGGGTAACGAAATTCTGAACCGTTTCCCCGCTGTTCGGAGTCATACTTTCACCCATCGCGAAATGCGTCGTTGGGAGGGGGGGGGGGAGAAACATCTACGAATGCAGAGGATTTACAAGAGACGATTGATTTCTTTTTTCCGTTGTGGGTTGTATATTATTTCGATGCAATAAGGAATGATGTTTGTGATTACAAAATGAGCATTTCGATTTTGATGTACAATTAATCAGCTTATGTACTGGATTCAAACAATTCAAGCACAGGTTTTTTACTTTACACAAATCAAAACGTTCAGATACTTCCATTTTTAAGAACACTTGACATTTATACAAAGAATGATTTTCTTCACAAATAATACAATATTGAGAGGCAGATTTTGTTAAAAAGTTTTTTGACTTTAGGATGGAAAATTATTTCTTCCGTTATTATTTGTAACGTTTAATTTGGGTTTGGATTCAAAACACACGTGATTTTAGTTTTCTAAAATTTGATACCTTTTTTCCAAAAAGTTTTAAAATGTTTCCCAAGTAGGCACATCATGCGAGACAACAGTTAATTGAAATTGTCGATGAGTTTCTTTGTCTAATTTTGCACAAATTAGATGTATCAACAAAATATCAACTAAATTATTAAGTTCAAATTTTAATGCCTCTAAAGAGCGAATATTCCTTTGCAAGGTATCTATTAATAGACGAAGTTCGGCAGGGTTTTCTTTCAATAATGGTTTATAATTTATTATGTTTTGTATGTGACTATCGACTATAAGTTTAGTATTTTCGTAGCGAAGGGTTAGAGCTTTAAGCAAAGAATCATAAGTATATCATTCGGTGACTGCACTTTCTTTGCAGCACCTTTAAGCGAAGCATTCAAATAATACAATTTTTGAGTGTCCGATAGCTTGGGATTATTTTGAATTAGATTATGAAACTGATTTTTAAATGAACTCCAATTGCTAAATTGTCCATCAAACTGTGGTAGTGGAATTTCCGGAAGCCGAACATTATTAGCATGCTCTGAACTATTATTACCTTTAAATTTATTAACTTCAGTACATTTATAAAGTAAAAATTTTCCACTAACCTGGAAATCTTGAATGTCTTCATCTATTTTGTTTAGTATGGGTTCAACATCTTTAAACTCCTCATCATAGTCAATCTCGAAATAGGCTTGTTTGATGTCTTCAAACTTTTTTTATGTCATGTAACGTGTCCAACGTTGTGCGCAATTCAAATTCCGATAGATTATTTAACGGTTTCGATGATAATTTTGTTAATTGGGCAAATATGTTGCCCCTTTAACGATTTAAAGCTTTAATCGAAGACATATCTAACTACTAGTTTTAAATGACTCAAATACTAGCCTTTTTCCGGCTTCGACGTGGCCAAAAAATGTGGTGAAAGAGGGAGAGAGGTGAAAGAAACGAAATGTAAAGAACGACAAATAGCTGCGATCAAATCCAAGGTTTATTATGGGGGACGTTAACCCCGTTGTTGACGAAAAAAGCGACCCTCTCTCCTACACGACAATAAGTGGACGGCCTCTGGCGAGGCTTTTACATTAACCCTTTGGCATATTGGCGCTCCCAGTTAAGCCAAGCTCGCCAACAGTAAGTGCCTTAGGATCAAAAGATTTGGGAGTGCAACAAATTATAGGTTGAAAAAAAAAAGGAGAAAATATTTTTTTAAAAAATTCCTCTGAAACCAAAACTGGCAAGGTAAGAACAGAAAGAGTGGGTGTTAGATGCTCTGGAAATAGTGTGGGGAAAAAGAGGTAACAATCAGAAGTGCATAGTGAGCCGGGGAAGTCAAAAACGGCCCTGAAGTGTGCATATCAAAAAAATTACAATTATATAAATGTTGATATTTTAGCGATTTTTTATGTGTGAAATATAATTTAACAACTTTTTGAGGAAAATTCCAAGATCTTTTCCACAAGACGGCGATCTATTAAAAAAAATTCACTCCAATGTGAAATATACCAAAGAATAAAATAGTACTGTAGTATCGTATTATTTTTTTCTTTGTATAGTAAATACACATAATTTTTTAATGTAATATATTTCTAAATAGTATTTCTGTTGAAGTTTTAAAAAATATATTACAATACTCTTTTTGTTGCTTCATATAGACCAGTGATTCCCACAGTGGTCTATATAGACTCTCAGGGGTTTATGACAACCTTCATGGGGCCACGTCAGCAAAAAAATAATTTGGGGGCCCATGAAGTGTAAATGGGGATCTATGATAGTGGCTCTTATTATATAAACTAGATCGTGACTTTAAATTTAAAAGAAAATTAAATCAAGTGTAAACTAAATTTTACTTATTTAACAGATACATTTACTAAATTTAATAGGGTTAATTTCCACTTATAAGGTCACAGCATAAATTTTATTAAAACTAGAACCATTTCAGCATTTCTTTCCGGAGTTAAGCTATAAAGAAGTATAATACTGGAGGTCCCGAATTTTCTCAGAATGTCACAATCTGTCAGGGCGTTTTAACATACGTTCAACATTTAAATGCCTTTGATTCAGATTTTGAAATCAGGTTTGAGAATGCTCTTTGACAATGGTAATACCACAGTAGGCAATGAATTCATACGGTCACATTGATAATAAATGCCCCATTACAATTGGAACTGATCGTAATAAGCGTTAAGGAAGATCTTAACGTTTGCAAACGAATATCTCTCAGCAATTTTGGCTTTAAAAAGGCAAACCTATTATCTATATCGGGGTAGGCATTGCGTCATTCGCGATCTCCCGGTGGACCGCCAAGACAATTTGGAGTGACCGCCTGAAGGTTAGCCGTTAAAAACTATATACGGAAATATTCAAGATTGGCTGACTGAATGAGTGAATATTAGCGTCGCTCTATTTAGCAACACTAGGGCTTTTGGCGACGGACCGTGTAATTTTGAACCATGGTCAAGTGACTCGGATGACACCTGAGCTGGCACCACCCTCTCCAAACTACCACACCACACCATACCAACGGGAAGACGTTTGAGCTCTCGACAAATTTAAAGTGCATCGCTCCCCTACATGGCGAGTCTTCAGTGATACTGGGGCTCGAAATCATGACACGCTAGACCTGATCCGATGCCTTGACAACTTGGCTACCGCGGCCACAAGATTGGCTGACAGTACGCTGACTAAGTCTTCTACTGACTATAAATATGAGTACTAGCTTTAGATGAAAATGTTTTATTTCTTAATGTTTTTTGAATTGTTTGGTAATAAATGAATCGTATAATATTATTATATTTGTGGTTATTATTATTTTTTTTTGTATTTTGCGTTTTGCTTTAAACGCATTTTCAAAGAAGTGAGTTTTTCATTTTATTTACGTATAGGTTATAAGTACATTTTCCATATTTATTATTAAGTTATAATAAATATTGTTGACTTTTTCTTTACCTCACCACACTTTCGACCCTGGTCGGTAGGCACACTCATGGATTTTTCAGAGGGGATGCGGTGGCCCAGGGTCTAATGTCTACCATTTTTATATCCTACCCCAATACGCTGCCAAACATATTTTTCTTTTCATTTTGTAGATTGTCGAGAGCAAAGAAAAGTACGAAATAAATTATTAAATCAGTAATAACATTAATTAATAAAATTTTTATTACAAATACCTAATTAAATTTTGCATACTATATACTTGGAATTATAATCGATCGAAAAAAAATCATGGGTTATGGAGGAGGGTCCGGATCCGTTGACACCTCCCCTCCTCCTTTGTGTGTGCCACTGATACTGGGTGGACCACAACACCTTGAAACAAATTAGAAGTAGCCCGGACCCTAGAAAAGTTTGCCCACCCCTGATCTATATTATCGACCTAATTTTTAATCATGACCCCTTCCTCCGGCCCCGCTTTACCAATCTTAAAATCTGGTTCACCTTACCTTAGATGTCCACCCTAATGAGTAATTTGTCGAAAGATTAAGTGTGTGATTCTTCCCCCCAAAAAGTTTAGAATTCAACTGCAGCTTTTTTTTTTTGCCATCAGGAAAACAATATTCAGTATGAGATGTTTTCTTTATTTGGAGCGATGTTTTATTTGACTTTATTCATAATACCTACAGGTGTTGCCACTCAAAACCAGTTTTGTGTTTCGGAACATTCCCTGAATTCTCGCGCAGTACGATATTTGTGCCCAGATTAATACCAGCTGTTAAGTTGTAGTTTGGAGGCCCAAATTGAATGTGGAAATTCAGTGATATATTTTCAAGGATCTCTAAATCTTCTCGTCTAAATTTGTAAGTATTTAATTGTTATATTAAACTTTATTATTTTTTTGGATGCATATAACAATTCAGACTAATTTTTCATGGGGCACGATTTCATTGTAAAGTTAGGCTTAACATGACACAATATTTTTACCTCGAAAGTAAAGTTAAAGAAAAGGCATTTCTTGTTGGAATTCTTCAAACTGTATCTTGAAATACACTGTGTAAAGAAATTTAGAAGTAGTTTTTTTTAAATGTATGTAATGCTGATTTCCTTAAAATTTTTACATGTTATAGTGAATTCTCGATTTTTTGCGTTAAATGCATATACAGTGAAAATCGTTTAACACAAAACTGAGGGGACTGAAATATTTTTTCGTGTTGAAGGATATTGCAATAAAAAAAAGGAAAAAACATGTTGAGCAAAACTAAGTTTACAAGATTACATTTTATTTTCATAGATATGTACATATGTATGCATTAACAAAATAAAATGAAACAAAAGCGTTCTCAAGAACCTGATGCAATTTAATACAAAATTTTCAAGTTTTTGAAAAACAGTTATTTAGTTCTTGGAAAATCGGATATTTGCATTGTCTTTTTTAACATCAAATTGCTCGATGTCGTCTATTTTGTTTATTTTCGAAATAACAGCACATACTTTTCATCATGTTTCATTTCGGATGGCGTGGGTACAGGAGCTGCATTATTCATTTCATTTTAGTCGTAGGAAACTGCCTCATGACGTTTTTTTAGTTTTGAACAAACTCTCTCCAAAGTGTCTCTCTATTGAGGCTGTAAAACACATTATCATCTATTGCTATGAATTCTTTCAATGATAAATTAAGACAGTCCAATAATACAGAAACTTTCTCAAACATTTCATTAAGTGGCTGGTGTTATCTGTGTTTTGTTCATTCCTAAAACAGCAGTCTTTTCGGATTAAGCGATGCTTGTTTTTAAGAAAAAAAATACATAGTAGTTTGTCGGGTTATTAATATTACTTTTGTCGGGTTACATATTACTTTGTGTTAACCAATATTTTGTCTTAAGCGTTTTCGCATTAAACTTATTTCACTGTACAATAATTTCATAGGATAAATAATTTATATTATTTAGTGACTCGAAAATATTTCGGAACTAAACAAATAAAAAAATTTTTTTTTTAAATAAAGTTCAAGTTTTGAAATATTCTTAATATTTTTTTTGTATGTGGTGCATGATTTTTAAACTTTAAAAAAAGGCCCCAAAACATTGTTAAATAATTATAAATTAACTCATTTTGTTATACCTTCTAAGTAGTTCTTAATCAAGTCTTGAGACAGCAATTATATTTATTTAAACTTGTCAAATTAATGTTTTGAGTCTCTTGTTTTATGACTTCATTACAGACAATTCACCATATTTTGGCAAAAATTCATTTCTCATTTTGATACAAGTCTCTCTCTGATCTCAATAGGATTGAGATTTGTACTCTCAGCAGGTGTTTTGATCAAATGAGGACAATTTTAAAGCATGCAAATATGAGCATTATGTTTTAGGTCATTATCCGTGGAAAGTGTGAAATTTGATAACAGGACCATTTTTGAAAGTTGTACTTCAATATTTTTTGAATATTTGGGCGTTTTTCTATCATTTTAAGATTTTTTCAACACAGCCCGCATTCATACACACCATTCCAGGCTCTGCCTATCTCTAACATGTTTCGTGGAAGAAATGAAATTATAATTTCCAGGGCAGTTTTAGACTTCTGTCACATAATTTTTTTTCCCATAACTTCCAAAAATATTGCTCTCGTCTACATATACAATTGATTTCTAAAACCCTGGAGATTTTTAAAGGTAGATTGTAAAGAGTTGTAGTTAAATCTTTTGATTTGCTTTACTAATTTTTTTTCTCCAGTTATTACTCATTCATCAAAAATGCACTTTTAAAAATGTGCCTGTATTGGTAGACATTTAAAACCTCTGTTACACTTTTTAATATTATATACATTGGTCTTAGGTTTGCAAGTGATATTGCTAACAATTCACCATTCTTCATGTGTAGTGAAACAACCTGAAATTCTTGCAAGGTAGCTTATTTACATTTAATTTGTATTTTAGTTTTTCAAAATAATTTAATGAACTGTACATTTACTTGCATTTAATATTTCATCTATTTTCCATGATTTAAATGAATAATTACTCTTTTGTCATCAGAAATCTTGGAGCTTTTTTTGATTCATATTGGTAATGAAGTTCTTTAACTTCAAATTTCATTTATAAATTTGAAAAAATTAATTTATAAATTTTTTTATGCATTTAGTTTAATACTTGGCTACTTTTAGCATCTGTTTTCATGATTTTGCAATACTATTTTAAGATCTGCTTCCAGTTAGTAAAAGAAAAATGTGTAATTTTATAATTGTTTGACATTGATTTTTGTGCTTTAAATTTAGTTATCAAATATGATGCATAAGAAAAACATTTTGTTGCTAGTAAACAGCTAGGTTTTTTTTCGAAAAAAAATTTGTGAAAATTTGTTTCAATACTTTTTAGACACTAAATATAAAATAATAGTGAATTTAAACAATAAATTCAAATTCATTTGAGTATTTTTAACTAAATATCAGTTTTCCAAAATCATTCTAATTCTTGGTTAAAAGAGAAAATTGAAAATTTTTAATTCTCTTATTTAAAATCTTAGTTATTTATCCTTGAATTGGTTGAGTTTGATGTTAGCAAAAGCTTTGGTAGCCAGTTATTTTATTGGACTGAGATAATCTATAAACATATTATGAGTGACGGAAAATTCATTTTTGACTAAAAATAGTTAAAAGCAGTATTTTGTAACTCTGATAATTTAAAAAATTAAAAAAAAATTTCAATCTCAATAAAAGTACAATAAATCGAATTCTCAAACATTTTCAACCGAGGATAAATGTCCCGTGTAGGGGAGCGATGCACGTTAAATCTGTCGAGAGCTCAAACGTCCTCCTGTTGTTGTGGTGTGGTAGTTAGGAGAGGGGGTGCCAGCTCGGGTGTCATCCGCGTCACTTGACCATGGTTCAAAAGTATGCGGACTGTCGCCAAAAGCCCTCGTGTTGCTAATCAGTGCAACGTTAATATTCTCTCACTCGAGGATAAATGTCAAGAAGAAAGTGGTTGCAGTGTAAATTAGGGTGCCTTTTGGATTTTGTGCGTAACAATTTCATTCTGGTTAAGTGTAAACTTTGGTTACCCAAATACAAAGAAATGCAGATTTATTCTAATAAGATCACTCTGATTGTTCACTGTTAATAAATCAACCTTGATTGCTATTCATTATTTCAATACAACAGATGCCTTTAAAGATGGACAATTTTTTTAGATTAAACATTTTTCTTGTGAAAATGTTTTGAGATTTTTGATTTTGTTGTTTTTACAAATTTGTTTTTTAGTTTCTCTTCAATTATTTTTCCTGAGAAGTATAACTGAGATGGGGGGTATCAGTTATACATTTCTTTTTTAAACTTTTTTAGTGCAAGGGGAAAATAACTACAATACAATGGCACAATTACTTAAGATTTGATTTTAATTATTAACCCCTGCTTTTCCTGTCAAAATCACAGGGTGAAATTTCCCTCTATTTTTCGTGTTCGTGATATTTCTGGGCTGAAACGTTCAAAAGTCGGGCGCTAAAGAGATAAAAACTATCTTTCTTATGCCTGGAATCATTTATTTCTCACCAGATGGAAATGCCAGATTATATTAGTAACGTGTTTAGAGATAGTTATTTTATTTTAAACTAAATGTTAGCACAATCAAACATATAAGCTATATGTTTCTGTAACCTTAGCTCAGTTACTTGGTTCCGCTCTTTGTGAATATATGTGGGTTGCGTTATGGATCAAATATATATATTTTTTTATGTTGTATTCATTATGGAGTTAGTCAGGAAGTGAATCGCGTGCGCGGGTTCTACTTGGGGGGGGGGAGTGTAAATGGATTTGAGAGTGACTCTGAAATAACCGATTGTTTTGAAAGTTCGGTTAGTGAATCTAAGAGCAGTGATGATGGATATGTACTCTTGCGTATGATGTTGGCCTTTTTATCTCGTGCTTTATCTAACTATTTGCTCAAATTTATCTAACTAGGAAAAATTACTAATGTGTTTTACATTATGCATGTATAACATTCACCTTTAATGTTTAAAACGGATGATTTTTTAATTTCTTCTTTTTGCCAAAAATCCAGCGTTCAGTCATAATACCTCTAAACGTTTGCTTTTCTTAAATTTATTGTATTTCAAGCTAAAAATTTGCCAAAAATTTAAAAATACATATATTAAACATACATTTAGTTTTCAATTTTATTCTCAATTTTTGAGTTCATGTGGAAAAGGATGTTTTATTAATTCATTGAATTTCAATAACTCTTTTATATATGTTGAATTATATATTGCATTATTTTGTTTGGAAATATCCTATTTTTCTATCTGTAAACTATTGGCACTTATTGATAGGTTTGACAACTTCTTACAGCATTCATGAAAAGTTACTACTTTTGTCAGGATGCACTGTTTTACAATTAAACAGAAAACAGAATTTCACTTCATCTGTTAAGTATTTAACTATAGATTTTGTGAAATTATGGTAGGGGGAGGAAGCTCTTAAGAGTTTAAAAGAAATCTATAAAGAATATTTCCAAATTAAAAAAATTGGTTTTAAAATATTAAAATTTGAAAATAACATTTTTTTTTATTGCCTTGGAGTTATGATCAAAATTTAATTGAACTGCTCAGCTATTGTAATATGTTAGGTTTAAAGAAGGCCTTTGAAATCCAGATCTTAATAGGGATGTAATATTTCAACTTATTAATTTTGCTTTATTTTTATTAACAAATTGTATTGTGAGAAAAGTAAAAGTTTGTAATTCATCATCAAAAATGGCTAAACACTCCATTTATGAGCTACTGCCTTCCTCTGAAGAATTCTCCATAACTCCTGATTGATCATTTACTCCAGTTCTTTTCATTATGAGAAAATCAGATTCCTCTGAATCAGCCCATCTCAACTGCAGTTTTCCCTGCCTTCTGGTTCCTGTTGGTTTAAAAAGCAATACCGTTTTGTGTTGTCATTATGCATTCAGGTCACATGAGCGATCCAGTTCACTCTGTTTATCTTAACTTGACATTATTAAATACATTAATGGTAATTGAAGAATCTCCTTCTCCAATTACCATTTTTATTTACTCCACCAAGTATACTCTGCAGAATCTTCCTAAATGTAATTATGATGGGTCAAATAATTTAAAAATTTAGAAGAATATGTATAAGGAGCATTCAAATGAAACCCAGTCACACACACACACTTCGTTGTCCATTGTGAATCGATGTCTGCAAATAGCTCGTTTTAGAGATCCAAAAACAGGAAAATCATATGATGAAAGGTCTGGACTGTATGGTGGATATTTCAGGATTTTCCGACGAAACTGCTGCAATGTTGTCTTTACATTGGCCATGTATAGATGGGCATTATCATGCAAGAGAATAACACTGTTCAACAACATGCCTGGGCGTTTCGACTTGATGGCTCGCCTAAGGTTATGTAAAGTGGCTTGATAACGCTGGGCATTGATGGTGGCTCCCTGTTCTAGGAACTCGACAAGCAGTGGGGCCCTTGTGGTAAAAAAAGAACATGATTTTTTTCCAAAACTGGTGTGTACAGCCTTTTTTAAAAATTTCTTTGGTGGTGGCTTATTTCCACTGCTTGCTCTGATGCTTACTTTCCGGTTCAAAATGGTGACACTGTGCTTCGTCACTAGTGACAATTTGCAAAGGAAAGCCATATTCCTCCTTGTGATAACATTGCAAATAACTGAAAGACAGTGCCATTTTCGAGTATTGCAGTGTTTGGCGGTCAGTTGGTGGGGAACCCACTGTGCACAATTTTTTCTGAAAGTTGAAATGTTGATGCATTATGGTGCTAGTGGTAAATACCCAGTAACCGATGGATCTCATTCGCAGTGATTCCATAGTTGTCCAAGGCTAAAGCATTCACTTCTGCAATCATTTCCAGTGTGATGACAAGATGAGCTGTTCCAGGTCGAGCATCGACTTCCAGCAACTTGTGCCCCTCAAGGAATCTTTTGCGTCATTCCACAACACTTGAATGACACAGACTGAACTTACCATACACATCTGTTGATGCATTACAATTCCCTCCGCTGCTAAAAATTGAATCGCTTCTCGTTCCTTTTTACTTGTCTGCATGTTCAGTAGTGGGCGATAACTTGAGTAACCACCTTCTCTTCAGCGTGTAACCACACTGTTGCTATGAAACATCAAACATTACACACATGTCGGTATCTCTACCACGAGATGGTGCCACCATACATGCAGTTACATGATGCCACCTTACATGTATGCAGATGGGGGGGGGGCACTAACCAGGTTTCATTTGAATAAACCTAATATTTTTGAAAAAATTTCCAAAGATAAATATATTTAGTAGGGTCTGCATTTAACAAAGTCGCTAAATCCCCAAAAAAGTTTGTTTTGTTGAAAATTTGTTAAATGGTGATTAATACTTTCCAGATTTTTGGTTCCAGAAGAAGTTAATAAAATTTTATGAAATGGAGGACAGACCATTGTATATTGCTTAATTTGATAACTTTAAGGATGAGGCTTGATAATTTTTTACTTAATATTTTAGAGATATATATTCTCTAAATATACATCTCTTGTTAGGAAGAAATACAATAAATTCTGATGGAAGAAGTATGATATACATAAATTGTTCATTTATATGATTTATTAAATAGTTAAACCAGTTCTTGGATATACAGTCACTCAACAAAGTATTGGGACACTTGGCATTCATATCTGTAAAGCCATTTATAAAAATATTTATCACATTAAAAGGAAAACAAAATGAATTAAATATTTTAACATTTGATGTACCTGTATAAGGAAAATTTTATTAGTATTATAGAATTATAATGTGATCTAGCTTTTCAAATATAATTCAAAGGCACATTGGTGTCAAAAAAGTATTGGGGACACTTTTGAAATGAGAAATATAATAAATATACAGTGCATCAATAGAATTTAATTTCACACCAATTTTTTAGACTATAAGTTTAAAGATAAACATTTCAAGAGATAAGATTATTTATTGAATAAAAGCGTGTTAAATGGCGAGAAACAAAAAAAAATATCGGTTGGTGTGCCAAATCTCGTAATAAGTCATTGGAAAGAGGGAAAATCAGTTCACTGTGTAGAAAAAATCTTGAAATTGAGTAAGTCTAGCATTTTTAACATCATTGACAGGTTCAAGAAAAATAGTGTTAAAAATCAAAAGATCAAGGCTTCCAAGGATATTTAATAAACATGAAGAGAGGTGGATTGTGTGTGTGAGACTAGTACACCTTATTCCAAGAACTAGTGCAGCAAAAACGACTTTGCAATGTAAAAGTAGGTTCGGAAAATCAGTAAATCTTGAAAGTGTCAGAAATGTTTTAAGAAAACATAAGTATCATGGCAGAGATATATCAAATAAAGCCCTACATCTGCAAAGCAAATAGACAAGTTGGGTTGTCATTTGCTAAAATGTATGTAAGGCAGTCCCAACAAAATATTGGGAAAATGTAAATTTTGTTTGATGAAAGCAAATATAACATTTTTGGATTGAATGGCAAGCAAAAAGTTTGGCGAAATTCAAATACAGCAATGCATGTCAAAAATTTACTGTCTGTCAAAAATGGAGGGGGTAACCAAATTGTCTGAGGCTCTGGTGTTGGAAACTTACATTTTATTCATGATATAATGAATAAATGTCTAATGTCTGTCTTGACATTCTCAAGCAAAATTTAAAGCAAAGTGCGAGCAAGCTGGGAATCTCGAGACATTATAAATTGTACCAAGATAATTACCAGAAACCTTACTGCAGATATTTGCAAGTTATGGCTCCTCTACCACTGTCCTAGTTTTATTAAGACTTGCACAAAGTCCAGCTCTTAATCCCATTGAACATGTGTGGGATTATTTAGAGCAAAAACTGTATAAGCATCAAATTTCTAACAAGCAGGATTTGAGAAAATATTTGGTCGAAGAGTGGACCAAAATCAATAAATCATTTTGCATAAAATTGGTCCAATCCATTCCAAATAGACTTAAAGAGATCATAAAAAGCAAGAGCAGCTCAATCCAATATTAATCTCCAAATTTGAATTGTTTTTCTTAATTTATTGGGAAGTGTCCCAATACTTTTTTGAGCATGTTTTTTTACTAGATTTCTGTTATTTTCAACCATAATTGCACTAATGTACGAGTTTGTTCAAATTATTATTCTATGTATTTACCAAAATAACATTTACTACGATAAAAATCTATGAACTGGTAGTGTCTCAATACTTTTTTGATAGACTGTATTCTGCATATCTTTTATAATGTAAAGGGTTTAATTTAGAATTAAAAGCTGTGTTGAGAGAAAATATTAAATAAAACCAATTACCCTCTTTTGTGGAAAATACCTTTTCCGGTTTTAAATTATCTTAAAATGTAGATTAGTGGTCACCAAACTTTGATATGTATTGATAATTAACATGTAACACTCCTGAAAGTTCCCAACAAACTTATGTAAAATACAAATTTCAATATTTATGAAAGAGAATTATTGGAATTTAGTGAATTAATAAAATATTTTAACATCAAGAATAAAAATTGTACCATTTCTAAAAAAGACTTAACTTTCTAATTAGAATTCCTTCAAGAAAAAAACCTTTGTAATATCACAGAGAAAGATACAATGCCACACTCATTATATTGCTGATTTTGTACATCCTTTTCCATACTGATTTGAAAATTGAAAATAAAATTGACTTTCAAGTTAAACGGCCAAGACATGAAACTTCTCTCGACAGAAAAGACAAGAAAAAGGAAATCGCAGTTTGCTTTTCGAATCCATGTATTGGTTCAAATCTGAATCATACGTAATTTACTTAAATTATTCTTTCTTGCAGACTTCCTAATGTAATTATTCATTCCTGTTGTATATTTCTTCAAATAAATTCATCAAGTTCTTAGTCAAATCTTTAGTGATGATGCATCATTGTATTGCAGGTATTTCTCCCTCATGCTCCAAAAATCATTTTAGAAAAGAGAAGTAAATTATGCATCTCATTTGTACTTTTCAGAAAAAATAATTGAAAGTAAATTCTAAAAAATGAGAAAGATAGAGAAACTATATAAATTTGCAATAATTATCAAATTTTTCAACAAGTACAATTACATGTTTAATCCAAAAAGTTCTCTTTCTGGATACATCTTCCGAATTTAAATAACCACTAACACTCGAGTATAGAGAACACATGATCTTATCAAAGGGAATCTACATTTCTTTGTATTTGGGTTGCCGAAGTATACAGTTTACCAGGAGGAAATTATTGCACTATAAAATCTATAAACCTTGCCAAATTCAAGAGGCAACCTATTTTATACTCCTCCCAACATACTTTATCACCAAAAGCCCTCATATAGCTGAACAGTGCAACGTTAATATTCACTCACTCACCCAACATACTTTAATAGAATCTTAATCTATTATTTGACAAAATTTGTTAGCTTAATCAATATTCTCATACAGATTTTTTCTCCTTAATTACTCAAATTTGAACATGTTCATACCTATTGCTACTGGTAGAATATATTTTCAGTTATTTCTTACAAGTGGAGAATGTGGAATAAAGAAATTTTTGTGTTCCTTATTGGAAATATTTTTTTGTTTAAAAATTGATAATTAAATACGTTTCTGTTATTTAAAAGTTAAGACTGTAAGTAAATGTTTCTTTTTTTAAAAAAATAGGTGTGTTGTCCACTCTTCGCCATAAGTGAATGGATTTGAAGAATGCATCGATGATTTAATCATGGCAAATGGTAAGTTTCTCTTCAATTTATATTGTGAAAACTAATAGCTGATGAAATGAACATTTAGCATATGTATCGGCACTTAAATTATGAAAATATTTAGTTGGAAACTTTAATTATAATTTATTGTCTACCTTTCAATATACTTTAACAGAACATTTTTTAATGAAGGCATAGTGTATTATAAAATAAAATTGACATTGATTTATGATTATTTTCAATTTTCTATAAGTTTTCTGATAAATTTTTTTATGTGCTGAAATTGTTATTGTAGATGTACTTATGAAAACTGTAATAAACTTGTATTTTTCAGTATTAAAATTTCAGAGTTAAACTTACACAGAGAATTATTTTTGAAGAATTTTTTTTATGTCCTGTTTCATTTACATAGTGTTTCATGCTTCAAATATTTTAAAGTAAATTTTTGATCTTTGACATTAAAATTTCATATTCAAATTAAATTTCTACAGTATGCAAATTTATACAAAATCAGATTTGTATTTATACAGTGGTTTAATTCTTCCTATTTAAAGAGACCTAAACATACATATTTTAAAATGTCTTTTTTTTTCAAACTGATGTATTGAGACTTTATGGGAGCCAATAAATTATCAAGTCTGTTTTCGTATAACTTTCACAATTAATAATATACATATATCTGATATATATATATATCTGATATATTTTACATTACTTATAACTATAAATTTACAGTTGCTTTTCTTCTTTCTGTGAAGTTAAAATTGCTAATGAAAGGCTGGCAAACTTTTTAATGAACTAATTTTTTTTAAATATAAAATTGGCTGGAATATAGAGAAAAGGTTGCCTCCCAGTTCAGAATTCAGTAATATGATAGTGATTTCATTCTGATAAGACTTTATAGAACCGTATTTTTGGTATATAATCCAGATTACGTGTTAAAGTTTCAAATTTCATTGGGCATATTATACGCTGCCGCAGATTATCTGAGAAAAACCATTCTCCATCAGAAAAGCTAACTATAAAGTTTTGAAAGAAATGCTGTTTATTTTATATAGATTGTGCTTTAATGACTCGCTGATGTATTTCAGCTTAATCAGTTTTGACCAATTAAGTTTTAGAATGAATTCGTTTCTCTGAAGGGGGGAGATATTACAGCAACTAGTCTCTAGCATTGATTTTTAAGAAAAACTCTTCCAAGAGATTTTTCCAAAAGTGTTGAAATTCGTGTGAAAAAGAAAGGCTGAGAATGAAGAAGTTGTGATGTCATGGCTACTGAGCATCTGGCGAAAACGAAAAATTCCTTTTTTCATCCTAAAGCTTTTTTAATTATAGACTCCATGAAAGCACATCTCTGTGAAAATGTCAAATGCTCTGAAGTCCACGTCTCCAAAAATTGCTATAATTCTGAGGACTAAGAAATTGCACCTTTGGATGTGGAATTAATAGATATTTAAATCAAAAAGTTGGAAGTTATAGAACAATGGATGTCCAATGGGGAAAAATTGTACAAAAACGGAAAATTGAAGTGTAAATCGCATGAAAATTGCTCAAACTGGGTTTTGAAAGCGTGGAATGACGTCTCTGAAACTACAGTCAAGAACGTATTTCAAAAATGCAGTATTTTCGGAAATGACTGATGATGAAGACTCATTATCTAGTGACTCGGATATGTTAAGCAAAGATGTAATGAATTTATTCATTTTCGAATCCGATGAATCAGATTTTGACAGCTTTTTTAAATTATTATTAAATTTAATCATCATTCAAGGTAATATTTTTATACATTTTCAATAAAAATATGGGTGTAAAAGGAGGGGATCCTAATTTTTTTTGCTGTTAGCTAGTTAAATTTAAAAAAAAAAAAATTTCAGCGTGCAATGTTTTGTTTAACAACTCAAAAGATAGGTGGTAGTAGCAAAGAATTTTTTGGTTTCAGTGAGATAATCGTAAAAAATATAATCATGCATGTTTAAATAGATTTATGGTGTATACATGCATAATACTAAGTTTTCTACTATGAAAAATAAGTATTGAACCCATTAGCTGCCAAGATCCCTGTTTTGGTGTTTTGGAATTTTATGTATAAATCTCCTTCATTACAATATATAAATATAATAAAGTATAAAATTTTTCAAGAATATCAAATATTTTCAAAACAAAAAACATAATTTGAAAATAGTGTTACACAACTTTTTAGGCATATGCAACTCATCCAGCCAAATATTAAAAAATTAAGTTAATGGGTTAATATTGCAATGAAAAGAACAATGCTCACATTTAGACAAACGGATTCATATTTTTCTATTGCTTATTTATTACAGGATTATTTGTATTTTGGACAAACTGATTCATATTTTTCTAATGCTTATTTATTACAGGAATATTTGTTTATTGGACAAACTGATTCACGTTTTTCTAATGCTCATTTATTACAGGGTTATTTGTATAGTGGACAAACTAATTCATATTTTTCTAATGCTTATTTATTACAGGAATATTTGTTTAATGGACAAACTGATTCATGTTTTTCTAATGCTCATTTATTACAGGATTATTTGTATATTGGACAAACTGATTCATATTTTTCTAATGCTTATTTATTACAGGAATATTTGTTTATATCTACTGCATATTAATGTTGTGTTTGCTATGTGTTTTATTATTCATTTAATACTTGATATTTTATATCATCGGTTCTCTTTTATTAACAATGTGCTATTTCAGCTACTATTTTAATGAGGTTTCTAAAATTCTATTAATTTCATTCATTGAGCATGTAATTTCTTTAATAAAATCCATGTCATTTTTGCACCTTACATGTTTTCTATTTATATCTTTAGATTAAAATCTACAGGTATGATGTGAAGCTAATGTTCATTAAATCAAATTGTCTTTTTCTCTGTTAGGAAAGTGTATATGTACTGCTGTATTCTATAATATTTTAAATTTTGTTTTATGATCGTGAAAATTCTGATTGTGCTTTATTTTTTAACATTCTTTTCAGGTTCTCTTTTTTGTTTTATTTACAAGGGTGAGTCAGAAAATGAATTTCCCCTATACATTGTGTGTCAGAGTTGTGTATGAAAGTCAAAACATAGAATGAGACATTAAAGATAAGACATTATTTTTCAACATAAGTACCAAGTACATTGAGACATTTGTCATACTTCTTGATAAGCTTCAAAAAGCCCTCTAGGGAATACTCAGGGCTTTGCTTACAAAAGAAATGTTTAATGGCTATGGGTGAAAGATGACATAGCAGGTGAACACGCAAGACGCTGATACATCATTCGTTAGTACATTGGGGTTCATGCTACGTAGAACTGTGATACCCTGTCGAAATTGGAAGAGGTGATTCCAAAAAAGTAGCATGTGCTTCTCGGATCTGGCATTCTGTGGTTGGATGACTGGGCAATGGGGCAATGCCAGACTATATTGCAACTCTTGGTTGGGAGCACCTACACCATCCACTGTACAGTCCTGATCTCGCACCAAGTGACTTTCATCTGTTTCCAGCTTTGAAGAATCTTGTTGGAAGGCTCTGCTGAAGTAAAACAAGCCATTGAACTCTTCTGTATTCCAAACCCTAAGTTTTCCTGTGCGGCTTTTTGAAGCTCATGAAGTGATATGTCTCGATGCTCTTGGAACTTATGGAGAAAAATAAAGTTATGTCTTCTCTTTAATGTTTCATTCTACATTTCGACTTTCATTCACTACTGTCACTGTCAACTGGAGAAACTTATTGTTCGACTAACCCTCGTAATAAAGATTCATAACCTACACTAGAAATTCTTATTGCTTATATGTACTTGTGAAACTCAAAACTGTAATTTAAAGATTAGGTGAAGGAGAGGTTGCATTTAAAAATTATTGTATGTTTTTTATGTTTAGATTAATAGAAATATAAACAAGATGTGTATCTCTCTCCTCTATTAGAAATTAACGTTTTCTTAATATACAGTTTAAAAGTGTCAAAACAAATTTCAGTTTCCTTGAAATAACCATCATTATCTTATCTGTTGTATACATTTTAAAATTATTCTTAAACATAGTAGAAATTTATTTATGCAGCAATTTCACTGATTATCTAAGAATTTAAATATAGTAAGCAGACATTATAGGGGAAAAACTTCTTATATATACATATTCACTTTTGTATTTAATATGCTGTGGGAACACATTTTTTGTTGAAATTGTAACAGTGAAAGCTCTTTGTGCGTGTGTGTGACATTTTTCAGAACATTGTTATATAAAATTCTCATTTACATCTCTAATTAATAGAATAATATCACAACTAGTAAAGAAGATTGTTTTTTATATGTATATATATGAAATAAGTTGGTCAAAACTACGCATTTTTAAATGGAATAAGATGATTTCATGAAGTCATGGAAGGGATTGATGAGGCTTGGTATTTCTTTAAAAAGATAACACAAATGGTAATTAACACAGGCGGTTTACATAAAAATCACAAAAAGCAGCCTTTCTTATCCAGAAATCTCAGTCTGATACAGCCAAGGACCAACCTATAAAATCGATGGCCAAGTGGCAGCTATTAAAATCATATGGTTTCCGGTAAAGGTTTTGCTGATTGGTCTAGATTCTCGGATGACATTAGATTGTAAAATTCTTAATTTAAAAGCAATGAATTCTTCATTTTAAAGAGGGGTATAACCAATAGCTTTGGTTATACTTCCTCTAGGGAGTGGGGGTAAACAAGAGATCAGTTATTACACAAAGTATTGGAGGGCTCAGGACCATTGGGGATCAAAAAGGACCAAGAGAAAATTAACATGCAAATTATTACACATGCATATATTGAACATAGTTTTTTTAAGGTATTTGTCACTCAACATCACAGGTTTCCAAACTTTTTTGTCTCATAGACCCCTTGGCATGTTTTTTGGTTTGGCATAGACCCCCTACTTACCTAATACTCATTTTTTTCAAATTTATCAATTTAAATTAAGTTTTTGACAGCTGGAATAGTGCTTCTTTAAAAGATTTAAATTTCTAACTGTAGTGAAGAGTATAGTGTTTAAAACTTAAGAAGCACACACACACACACATCTTAAATTAAAATTTAATTAGTATATAAAATTTTTGTTACATAAAGTAATTGAGCAACAAACAAATGCTTTTAATGGTAGGGATGAATCTAGTGTTTCAATAACAAATTTTACACATTTGGCATCAATCTCATCAGATTTAACCCTAAATCTCATTGTTTAGTAGTGTCCAGCCTTTTTTTTCCTTCTGGAATTTGGTAACCTTGCTGAAACTCCTCATTAGGAAAAGCAATTAAAAGCTTTCTCAAGATACTCCATTATTAGGGATAAATCTTAGGAATATCTTTTTGAAGCCAAAAATGTTGATATCAGTTTCTAAACTTTACTTCAATATCTCCGTTAGTGTCTATTCCTATCAATTCCTCTCATAATTTGACATTCCTTTTTCGATGGGATTGTATTAATTCATTGCCTACTGTGGTATTGCTATAATCAAAGCATTCTCAAATCTATTCTCAAAATCTGAGTAAAGGGCTTTTAAATGTTAAGCGTATGTTAAAATGTCATTTTTCTGGCAGATTGTCTGTGACAAATTGAGAAACTGGGAAAATTTGCAATGTTAATTTTTTACTCCTTTTAGCTTAATTCTGGCATAAAACGCCAAAATGATAGTCATTTTAATAAAATTATGCTGTTGCCAAGGAACTGCAAATTAACCTAATTAAATTTAGAATATATATTTGTTAAATGTAATTGTTGATTAAATTTTCTTTTAAAACTAAAGTCATGATCTGGTTAAATGACAGCCAAATTATTTTTTGGCTGCCGTGGAGTTGCAAGTCGTCATAGACCCCTGAGGGGTCCATATAGACCACTTTGGGAATCACTGCTCTACATGTTAGAAATACAATTTTTCAAATATTTTTTGTCTTCAGAATGGAGAGGGAATTTTTTTTTTATCATGGCTTTAAAATGGTATTGTACATATATAACTTTATGATGGGTATAAAATACATGTATTTTTACTTTTTTGGCCTTAGTTTTAAAAATATTTTAAATTGTTTTCATAGTAAAATTTTTTATTGTAAAACATAATGTGCAATATTGGATTAATTATTTAAATCCCAAAGACTAGAATAAGAGGTGAAGCCTTTTCTTCATATTTAAGTTTGTTATTGACAAGTAGTACTTTATGCATTTGTAACTGAAATAAAAAATAAATTGTGCTATATATAATCTATAGTAAACAAATTATGTATTTAAAAGTGTGAAGGCGTAATTTTTAAATCTGGCCTCTACGATACTTTTAATTTAACGTGGATTTAGTCTTAAGTTTTTGTCATTAAAATGCAATGTTATTCATTGTTGAATAATGTTTGATAAAAATTTGTAATGAAAAGTGATATTATATATAAAAAGAGCAAGGCTTATTGAAGAAGCAAGATGTGCGAAAAAGCATTTGACCATAAGAAATCCACAAATGTTTGGTTACTTATTTATTTTGAATGGCAGGTTCAAATACGTTAGATAAAAAAAAATTATGTTTTTAAATTACTTTTATTAACATCTGTGTTGAAAATATTTCTTTGTTATGAAAAATACTTACTTTTTATCTTCTGGTTTTATTAAGTTTTTAGTTATCAAATTACTGTATAAATTACTTAATTGTATAAAGAATGTAAGTGATAACTCGACAGGTAGTAGCATTTGAATTTATCACTTGCAACCTTTTTGGTGGCTGGACAATCTTTTATGATATTTATGCACCAATTAAATGTTGTTTTTCTTTTTCGCCCTGAGTAAAATCACAATAATATTCATGTTACAAACTCAATTAAACACTTGCAGACTATTTTTCTGGATGTCATGCAATAAGCAACTTTTATTTAAAAGATTTTGATCTTAGCCGAGATTGATCATGCTAATGTTGTGTTAATAGATTAGAATTAAATAATTATGTCCAATAAATTGTTAAATTAATCCTATATGGACTCTTTTACATAACAAGATGATTATTGCAAGAGTTTATGCTAATACCCGAGTGTTCTCATTACTTAGTACCAGAAAAAGAATGTATAAATTTAAAAAGGTAGAACAGATAACCTAAGAAATTTATTACAAGAGGAAAAGAAAATATCAGAATAATTTAGACTTCACTTTCTAGCTCACAAAATAAGATGCTTTATTTCCAGAG